>CM030882.1:1415509-1643646 GCA_018132145.1 Boehmeria nivea var. tenacissima | reverse complement strand
TTCCAAATGAGTGCTGAAGACTGATTATAATATATTATATGTTCAAATATTCATTTATGATCAAAACAACTTTGCTTGAGCCACTTCGATGCGAAAAAAGCTCTTTAAAGGCTCGATTTAAGCAAATCTTGTTATAAGGACTTAGTTTTTGCGCGAGGTTAGTTTTAAGGCTTGTTGGAGGTCCAAATGAGTCACCAAGACTTATTATAATATATTATATGTTTAAATACACATTTGGGATCAAAACAACTTTGGGAGAGTCACATCAGAGCCAAAAAACCCATTGAAAGTCTCGCTTTACGCAAAACTAGTTATAAGTACTTAGTTTTTTCGCGAACTGACTTTTTCAGGCTTCATGGAGCTGCAAATGAGTCCCTAAGACTTGTTATAACATATTATATGGTCAAATACTCATTTAGGATCAAAACACCTTCAATAGAATCACTTCGGAACAAAAAAAATCCTTTTAAAGCCTCGATTTAGGAAAAACTAGTTAAAGGGACTTAGTTTTTGCGCGAGTTGAGTTTTTAAGGCTTCTTGGATGTCCAAATGATTTCCTAAGACTTATTATAATATATTATACTTTTAAATAAACATTTATTATCGAAACAACTTTGCTAGTGTCACTTCGGAGCAAAAAAAGCCTTCGAAGTCTCGATTTCGGTAAAACTAGTTATAATCACTTTGTTTTAGAGGGAAGTGAGTTTTTAAGGCTTGTCGGAGCTCCAAATGAGTTTCTAAGACTTATTATCATATTATATGTTCAAATACTTATTTTGGAAGAAAACAAATTTGCCAGGGTCACAAAGGAGCAAAAATACCTATTTAAAGTCTCGATTTAAGCAAAACTAGTTATAAGTAGTCAGTTTTTGCGCGAAGTGACTTTTTAAGGCTTTTGGAGTTCCAAATGAGTCCCGAAGACTTATTTCAAATATTTATTTATGATCAAAACAACTTTGCTGGAGTCACTTCGATGCAAAAAAAGCTCTTTAAAGGCTCGATTTACACAAAACTAGTTATAAGGACTTAGTTTTTGCGCGAGGTGGGTTTTTAAGGCATGTTGGAGAACCAAATGAGTCCCCAAGACTTATTATAATATATTATATGTTTAAATACAGATTTGGAATCAAAAAAACTTTGCTAGAGTCACTTGGGAGCCAAAAAAGCTCTTTAAAGACTCGATTTCGGAAAAACTAGTTATAATGACTTAGTTTTAGCGCGAAGTGAGTTTTTACGGCTTGTTGGAGCTCCAAATGAGACCCTAAGACTTATTGTAATACATTATCAGTTCAAATACTAATTTGGGATCAAAACAACTTTGGTAGAGTCACATCAGAGCCAAAAAACCCATTTAAATTCTCGCTTTACGCAAAACTAGTTATAAGTAATTAGTTTTTTCGCGAACTGACTTTTTCAGGCTTGTTGGAGCTGCAAATGAGTCCCTAAGACTTGTTATAGAATATTATATGGTCAAATACTCATTTAGGATCAAAACAGCTTTAATAGAGTCACTTCGGAACCAAAAAAAGCCCTTTAAAGGCTCGATTTAGGGAAAACTGGATAAAGGGACTTAGTTTTTGTGCGAGGTGAGTTTTTAAGGCTTCTTGGATGTCCAAATGATTCCCTAAGACTTATTATAATATATTATACATTTAAATAAACATTTATTATCGAAACAACTTTGCTAGTGTCACTTCGGAGCAAAAATAGCCTTCGAAGACTCGATTTCGGTAAAACTAGTTATAATCACTTTGTTTTAGCAGGAAGTGAGTTTTTAAGGCTTGTCAGAGCTCCAAATGAGTTTCTCAGACTTAATATAACATTACGTGTTCAAATACATATTTTGGAAGAAAATAAATTTGCCAGGGTCACAACGGAGCAAAAATACCTATTTAAAGTCTCGATTTAAGCAAAACTAGTTATATGTACTAAGTTTTTGCGCGAAGTGACTTTTTAAGGCTTTTGGAGTTCCAAATGAGTCCTGAAGACTTATTATAATATATTATATGTTCAAATATTCATTTATGATCAAAACATCTTTGCTTGAGCCACTTCTATGCAAAAAAAGCTCTTTAAAGGCTCGATTTAAGCAAAACTAGTTATAAGGACTTAGTTTTTGCGCGAGGTGAGTTTTAAGGCTTGTTGGAGGTCCAAATGAGTCACCAAGACTTATTATAATATATTATATGTTTAAATACACATTTGGGATCAAAACAACTTTGAGAGAGTCACATCAGAGCCAAAAAACCCATTTAAAGTCTCGCTTTACGCAAAACTAGTTATAAGTACTTAGTTTTTTCGCGAACTGACTTTTTCAAGCTTGATAGAGCTGCAAATGAGTCCCTAAGACTTGTTATAACATATTAAATGGTCAAATACTCATTTAGGATCAAAAGAGCTTCAATAGAATCACTTCGGAACAAAAAAAAATCCTTGTAAAGGCTCGATTTAGGAAAAACTAGTTAAAGGGACTTAGTTTTTGCGTGAGGTGAGTTTTTAAGGCTTCTGGGATGTCCAAATGATTTCCTAAGACTTATTATAATATATTATACTTTTAAATAAACATTTATTATCGAAACAACTTTGTCAGTGTCACTTCGGAGCAAAAAAAGCCTTCGAAGACTCGATTTTGGTAAAACTAGTTATAATCACTTTGTTTTAGAGGGAAGTGAGTTTTTAAGGCTTGTCGGAGCTCCAAATGAGTTTCTAAGACTTATTATCATATTATATGTTCAAATACTTATTTTGGAAGAAAACAAATTTGCCAGGGTCACAAAGGAGCAAAAATACCTATTTAAAGTCTCGATTTAAGCAAAACTAGTTATAAGTAGTCAGTTTTTGCGCGAAGTGACTTTTTAAGGCTTTTGGAGTTCCAAAGGAGTCCCGAAGACTTATTATAAAATATTATATGTTCATATATTCATTTATGATCAAAACAACTTTGCTAGAGTCACTTCTATGCAAAAAAAGCTCTTTAAAGGCTCGATTTATGCAAAACTAGTTATAAGGACTTAGTTTTTGCGCGAGATGAGTTTTTAAGGTATGTTGGAGGACCAAATGAGTCCCCAAGACTTATTATAATATATTATATGTTTAAATACAGATTTGGGATCAAAAAACCTTTGCTAGAGTCACTTCGGAGCCAAAAAAGCTCTTTAAAGACTCGATTTCGGAAAAACTAGTTATAATGACTTAGTTTTAGCGCGAAGTGAGTTTTTACGGCTTGTTGGAGCTCCAAATGAGACCCTAAGATTTATTGTAATATATTATAAGTTCAAATACTAATTTGGGATCAAAACAACTTTGGTAGAGTCACATCAGAGCCAAAAAACCCATTTAAAGTCTCGCTTTACGCAAAACTAGTTATAAGTACTTAGTTTTTTCGCGAACTGACTTTTTCAGGCTTGTTGGAGCTGCAAATGAGTCCCTAAGACTTGTTATAGCATATTATATGGTCAAATACTCATTTAGGATCAAAACAGCTTCAATAGAGTCACTTCGGAACCAAAAAAAGCCCTTTAAAGGCTCGATTTATGAAAAACTGGATAAAGGGACAGTTTTTGCGCGAGCTGAGTTTTTAAGACTTCTTGGATGTCCAAATGATTCCCTAAGGCTTATTATAATATATTATACATTTAAATAAACATTTATTATCGAAACAACTTTGCTAGTGCCACTTCGGAGCAAAAAAAGCCTTCGAAGACTCGATTTTGGTAAAACTAGTTATAATCACTTCGTTTTAGCGGGAAGTGAGTTTTTAAGGCTTGTCAGAGCTCCAAATGAGTTTCTAAGACTTATTATAACATTATATGTTCAAATACTTATTTTGGAAGAAAACAAATTTTCCAGGTCACAACGGAGCAAAAATACCTATTTAAAGTCTCGATTTAAGCAAAACTAGTTGTAAGTACTCAGTTTTTGCGCGAAGTGACTTTTTAAGGCTTTTGGAGTTCGAAATGAGTCCTGCAGACTTATTATAATATATTATAAGTTCAAATATTCATATATGACAAAAACAACTTTGCTTGAGTCACTTCGATGCGAAAAAAGCTCTTTAAAGGCTCGATTTAAGCAAAACTAGTTATAAGGACTTAGTTTTTGCGCGAGGTGAGTTTTAAGGCTTGTTGGAGGTCCAAATGAGTCACCAAGACTTATTATAATATAATCACACTGTTTTAGCAGGAAGTGAGTTTTTAAGGCTTGTCAGAGCTCCAAATGAGTTTCTAAGACTTATTATAACATTATATGTTCAAATACTTATTTTGGAAGAAAAAAAATTTGCCAGGGTCACAACGGAGCAAAAATACCTATTTAATGTCTCGATTTAAGCAAAACTAGTTATAAGTACTAAGTTTTTGCGCGAAGTGACTTTTTAAGGCTTTTGGAGTTCCAAATGAGTCCTGAAGACTTATTATAATATATTATATGTTCAAATATTCATTTATGATCAAAACAACTTTACTTGAGCCACTTCGATGCGAAAAAAGCTATTTAAAGGCTCGATTTAAGCAAAACTAGTTATAAGGACTTAGTTTTTGCACGAGGTGAGTTTTTAAGGCTTGTTGGAGGTCCAAATGAGTCACCAAGACTTATTATAATATATTATATGTTTAAATACACATTTGGGATCAAAACAACTTTGGGAGAGTCACATCATAGCCAAAAAACCCATTTAAAGTCTCGCTTTACGTAAAACTAGTTATAAGTACTTAGTTTTTTCGCGAACTGACTTTTTCAGGCTTGTTGGAACTGCAAAATAGTCCCTAACACTTGTTATAACATATTATATGGTCAAATACTCATTTAGGATCAAAACAGCTTCAATAGAGTCACTTCGGAACCAAAAAAATCCTTTTAAAGGCTCGATTTAGGAAAAACTAGTTAAAGGGACTTAGTTTTTGCGCGAGGTGAGTTTTTAAGGCTTCTTGGATGTTCAAATAATTTCCTAAGACTTATTATAATATATTATACTTTTAAATAAACATTTATTATCGAAACAACTTTGCTAGTGTCACTTCGGAGCCAAAAAAGCCTTCGAAGACTCGATTTCGGTAAAAATAGTTATAATCACTTTGTTTTAGCGGGAAGTAAGTTTTTAAGGCTTGTCGGAGCTCCAAATGTAGAAGAAAACAAATTTTCCAGGGTCACAACGGAGCAAAAATACCTATTTCAAGTCTCGATTTAAGCAAAACTAGTTATAAGTACTTAGCTTTTGCGCGAAGTGACTTTTTAAGGCTTTTGGAGTTCCAAATGAGTCCCGAAGACTTATTATAATATATTATATGTTCAAATATTCATTTATGATCAAAACAACTTTGCTAGAGTCACTTCGATGCGAAAAAAGCTCTTTAAAGGCTCGATTTACGCAAAACTAGTTATAAGGACTTAGTTTTTGCGCGAGTTGAGTTTTTAAGGCATGTTGGAGGTCCAAATGAGTCCCCAAGACTTATTCTAATATATTATATGTTTAAATACACATTTGGGATCAAAAAAACTTTGCTAGAGTCACTTCGGAGCCAAAAAAAGCTCTTTGAAGGCTCGATTTCGGAAAAACTAGTTATAATGAGGTAGTTTTAGCGCGAAGTGAGTTTTTACGGCTTGTTGGAGCTCCAAATGAGACCCTAAGACTTATTGTAATATATTATAAGTTAAAATACTAATTTGGGATCAAAACAACTTGGGTAGAGTCAGATCAGAGCAAAAAAAAACCCATTTAAAGTCTCGCTTTACGCAAAACTAGTTATAAGTACTTAGTTTTTTCGCGAACTGACTTTTTCTGGCTTGTTGGAGTTGCAAATGAGTCCCTAAGACTTGTTATATCATATTATATGGTCAAATACTCATTTAGGATCAAAATAGCTTCAATAGAGTCACTTCGGAACAAAAAAAAATCCATTTAAAGGCTCGATTTAGGAAAAACTGGATAAAGGGACTTAGTTTTTGCGCGAGGTGAGTTTTTAAGGCTTCTTGGATGTCCAAATGATTACCTAAGACTTATTATAATATATTATACATTTAAATAAACATTTATTATCGAAACAACTTTGCTAGTGTCACTTCGGAGCAAAAAAGCCTTCGAAGACTCGATTTCGGTAAAACTAGTTATAATCACACTGTTTTAGCAGGAAGTGAGTTTTTGAGGTTTGTCAGAGCTCCAAATGAGTTTCTAAGACTTATTATAACATTATATGTTCAAATACTTATTTTGGAAGAAAAAAAATTTGCCAGGGTCACAACGGAGCAAAAATACCTATTTAATGTCTCGATTTAAGCAAAACTAGTTATAAGTACCAAGTTTTTGCGCGAAGTGACTTTTTAAGGCTTTTGGAGTTCCAAATGAGTCCTGAAGACTTATTATAATATATTATATGTTCAAATATTCATTTATGATCAAAGCAACTTTGCTTGAGCCACTTCGATGCGAAAAAAGCTCTTTAAAGGCTCGATTTAAGCAAAACTAGTTATAAGGACTTAGTTTTTGCGCGAGGTGAGTTTTTAAGGCTTGTTGGAGGTCCAAATGAGTCACCAAGACTTTTTATAATATATTATATATTTAAATACACATTTGGGATCAAAACAACTTCGGGAGAGTCACATCAGAGCCAAAAAACCCATTTAAAGTCTCGCTTTACGCAAAACTAGTTATAAGTACTTAGTTTTTTCGCGAACTGACTTTTTCAGGCTTGTTGGAGCTGCAAATGAGTCCCTAAGACTTGTTATAACATATTATATGGTCGAATACTCATTTAGGATCAAAACAGCGTCAATAGAGTCACTTCGGAACCAAAAAAATCCTTTTAAAGGCTCGATTTAGGAAAAACTAGTTAAAGGGACTTAGTTTTTGCGCGAGGTGAGTTTTTAAGGCTTCTTGGATGTCCAAATGATTTCCTAAGACTTATTATAATATATTATACTTTTAAATAAAAATTTATTATCGAAACAACTTTGCTAGTGGCACTTCGGAGCAAAAAAAGCCTTCGAAGACTCGATATCGGTAAAACTAGTTATAATCACTTTGTTTTAGCGGGAAGTGAGTTTTTAAGGCTTGTCAGAGCTCCAAATGAGTTTCTAAGACTTATTATAACATTATATGTTCAAATACTTATTTTGGATAAAAAAAAAATTGCCAGGGTCACAACGGAGCAAAAATACCAATTTAAAGTCTCGAATTAAGCAAAACTAGTTATAAGTACTAAGTTTTTGAGCGCAGTGACTTTTTAAGGCTTTTGGAGTTCCAAATGAGTCCTGAAGACTTATTATAATATATTATATGTTAAAATATTCATTTATGATCAAAACAACTTTGCTTGAGCCACTTTGACGCGAAAAAAGCTCTTTAAAGGCTCGATTTAAGCAAAACTAGTTATAAGGACTTAGTTTTTGCGCGAGGTGAGTTTTTGAGGCTTGTTGGAGGTCCAAATGAGTCACCAAGACTTATTATAATATATTATATGTTTAAATACACATTTGAGATCAAAACAACTTTGGGAGAGTCACATCAGAGCCAAAAAAAAACCCATTTAATGTCTCGCTTTACGCAAAACTAGTTATAAGTACTTAGTTTTTCCGCGAACTGACTTTTTAAGGCTTGTAGGAGCTTCAAATGAGTCCCTAAGACTTGTTATAACATATTATATGGTTAAATACTCATTTAGGATCAAAACAGCTTCAATAGAGTTACTTCGAAACCAAAAAAATCCTTTTAAAGGCTTGATATAGGAAAAACTAGTTAAAGGGACTTAGTTTTTGCGCGAGGTGAGTTTTTAAGGCTTCTTTGATGTCCAAATGATTTCCTAAGACTTATTATAATATATTATACTTTTAAATAAACATTTATTATCGAAACAACTTTGCTAGTGTCACTTCGGAGGAAAAAAAGCCTTCGAAGACTCGATTTCGGTAAAACTAGTTATAATCACTTTGTTTTAGCGGGAAGTGAGTTTTTAAGGCTTGTCGGAGCTCCAAATGAGTTTGTAAGACTTATTATAATATTATATGTTCAAATACTTATTTTGGAAGAAAACAAATTTGCCAGGGTCACAACGGAGCAAAAATACCTATTTAAAGTCTCGATTTAAGCAAAACTAGTTATAAGTCCTCAGTTTTTGCGCGAAGTGACTTTTTAAGGCTTTTGGAGTTCCAAATGAGTCCCGAAGACTTATTATAATATATTATATGTTCAAATATTCATTTATGATCAAAACAACTTTGCTAGAGTCACTTCGATGCGAAAAAAGCTCTTTAAAGGCTCGATTTACGCAAAACTAGTTATAAGGACTTAGTTTTTGGGCGAGGTGAGTTTTTAAGGCATGTTGGAGGTCCAAATGAGTCCCCAAGACTTATTATAATATATTATATGTTTAAATACACATTTGGGATCAAAAAAACTTTGCTAGAGTCACCTCGGAGCCAAAAAAGCTCTTTAAAGACTCGATTTCGGAAAAACTAGTTGTAATGACTTAGTTTTAGCGCGGAGTGAGTTTTTACGGCTTGTTGGAGCTCCAAATGAGACCCTAAGACTTATTGTAGTATATTATAAGTTCAAATACTAATTTCGGATCAAAACAACTTTGGTAGAGTCACATCAGAGCCAAAAAGCCCATTTAAAGTCTCGCTTTACGCAAAACTAGTTATAAGCACTTCGTTTTTTCTCGAACTGACTTTTTCAGGTTTGTTGGAGCTGCAAATGAGTCCCTAAGACTTGTTATAACATATTATATGGTCAAATACTCATTTAGGATCAATACAGCTTCAATAGAGTCACTTCGGAACCAAAAAAACCCTTTAAAGGCTCGATTTAGGAAAAACTGGTTAAAGGGACTTAGTTTTTGCGCAAGGTGAGTTTTTAGGGATTGTTGGAACTCAAACTTAGTTCCTAAGAGTTATTATAAAATATTATATGCGTAAATGCACATTTGGGATCAAAATAACTTTGCTAGAGTCACTTCAAAGCCCAAAAACCCATTTAAAAGCTCGATTTAAGCAAAACTAGTTATAAGGACTTACTTTATGCGCGAGGTGAGTTTTTAAGGCTTGTTAGAGCTCAAAATGAGTCCCTTGGAATTATTTTGATATATTATATGTTCAAATACTGATTTGGGATCAAAACAACTTTGCTAGAGTTAGTTCGGAGCTAAAAAACCAATTTAAAGGCTCGATTTAGGCAAAACTAGTTATAAGGACTTAGTTTTTTGCGCGAGGTGATTTTGAAGGCTTGTCGGAGCTCAAAATTGGTCCCTAAGACTTATTATAATATATTACAAGTTCAAATACATATTTGGGATCAAAATAACTTTTCTAGAGTCACTTCGGAGCCCAAAAACCCATTTAAAGGCTCGATTTAGACAAAATTAGTTATATGGACTTAGTTTATGCGCGAGGTGAGTTTTTATGGTTTGTTGGATCTCAAAATGAGTCCCTAGGAATTATTTTCACATATTATATGTTGAAATACTGATTTAGGATCAAAACAACTTTGCTAGAGTTACTTCAGAGCAAAAAACCCATTTAAAAACTCGATTTAGGCAAAACTAATTATAAGGACCCAATTTTTGCGCATTGTGAGATTTTAAGGCTTTTCGGAGCTCATAATTAGTCCCTAAGACTTATTATAATATATTATATGTTCAACTACAAATTTAGGATAAAAACAACTTTGCTAGAGTCACTTCGGGGCCCAAAAACCCATTTAAAAGCTCGATTTAGCCAAAACTAGTTATAACGACTTAGTTTTTGCGCGAGGTGAGTTTTTAAGGATTGTTGGAGCTCAAACTGAGTCTCTAAGAGTTATTATAATATATTATATGCCTAAATACACATTTGGGATCAAAATAACTTTGCTAGAGTCACTTCGGAGCCCAAAAACCTATTTAAAGGCTCGAGTTAGGCAAAACTAGTTATAAGGACTTACTTTATGCGCGAGGTGAGTTTTTAAGGGTTGTTGGAGATCAAAATTAGTACCTAGGAATTATTTTAATATATTATATGTTCAAATACGGATTTGGGATCAAAACAAATTTGCTAGAGACATTTCGGAGCCAAAAAACACCATTTAAAGGCTCGATTTAGGCAAAACTAGTTATAAGGACTTAGTTTTGGCGCGAGGTGAGTTTTAAAGGCTTGTTGGAGCTGAAAATGAGTCCCTAAGACTTATTGTAATATATTATATGTTCAAATACACGTTTGTGATCAAAATAACTTTGCTAGAGTCACTTCTGAGCCCAAAAACCCATTTACAGGCTCAATTTAGGCAAAACGATTTATAAGGACTTAGTTTATGCGCGAGGTATGTTTTTATCGCACGTTGGATGTCATAAGGAGTCCCTAGGAATTATTTTAATATATTATATGTTCAAATATAGATTCGGGATCAAAACAACTTTGCTAGAGTCAATTCGAAGCTGAAAAACCCATTTAAAGGCTCGATTTAGGCAAAACTAGTTATAAGGACTTAGTTTTTCCACGATGTGAGTTTTGAAGGCTTGTCAGAGCTTAAAATGAGTCCCTAACACTTATTATAATATATTATATGTTCAAGTAGACATTTGGGATCAAAACAACTTTGCTAGAGTCACTTCAGAGCCAAAAAAACCACTCAAAGGCTCGATTTAGACAAAACTATTTATAAGGACTTTGTTTTAGCTCGAGGTGAGTTTTTAAGGCCTGTTTGAGATCAAAATGAGTCCATAAAGTTATTATAATATATTTTATGCTTAAATACATATTTACGATCAAAATAACTTTGCTAGAGTCACTACGGAGCCAAAAAAAACCCAATTAAAGGCTCCATTTAGGCAGAACAAGGCATAAGGACTTAGTTTATTCGCGACGTGGGTTTTTAAGCCTTATTGGAGCTCAAAATGAGTCCCTAGGAATTATTTTAATATATTATATGTTCAAATATTGATTTAGGATCAAAACAACGTTGCTAGAGTCACTTCGGAGCTAAAAAAAATCCATTTGGGATCAAAACAACGTTGGTAGAGTCACTTCGGAGCTCCTTAAGAGTTATTATAATATATTATATGCTCAAATACACATTTGGGAACAAAATAACTTTGCTAGAGTCACAACGGAGCCCAAAAAAAACCCATTTAAACGCTCGATTTAGGCAAAACTAGTTATAAGGACTTAGTTTTTGCGCGAGGTGAGTTTTTAACTCCGAAGCGACACTAGCAAAGTTGTTTTGATCCCAAATGTGTATTTAAGCATATAATATATTATAATAATTCTTACGGACTAATTTTGAGCTCCAACAAGCCTTAAAAACTCACCTCGCACAAAAACTAAGTTCTTATAATTAGTTTTGCCTAAATCGAGCCTTTAAATGGGTTTTTGGGCCTCGAAGTGACTCTAGCAAAGTTGTTTTTATCCCAAATGTGTATTTGAACCTATAATATATTATAATAAGTCTTAAGGACTCATTTTGAGATCCGTCAAGCGTCAAAAACGCACCTCGCACAAAAACTAAGTACTTATAACTAGTTTTGCCTAAACCGAGCCTTTAAATGGGTTTTTTTAGCTTCGAAGTGACTCTAACAAAGTTGTTTTCATCCTAAATCAGTATTTGAACATATAATATATTAAAATAATTTCTAGGGACTCATTTTGAGCTCCAACAAGCCTTAAAAACTCACCTCGCGAATAAACTAAGTCCTTATAACTAGTTTTGCCTAAATCGAGCCTTTAATTTGGTTTTTTAGCTCCGAAGTGACTCAAGCAAAGTATTTTTAATCCTAAATCAGGATTTTTTGGGACCGAAGTGATTCTACTAAAGTCATTTTGGTCCTAAATGTGTATTTAAACATGTAATATATTATAATAAATCTTTGGGACGCATTGGAGCTCTAACAGGCTTTAAAAACTCACTTTGCGCTAAAACTAACTGCTTGGAACAAGTTTTACCCAATCGAGCCTTTAAAGGGTTCTTTTTGGCAACAAAGTGAGTCTAGAAAAGTTATTTTGATCCTAAATGAATATTTGAACATATATTGTGGTATAACAAGTCCTAGGGACTCATTTGGAGCTATAATAAGACTTCAAAAGTCACTTTGAAGTGAGTCTAGCAAAGTTGTTTTGATTTCACCCTAAAACAAAGTCATTCTAACTAGTTTTGCCGAAATCAAGCCTTTAAAGGGATTTTTCGGCCTTGAAGTGAGTCTAGCAAAGTTGTTTTGATTTCAAATGTTTATTTAAACATATAATATATTATAATAAATCTTGGGGACTCATTGGAGCTCTAACAACCTTAAAAACTCGCTTTACGCTAAAACTAACTGCTTAGAACCAATTGTTACCCAAATCGAGCCTTTAAAGGGCTTTTTTTGGCAACAAAGTTGGTCTAGCAAAGTTTTCTTTATCCAAAATATGTATTTAAATGCATAATATAGTATAATTAGTCTTACAGACTCAATTGGAGCTCCAACAAGCCTTAAAAACTCTTTTCGCGCTAAAACAAAGTCATTATAACTAGTTTTGCCGAAATCGAGCCTTAAAAGGGCTTTTTTCGCTCCGAAGTGACTCTAGCATAGTTTTTTTTTATCGCAAATGAGTATTTAAAAGTATAATATATAATAATAAGTCTTAGGAACTCATTTGGAGCTCCAAAAATCCTAAAAATCTCATTTCTTGCTAAAACAAAGTCATTTTAACTAGTTTTGCTGAAATCGAGCCTTTAAAGGGCTTTTTTGGTTACGAAGTGACTCTAGCAAAGTCGTTTTGATCCCAAATGTGTATTTAGACATATAAGATATTGTAATAAGTCTTCGGGACTCATTGGAGCTCCAACAAGCTTTAAAAACTCACTTTGCGCTAAAACTAAGTATTTAAAACCAATTTTAGCCAAATCGAGCCTTTAAAGGGCTTTTTTGGCACCGACGTGATACTAGTAAAGATGTTTTGATCCTAAAAGAATATTTGAACACATATTGTGTTATAATAAGTCTTAGGGACTCATTTGGAGTTATAACAAGACTTCAAAAGTCACTTCACGAAAAAACTAAGTCCTTTTGACTAGTTTTGCCAAAATCGAGCCTTTAAAGGGCTTTTTTGGCTCCCAAGTGACTCTAGCAAAGTTTTCTTGATCTTAAATATTTATTTACATGTAAAATATATTATCATAAGTCTTTCCGACTCAATTGGACGACCAAAAAGGCTTAAAAACTCGTTTCGTGCAAAAACGAAGTACTTATAACTTGTTTTGCTGAAATCGAGCCTTTAAAGGGCTTTTCTGGCTCCGAAGTGACTCTAGCAAAGTTGTTTTGATCCCAAATGACTATTTAAAAGTATAATATATAACAATAAGTCTTAGGGACTCATTTGGAACTCCAATAGGCCTTAAAAACTCATTTCGCGCTAAAACAAAGTCATTCTAACTAGTTTTGCCGAAATCGAGCCTTTAAAGTGCTTTTTTTGCTCCAAAGTGACTCTAGCAAAGTCGTGTTGATCCAAAATGTGTATTTAAACATGTAATATATTATAATAAATCTTTGGGATGCATTGTAGTTCTAACAAGCTTTAAAAACTCACTTTGCGCTAAAACTAACTGCTTGGAACCTGTTTTACCCAAATCGAGCCTTTAAAGTGTTCTTTTTGGCAACAAAGTGAGTCTAGAAAAGTTGTTTTCATCCTAAATGAATATTTGAACATATATTGTGCTATAATAAGTCTTAGGGACTCATTTGGAGCTATAAGAAGACATAAAAGGTCGCTTCACGAAAAAACTAAGTCCTTTTGACTAGTTTTGCCAAAATCGAGCCTTTAAAGGGCTTTTTTGGCTCCCAAGTGACTCTAGCAAAGTTTTCTTGATCCCAAATATTTATTTACATGCAAAATATATTATCATAAGTCTCGCGGACTCAATTTGACGACCAAAAAGGCTTAAAAACTCCTTTCGTGCAAAAACGAAGTACTTATAACTTGTTTTGCTGAAATCGAGCCTTTAAAGGGCTTTTCTAGCTCCGAAGTGACTCTAGCAAAGTTGTTTTGATCCCAAATGACTATTTAAAAGTATAATATATAACAATAAGTCTTAGGGACTCATTTGGAGCTCCAACAAGCCTCTAAAACTCATTTCGCGCTAAAACAAAGTCATTCTAACTAGTTTTGCCGAAATCGAGCCTTTAAAGTGCTTTTTTGGCTCCGAAGTGACTCTAGCAAAGTCGTTTTGATCCCAAATGTGTATTTAAACATGTAATATATTATAATAAATCTTTGGGACGCATTGTAGTTCTAACAAGCTTTAAAAACTCACTTTGCGCTAAAACTAACTGCTTGGAACCTGTTTTACCAAAATCGAGCCTTTAAAGTGTTCTTTTTGGCAACAAAGTGAGTCTAGAAAAGTTGTTTTGATCCTAAATGAATATTAGAACATATATTGTGCTATAATAAGTCTTAGGGACTCATTTGGAGCTATAAGAAGACATAAAAGGTCGCTTCACGAAAAAACTAAGTCCTTTTGACTAGTTTTGCCAAAATCGAGCCTTTAAAGGGCTTTTTTTTGCTCCCAAGTGACTCTAGCAAAGTTTTCTTGATCCCAAATGTCTATTTAAAAGTACAATATATTATAATAACTCCGACGGACTCAATTGGAGCTCCAAAACGCCTTAAAAACTCATTTCGCGCTAAAACAATCTCATTCTGACTAGTTTTGCTGAACTCGAGCCTTTAAAGGGCTTTTATTGGCTCCAAAGTGAGTCTAGCATAGTTTTTTGATCCGAAATGAGTATTTTAAAGTGTAATATATAATAATCCATCTTAGGAACTCGTTTGGGGCTCCAACAACCCTCAAAAACTCATTTTGTGCTAAAACAAAGTCATTCTAATTAGTTTTGCTGAAATCGAGCTTGTAAAGGGCTTTTTATGCTCCGAAGGGACTCTAGCAAAGTCGTTTTGATCCCAAATGTGTATTTAAACATATAAGATATTATAATAAGTCTTCGGGACTCCTTGGAGCTTCAACAAGCTTTAAAAACTCACTTTGCGCTAAAGCTAAGTGCTTGAAACCAGTTTTACCCTAATCGATCCTTTAAAGGGTTTTTTAGAACCGAAGTGATTCTTGCATAGTTGTTTTCATACTAAATGAATATTTGAACATATATTGTGTTATAATAAGTCTTCGGGGCTCAATTGGAGTTATAAAAAGACTTCGAAAGTCACTTCACGCAAAATTAAGTTCTTTTGACTAGTTTTGTTAAAATCGAGCCTTTAAAGAGTTTTTTTGACTCCAAAGTGACTCTAGCACAGTTATCGTTATCCAAAATGTGTATTTGAACGTATAATATATTATAATAAGTCCTCCAGACTCAATTGGACCTCCAACAAGCCTTAAAAACTCATTTCGCGCTAAAACAAAGTCATTATAACTAGTTTTGCCGAAATCGAGCCTTTAAAAGGCTTTTTTCACTCCGAACTGACTCCAGCAAAGTTGTTTTGATCCCAAATGAGTACTTAAAAGTATAATATATAATAATAAGCCTTAGGAACGTATTTTCAGCTCCAACAAGCCTTAAAACTCATTTCGCGCTAAAAGAAAGTAATTATAACTAGTTTTGCCGAAATCGAGCCATCAAAGGGCTTTTTTTGCTCCGAAGTGACTCTAGCAAAGTTGTTTTGATCCCAAATGAGTATCTAGAAGTATAATATATAATAATAAGTCTTAGGGAGTCATTTGGGGCTCCCAAAAGCCTTAAAACACATTTCACGCTAAAATAAAGTCATTCTAACTAGTTTTGCCGAAATTCAGCCTTTAAAGTGCTTTTTTGGCTCCAAAGTGACTCTAGCAAAGTCGTTTTGATCCCAAATGTGTATTTGAACATATAATATATTATAATAAATCCTTGGGACTCATTGGAGCTCTAACAAGCTTTAAAAACTAACTTTGCGCTAAAACTAACTGCTTAGGACCAGTTTTAAGGGCGCTCTTCGGCAACAAAGTGAGTCTAGCAAAGTTTCTTTGAACCTAAATGAATATTTGAAAATATATTGTGTTATAATAAGTCTTACCCACTCATTTGGGGCTATAACAAGACTTTAAAAGTCACTTCACGCTAAAACCTAATTTTGCCAAAATCGAGCCTTTAAAGTGCTTTTTTGCCTCCCAAGTGACTCTTGCAAAGTTTTCATGATCCCAAATGTCTATTTAAATGTATAATATATTATAATAAGTCTTACGGACACAATTGAAGCTCCAAAAAGCCTTTAAAACTCATTTTGCGGTAAAAGAAAGTGAATATAACTAGTTTTGTCGAAATCGAGCCTTTAAAGGGCTTTTATTGGCTCCGAGGTGAGTCTTGTAAAGTTGTTTTGACCCCAAATGAGTATTTAAAAGTATAATATATAATAATAAGTCTGAGTAACTCATTTGGAGCTCCAACAAGCCTTAAAAATGCATTTTGCGCTAAAACAAAGTCATTCTAACTAGTTTTGCCGAAATCGAGCCTTTGAAGGGCTTTTTTTCGTTCCGAAGTGACTATAGCAAAGTCTTTTTGATCCTGAATGTATATTTAAGCATATAATATATTATAATAAGTCTTCAGAATGCATTGGAGCTCCAACAAGCTTTGAAATCTCACTTTGTGCTAAAACGAACTGCTTAGAACCAGTTTTACCGAAATCGAGCCTTTAAAGGGCTTTTTTTTTGCAACAAAGTGAGTCTACCAAAGTTGTTTTGATCCTAAAAGAATATTTGAACATATATTATGTTATAATAAGTCTTAGGGACTCTTTTGGAGCAATAGCAAGACTTAAAAACTCACTTCACGCAAAAACTAAGTCATTTTGAATAGTTTTACTAAAATCGAGTCTTTAAAGAGGCTTTTTGACTCCCAAGTGACTCTAGCAAACTTTTCTACATGAAAAATGTGTATTTAAATGTATAATATATTATAATAAGTCTTACAGACTCAATTGGAGCTCCAAGAAGCCTTAAAAACTCATTTCGCGCTAAAATCAAGTTAATATAAATAGTTTTGCCGAAATCGGGCCTTTAAAGGGCTTTTTTGGCTCTGAAGTTATTCTAACAAAGTTGTTTTGATCCCAAAAGAGTATTTAAAAATATAATACATAATAATAAGTCTTAGGGCCTCATTTTGAGCTCCAATAAGTCTTAAAACTCATTTCACGCAAAAACAAAGTCATTCTAACTAGTTTTGCCGAAATCGAGCCTTTAAAGTGCTTTTTTGGCTATTAAGTGACTCTAGCAAAGTCATTGTGATCCCACATGTGTATTTAAACATATAATATATTATAATAAATATTTAAGACTCATTTTACGCTCTAAAAAGCTTTAAAAACTCCCTTTGCGCTAAAACTAACTACTTAGAACCAGTTTCACCCAAATCGAGCCTTTAAGGGGTTCTTTTTGGCAACAAAGTGAGTCTAGCAAAGTTGTTTTGATCGTAGATGAATATTTTAACGTTTGTTGTGTTATAATAAGTCTTACGGACTCATTTGGAGCTATAACAAGAATTCAAAAGTCACTTCACGCAAAATCTATGTCCTTTTGACTAGTTTTGCCAAAATCGAGCCTTTAAAGGGCTGTTTTTGCTCCAAAGTGACTCTTGTAAAGTTTTCTTGATTCCAAATGTCTTTTAAATGTATAATATATTTTAATAAGTCTTAGGGACTCAGTTGGAGCGCAAACTAGCCTAAAAAACTCATTTCGCGCAAAAACAAAGTCATTATAACTAGTTTTGCCGAAATCGAGCCTTTAAAGGGCTTTTTTTTCCTCCGAATTGACTCTAGCATAGTTTTTTTATCCCCAATAAGTATTTCAAAGTATAATATATAATAATATGTCTTAGGGACTCATTGGAGCTCCAACTAGCTTTAAAAACTCACTTTGCGCTAAAACTAAGTGCTTAGAACCAGTTTTTCCCAAATCGAGCCTTTAAGAAGTGACTCTAGCAAAGTTTTTTTGATCTTAAATGAACATTTTAACATATATTCTGTTATAATAAGTCTTAGGGACTCATTTGGAGCTATAAAATAACTTAATATATTATAATAAGTCTTCGGGACTCATTGGAGCCCCAACAAGCTTTAAAAACTCACTATGCGCTAAAACTAAGTATTTAAAACCAATTTTAGCAAAATCGAGCCTTTAAAGAATTTTTTGGTACCGAAGTGATTCTAATAAAGATGTTTTGATCCTAAAAGAATATTTGAATACATATTGTGTTATAATAAGTCTTAGGGACTCATTTGGAGCTATAACAAGACTTCCAAAGTCACTTCACGCAAAAACTAAGTCCTTTTGACTAGTTTTGTCAAAATCGAGCCTTTAAAGGGGTTTTTTGGCTCCCATGTGACTCTCGCAAAGTATTATTGATCAAAAATGTTTATTTAAAGGTATAATATATTATAATAAGTCTTACAGGCTCAATTGGAGCTCCAACAAGCCTTAAAAACTCATTTCACGGTAAAACAAAGTCATTATAACTAGTTTTGCTGAAATCGAGCCTTTAAAAGGCTTTTTTCGCACCGAAGTGACTCTAGCAAAGTTGTTTTGATCCCAAATTAGTATTTAAAAGTATAACATATAAGAATAAGTCTTAGGGACGAATTTGGAGCTCCAACAAGCCTTAAAAACTCATTTTGCGTTAAAACAAAGTCATTCTAACTAGTTTTGCCGAACTCTAGCCTTTGAAGGGCTTTCCTGGCTCCGAAGTGACTGTAGCAATGTCGTTTTCATCCCAAATGTGGATTTAAACATATAATATATTATAATAAATCTTCGGGACTCATTGGAGCTCCAACAAGCTTTAAAAACTCACTTTGCGCTAAAACTAAGTGCTTAGAACCAGTTTTACCCAAACTGAAGCGACTCTAGCAAATTTGTTTTGATCCTAAAAGAATATTTGAACTTATATTGTGTTATAATTAGTATTAGGGACTCATTTAGAGCTTTAATAAGACTTAAAAAGTCACTTGATGCAAAAATAAGTCCTTCTGACTAGTTTTGCGAATATTGAGCCTTTAAGGGGATATTTTTGCTCCAAAGTAACTCTAGCAAAGTTTTATTCATCTCAAATGTATATTTAAATTTATAATATAATGTAGTAAGTCTGAAAATCTCAATTGGAGTTCCAAAAAGCCTTAAAAACTCATTTCGCGCTAAAACAAAGTCATTATAACTAGTTTTACCGAAATCGAGCCTTTAAAGGGATTCTTTGGCTCCGAAGTGACTCTAGCAAAGTTGCTTTGATCCCAATTGAGTATTTAAAAGTATAATATATAATAATAAGTCTTAGGGACTCATATGGAGCTCCAAGAAGCCTTAAAAACTCAATTCGCGCTAAAACAAAGTCATTCTAACTAGTTTTCCCGAAATCAAGCCTTTAAAGGGCTTTTTTGACTCTGAAGAGACTCTAGCAAAGTCTTTTTGATCCCAAATCTATATTTAAACCTATAATATATTGTAATAAGTCTTTGGGACACATTGGAGCTCCAAAAAGCTTTAAAAACTCACTTTCCGCTAAAATTAAGTGCTTATAACCAATTTTACCCAATTCGAACCTTTAAAGGGCTTTTATGGCACCGAAGTGAGTCTAGCAAAGTTATTTTGATCCTAAATTAATATTTGAACATATAATGTGTTATAATAAGTCTTAGGGACTCATTTAGAACTATGAAAAGACTTAAAAAGTCTCTTCACGCAAAAACTAAGTCCTTTTGACTAGTTTTGCCAAACCCGAGCCTTTAAAGAGGTTTTTTTTTTGCTCTCAAGTGACTCTAGCAAAGTGTTCTTGATCCAAAATGTGTATTTAAACGTATGATATATTATAATAAATCTTACGGACTCAATTGGAGCACCAACAAGACTTAAAAACTCATTTCGCAGTAAAATAAAGTCCTTATAACAAGTTTTGCCGAAATCGAGCCTGGAAAGGCTTTTTTGGCTCCTATGTGACTCTAGCAAATTTTTTTAACCAAAATTAGTATTTAAAAGTATAATATATAACAATAAGTCTTACGGACTCATTTGGAGCTCCAACAAGCCTTAAAAACTAATTTCGCGCAAAAAGAAAAGTCATTATAAGTAGTTTTGCCGAAATCGAGCCTTGAAAGGGCTTTTTTCCCACCGAAGTTACTCTAGCAAAGTTTTTTTTTTTATCTCAAATGAGTATTTAAAGGTATAATATATAATAATATGTCTTCGGGACTCATTTGGAGCTCCAACAAGCCTTAAAAACTCATTTCGCGCTAAAACGAACTCATTCTAACTAGTTTTGCCGAAATCGAGCCTTTATAGGGCTTTTTTGGCTCTGAAATGTCTCTAGCAAAGTTGTTTTGATCCCAAATGCATATTTAAACATATAATATATTATAATAAGTCTTTGGGACTCATTGGAGCTCCAACAAGTTTTAAAAACTCACTTTCCGCTAAAACTATATGCTTAGAACCAGTTTTACCCAAATCGAGCCTTTAAAGGGTTTTTTTTTGCACCGAATTGACTCTAGTAAAGTTGTTTTGATCCTAAATGAATATTTGAACATATGTTGTATGATAATAAGTCTTAGGGACTCATTTGGAGCTATAACAAGAAATAAAAAATCACTTCGTGCAAAAACTAAGTCCTTCTGAATAGTTTTGCCAAAATCGAGCCTTCAAAGGGCTTTTTTGGCTCCCAAGTGACTCTTGCAAAGTTTTCTTGCTCCCGAATGTGTATTTAAACATAAAATACAATATGATAAGTCTTACAGACTCAATTGGAGCTGAAACAAGCCTTAAAAACTCATTTTGCGCTAAAACAATTCAATGTAACTAGTTTTGCCGAAATCGAGCCTTTAAAGGGCTTTTTTGTCTCCAAAGTGAATTTAGCAAAGTTGTTTTGATCCCAAACGAGTATTTAAAAGTATAATATATAATAATAAGTCTTAGGGACTCATTTGGAGCTCCAACAAGCCTTAAAAGCTAATTTTGCGCAAAAACAAAATCATTATAACTAGTTTTGCTGAAATGGAGCCTTGAATGGGCTTTTTTTCACTCCAAAGTGACTCTAGCAAAGTTGTTTTCATCCCAAATTAGTATTTAAATGTATAATATATAATAATAAGTCTTAGGGACTCATTTGGAGCTCCAACAGTCCTTCAAAACGCATTTCGCGCTAAAACAAAGTCATTCTAACTAGTTTTGCAGAAATCGGGCCTTTAAAGAGCTTTTTTGGATACGAAGTGACTCTAGCAAAGTCGTTTTGTTCCCAAATATATATTTAAACATATAATATATTATAATAAGTATTCGAGACTCATTGGACCTCCAACAAGCCTTAAAAACTCAGTTTGCGCTAAAACTATGTGCTTAGAACCAGTTTTACCCATATCTTGCCTTTAAAGGACTTTTTTGGCACCGAAGTGACTCTAGCAAAGTTGTTTTGATCGTAAATGAATATTTGAACATATATTCTGCTATAATAAGTCTTAGGGACTAATTTGGACATATAAAAAGACTTAAAAAGTTACTTCACGCAAAAACTAAGTCCTTTTGACTAGTTTTGTCAAAATCGAGCCTTTAATGGGTTTTTTTTTTTCTCCCAAGTGACTCTAGCAAAGTTTTTTTGATCCAAAATGTCTATTTAAATGTATAATATATTATAATAAGTCTTACAGACTCAATTGGAGCTCCAAGAAACCTTAAAAACTCATTTCGCACTAAAACAATTCAATATTAGTAGCTTTTCTGAAATAGAGCCTTTAAAGGGCTTTTTTCTTGTCTCCGAATTGACTCTAGCAAAGTTGTTTTGATCCCAAATGTATATTTAAACTTATAATATATTATAATAAGTCTTTGGGACTTGCTGGAGTTCCAACAAGCTTTAAAAACTCGCTTTGCGCTAAAACTAATTGCTTAGAACCAATTTTACCCAAATAGAGCCTTTAAAGGGCTTTTTTTTTTTTGCACCGAAGTGACTCTAGCAAAGTTATTTTGATCCTAAATGAATATTTGAACATATATTGTTTTTAATATGTCTTAGGAACTCGTTTGAAGCTATAACAAGACTTAAAAATGACTTCGCGCCAAAACTAACTCGTTTTGACTAACTTTGTCAAAATCGAGCCTTTAAAGGGTTTTTTTTTTTGCTCGCAAGTTACTGTAGCAAAGTTTTCTTTATCCAAAATGTCTATTTAAACGTATAATATATTATAATAAGTCTTACATACTCAATTGGAGCTCCAAAAAGCCTTAAAAACTCATTTCGCACTAAAACAAAGTCAATATAACTAGGTTTGCCGAAATCGAGCCTTTAAAGGGCTTTTTTTTTTTTCACCGAAGTGACTCTAGCAAAGTTGTTTTGATCCCAAATGAGTATTTAAAAATGTAATATACAATAATAAGTCTTAGCGACTTATTTGGAGCTCCAACAAGCCTTAAAAACTCATTTCGCGAAAAAACAAAGTCATTACAACAAGTTTTGCTGAAATCGAGCCTTTAAAGGGATTTTTTGGCGCTGAAGTGACTTTAGCAAAGTTGTTTTGATCCTTAATTAGTATTTAAAAGTATAATATATAATAATAAGTCTTACGGACTCATTTGGAGTTCCAATAAGCCTTAAGAACTCATTTTGCACTAAAACAAAGTCATTATAACTAGTTTTTCTGAAATCGAGCCTTTAAAGGGCTTTTTTGGCACCGAAGTGACTCTAGTAAAGTCGTTTTGAACCCAAATGTGTATTTAAACATATCATATATTATAATAAGTCTTCAGGACTAATTGGAGCTCCAACAAGCTTTAAAAACTCACTTTGCGCTAAAACTATGTGCTTAGAACCAGTTTTATCCAAATCGAGCCTTTAAAGGGCTTTTTCGGCACCGAAGTGACTCTGGAAAAGTTGGTTTGATCCTAAATGAATATTTGAACATATATTGTGTTATAATAAGTCTTAGGAACTCATTTGGATGTATAACAAGACTTAAAAAGTGTTGGAATGTTGCCCTAGAAAGTAGGTTTTTGTAATATTATTTTATAATATTATTTGCTGATTAATAAAATAAGTAGACATTTTTATTATTTTGTTTGGAATATCATTTTACATAAATATTCATTAATATGCAAAATGTGTTAATAAACTAAATTTTGATATTTATAAGTGTCTTATGAAATATCGAATTGTTTAGTTAACATGTTTAAACAAATAGTCGGTGATTGATCAAGATTGGATAACTTGATCCGAAATCACATATGAGGAACACTGTCAGTGTAGTGATGCTCAGTGGGAGCGTTCTGCATAGTCAGCCTATACACGGCTCGGACCGACGAGTCACGAAGTATCGTTTAAGAACCGTTACTATAATCGTGACAAAGTCTAAAGATGGTAATATGAGAATTGATCTCAATCCTGAGTTGCCACAGACTCCTTGGTCACGGTTACGGGTTCTTTGATTTGTTCGTTAAGTGCCATTATCGTGATGGAAACGAATACTTGCATTTTGGGAACTCGGAACGGGATCGTTGGGGAATGGGGTATTCACAGACATGGAATCCAGCTTCCAATCATAACGGGAGTTAATATTGGTTCCCTTAAAGTGTCGTTTTTGGAACTGAATGATTGCACACACATTTGCAATAGTAAATGAATCGTCACTAGTGAAACAGCGGTACTTAAGGAACAAGAAACGACCCACGGGGTATAACGGTAATTTCACCCACTCGGGACGTGAATCAATATGGAGGGTCAAATCTCATGTAATGACTATATCAGTGGACTACTCATCGAGTAAATTATTCCGATAATTTCGAGAGTGCAATTCCGGGTTTTAGTGGAATAACCTCGGGATTAATAAATTGAAATTTTGACTAAAGAGTTTTAGTCAATTTTTTAAATTTATTGGAGCTCGAATTATTGGGTCCATGGTCCCCGGACCGGCTCACTATCATAAATTAATTCAAAATTATTTATTTAAGTGTTAAATAAATAATAGTGTGAATTAATTTAATTGTCTTAGTTGGAAATATATATATTTTTTCTTCTCTTCCAATTTAAAGCAATGGGCGAATTTTAAATGCAATAAATAAAAGAGTTTTAATTTTGTCTTAATTGTTTAAGAGTTGAACAATGTAAACGTGATTTATTCAGAGTTGGAAAAAGTCTTCCTCAGACTTTTCCATCTGTAAATGGAGCCATTATTAGGGATCATTATCCCTTGATTTAATTAATTGGTTAATTAAATCAAAAGGATAATTATCTTGGATTTAAATGAGATTTAAATAGACTAGCATAATTTTCAAAAGGATAATTATTTTTAAAATTTACGCTTCCGCCCTAGCATAGACCTTATCCTTCAATTGGTGTCAGAGCCTAGGTTACAATTTCATGTTTAATGAATTTGCTTTGAATATGATTCGTTTCTTGCATATTGAATGGCACAATAATTGTATAACATGATTTGATGTGTATATAATTTCGTATGTTCATGTAATGGATGTGTTGGAATTGATCGTTAAGTAGATGATCCTTTGGGTTTAGAATTGTTGTTTGCCCTTAATTTGGGTTAGGATTTTTGTAATTTATGTTTACAGTAAATTTCAAATATTCTGTAAAATTTTGTAATTTTTGTAACCCCACGAAGAACGACGAACAACGAAGACGACGGCACAGTGGCTTGAGAGGCGGGGACGGAAACCCTAGGGTTTGACCCTAGGGTAGCCGGCCACCTTGGGTGGTGCAAACCCTAGGGTTGGACCCTAGGGTGGCCGGCCACAATAGGCCCAAAACCTATGTGGCCCGGCCCAATTGTGGTATAGCCCAAAATTATTTTGGGCTCGGCCCAATAATTAAAAGTGTTTTAATTGAAGCCCAAGCCCACCATAGAAGGACCCAAAATAAAAGAAGGACAAGAAGCCCAATTAGATTAGGGTTTTGTTTTTTTTTTTTTTTTTTTTGCTTTGGTTATTTATTTTGTAAAATCAAAGGGACCCGGTCAATTCTATTTTTTATTTAATTTTATTCTATGCTTTTATTATATGTCATGAACATTATATATGTCATATAGCATAGTAAGTGTCATTCAATATATGACGCATTCATTCATTATTCATGTTTAAATTATGATATTAATTTTGTAATATGATTAATGATGGTTGGCTAATTTTAAAAAGAGTTTTTAATCGATTATCTAACATTATTGCGGGCCTTATTCAATCAAAATTATCTAATTGGATTAGGATAGTTTTAATGAATAAGTTGAACGGATCGGAAAGTCTTTGTCACAATGACCAATAAGCGGTCTAAGGTTCGAAGGGTCTTAAGCGGGCCTCATGCCCCTCCTTTTTTCCTGGGAGTTCTTTTCGTGAAGGGAGACTCTAAGTCAATCAACATAGTTCTAATTAAGTTAAGTAAACATGAGATGATTAATTACAAGATTAGAATTTCACGAAAAGAATAATTCTAAACATATTTAAAAAGAGTTTTAAATGGGTAGCTTAGAACCACTTAAATTCAAATTTAGGTTATTAATGAGATTAGTGAACCTAAAATGAATTTAACCTAGTTATTTAAACTATGAGTAATAAAATGCTATTTGAATAGTGAGTCCTAAGGTCTCCATCGTTAGTCTAGCACCGTGAGGGTTAAGAGGGGCCTAGCGACGCTTCGATCGTCCCCTTACGGAAGGTGTTCTCTTGGCCCAATAACAAGGCTGGGCTTCTAATGATAGACTTGTTGGGTATATTTCAAGCGTGACCTACCCTACGGCGGCACATTTGAGTTAAGCTTAATGAGTTGAAACGATGGGTCGATTCACAAAATGATCAAATGTTGAGTCGTTTGACCCCAAACCCAATTCGGTTTTTAGTAAACGTGGAAATAAGAGTTATTTCGGATACGTCTATTAATCGAGATAGTCTCGGTTTGGTTAAGTGGGTAAAGTGACCTACCCTACGGCGGCACTTTATTCATGGTTAATTGAATTGTCGAGGGAATTAAAACAAAGGGATTTTCCTAAGTATTTTTCCCGCTGCATTCACGTTTAATTTCCCGAAAATACAATGCATGTTTATTTTTCCAAAGTAAATTTTAATTATGTCTTTATTTTATTATATCAGCAAATATGTCAATGGGAAACCCAATCACTGCACTCCTCTCTCGGGATGTGCTCACGGGTGGTAACTTCCAGAAATGGAAGTCTAACCTTAACATCGTGCTGGTCTCAGAAAGCATAAGGTTTGTACTTACTGAGAATCGTCCACCCTTCCCAACCGCGAACTGTTCGCGGGCGGCGAAAGAAAGTTTCGACCGCTGGGTTACCTCTAACAACAAAGCCGTTGGCTATATGTTAGCAAGCATGTCTGATGCGTTGCGAACCAAGTTAGAGGGTAAGGAGACTGCTGTGGAGATCTTTGATGCCTTGCAAGAGATGTTTGGCAAACAAAGCGAGCAGGCTCGCATTGAGGTAACCCACAAATACTCAAGTGAGAAAATGCACGCTGGGACTCCGGTGAGGGATCATGTCATGCTGATGACTAATTACTTCACCGAAGCGGAGCTCCAAGGGGCTCAGATTGACGAAGTAACGCAAGTGGGGATTATTATGAATTCCTTGTCTGTGGACTTCATTCAGTTTACTTCTAACTATATTATGAATAAACAGAACTATGGTCTCTCCTAGCTCCTTAACAAGCAACAGACCTTTGAGTCAATCTCGAGGCAGGGTAAGACGAATGGATCGGCAAATGTTACCGATCGGGCTTCTTCTTCCAAGGCCAAACCTCCTAAGAGGAAGGCCCCTGCACCGTCTGGGCCAGGACTGTTGGAAAAAATTTGCAATAATACACAAAAGTTCTATGTAAGACAGAAACATGGTATTCTAAAATTTATAATCGAACACTTTGATCAAACCATCAAGAACATAGAACAAGGATCTTTTCATAATTTTATTAGAAAAGCAAACAAGCATACAAATATGCACAAAATTTATTTCATAAATAAATTATAGAGATCAAGAATTTTACCAAGAAGATTCTAGTGATTGACTTCTTCTCTTCACGCCGTGCGTTTCGAGACCGCCAAGGTTGGGCTAAGAGAACGCTCGAAACGAACTTATCGGCCTTAAGGAATCCTCGTTTTGCCGATACCACAATCTTCCAAACCGTGCTTCCGGATCGGGAAGAGACGAGAGTGTGGGCTCACTCTAAATTTTTCTCACACACTACTTTAGTGTATAATTAGGCTATAGGAATAGCTATAGGGGGAGCTTCTCTCTCTAGAAAATCTCTCAAGAAGGCTTATGAACTTGTATGCTTGATGTAGCAAAAATTAGGTTTTTCTCTCTAGAATAGAGTCCTGTTTATAGAAAGAATAAGAAGGTGTTTAATAGGTACACTCCAAGTCCTACTTGGATTCAAACTAATACCTATTATTATTTATTTTGGATATATTAAAATATCTAATATTTTAATTATATATATGTATTATATATATAATCGTATATAAAAAGTTCGGCAGCCTTTTTAAAATAAGTTGCTGATTTTAAACTTTTATATATATATATATATATATATATATCTTAATATAATTAGTAGTTGAAATCGTAAAAACTTTTTTGCTGAATTTTTTATGTCTAAAACAAATGCTTTATATTCATATATATCTTAATATAATTATATATATATATATATATATTCGTATATATGAATTTCAAAACTAATCGGCAACTTTTTAAAAAAGCTAGTTGTGATTGTAACTTGTATTATATATCAATATATAATTTATTTCAAACCTTAAATAGAATCTAATTCTATTTAAATATCCAAAATAGATAATTATTAAACTCTTAGATAGTTTATAAGGATTAGTTATTTCAAATCCTACTCCAAGTAGGAGAACTATCCTATTTAAATAAATTTGTACAAATCCAAATCTAATTAGGATTTCTAAAAAATACCTCCTTTTTTGATGTATTTATCCAACTCTTGGATAATTTAGCAATTAAATAAAACTCTTTTTTTCAAATTGCTCGCCTCCCTAATAAATAAATTTTGGTGGAAAACTACTTTCATAATTTCTTCCAAAAATTAATTTAAATTAATTTTAACCATTATTTATTTAAGGAAAAATTCTAAAATAGTCCCTGAGTTTTACCGAAAATCCGATTTTATCCCTCTGTTTTTAATAATTATGGAACAGTCCTTCAGTTTTTCTAATCGGTTTAAAATTATCCTTTTGCGTTGACAAAAATTGAAATTTTTTCTAAATGTCGAAACTACCCTTTTAAAAGTTTATTAATCCAGCCTCTTATATTTTTAAAAATTACATCCATACCCAATATTTTATTTTTCTTTTCTAATCTAACTTATCACATTTACTCTCTTCTATCTCTCTCTCTTTCAACTCTCGTCTCTCATGTCCCATCTCTCTCTCTCTCTTTCGTCGGATGGGAACGAGGTTATCAGGTCGTAGAGGAGCGGAGACGCGGAGGAGCGTGGTGGCGTGGTTCACGGAGGTTCATGGGATGGTTCGCTAGGTTTGTGGGGTCGGTGGTTTGCTGGGTTTATGGGGTTCTGGGATTTTGGGGGTCGTTGGTTCGGTGGACGTGGGTTCAAAGGTCATGGGTTTGAGGTCGTTAATTCGGCAGTTGTGGGGTTGTGAGGTCGTGGGTTTGGGTCGTATATTAGGTGGTTGTGGGGTTATGAGGTCGTGGGTTTGAGGTCGTGGATTCGGCAGTTGTGGGGTAGTGAGGTCGTGGGTTTGGGTCCTATATTAGGTGGTTGTGGGGTTTACGGGTTCGGGGGGTTTGAGGTTCGTCGGGTTCGTGCAGTTCGCCGGTGTTCATAGGGTTGGCAGAGGTGAGGGGTTCGCGGAGGAGAATCAGGGGTCAAAGAGGAGCGCCGATGGTCGTGGGTGAGCGGAGGTCGGGGGTCGGAGGTTCGCGGAGAAGCTCGGGGATCGGGGGTTCGCGGAGGAGTGCGGAGGGTCACGAGTGAGCGGAAGTCGGGGGTAAGGGGTTCGCAGAGGAACGTCGAGGGTCGCAGGTGAGCATCTGTCGAGGGTGAAGGGTTCGCCGAGGGTCACCGCTGAGGTTGGGGAAGGGTCGCTGCCGAGGTTGGTGAGGAGGTCGCCGCCGAGGTTGGGTTGGGGTTACCGAGGTTTTTGGGAAGGGGTCGCTGAGGTTTCGGGGAAGCGGTCTCAGGGGTTCGGATAGGGAGATCGCCGTGGGATTCAGGTATCGAGGGGTTCACGGCGAGGTCAGGGGGTTCGGACGTCAAGGTGGCTTTCACGGTGAGGTCGGGGGGTTCGACCGTTGATGTCTGGGGTTCACATTTGGTTTTAATTAAAACAAATTTGGTCCTTTGTTGATTTTTTTTAATTATAAATGAAGGATGAAAGAGAATAAAAAGATGAGATATGGAGTTTAAATGTAATTTTTAAAAATATTGTTGGTTCATTTAATTATTACTATGAAGGGTAGTTTTGTCTTTTAAATTTTTTTTAAGTTTTGGTCAACGCAAAAGGATAATTTTAGACCAATTTGAAAAACTGAAAGATTATTCTGTAATTATCAAAAGCAGAGGGATAAAATCGGATTTTCGGTAAAACTCAGGGACTATTTTAGAATTTTCCCTTTATTTAACAATTAAATAAATAACTAAAATTAATTATTTATTATCGAATTAACTATTAATCCAATAAATGTGAGAAAAATATAATTAATCACCATTAATTATTAGAGTATCTCTATCGATCTGATGAAGTCGGTTCGGGGACCATGGACCCAATAATTCAGGCTTCAATAAATACAAACAATTAACTAAAACACTTTAGTTAAAAATTTGATTTATTAATTCCGAGGTTACTCCACTAAAAACCCGGAATTGAACTCCTGAAATTATTAGAATACTTTACTCGGTGAGTTGTCCATTGATACAATCATTTCATGAGATTCGACCCTCCAGATTGGTTCATGATCAGAGTTGGTGAATTTACCGTTTACCACTCAAATCATATCTTTTTCCTTAAGTACCATTGATTCACTAGCAAACAATTCATTTATGATCTTAATCATAAATGTGCGCGCAATTGTTCGGTTCCAGAATCAACACATTAAGGGAACCAATTTTAACTTCCTTTTTATCAGAAGCTGGATTCCATATCTATGAAACCCCATTCCCCCGTGATCATTTTCCGTACATCCAAAATGCAAGTGTTTAGCCCAGATCAATCATGAGCCGTAACGAACAAATCAAAAGGCCTGTAAAGATAACCTAGGGGTTTGTGGCCACTCAGGATTAAAATCGATTCTCATATGATCATCTTATGACTTCGAGACGAGTATCGTAACGGTACTTAAACGATACTTTAGAATCGAGTCGGTCCATGTCCTATATAATCTAATTATATAGAATGCTTCCACTTAGTGTCACCACACCGACAACCCGGACAAAGTTATCGCATCCAATATGTTAGTGGACTGCATATGTGATTTCAGATCAAGTCACCTACTCTTGATCAATCACAGACTCGTTTAAACATATTAACCAAAATTCTAATCCTTTGTATATAACAAACTTATATACTAGAATTTCAGTTACATAATAAGTTATGGATATTGATGAATATTCATAAATAAAATAAAGTCTCAAAAATTCATGAAAAATTCTACTTATTTTATTAATCAGCAAAGTCAAAATCATAAAAATAGTCTCCTTTTTGGGCACTATTCGAACAATCTCCCACTTGCCCTAAAGGAGATCAGACATTCCTCTCAGACCTATTTCTCAAAGAGTACACACTGAAGTAGACTTCGACTTTCAAGCGTCCTTATCCGATTTGAAATCAGAATGAGTGTATCCTAGTAAATTTAGGTCACCACCTTAATAAACTAGCACATAGTCTCTTGTTCTCCTTAATTATCCATTGCCTCCCTAAAAGACATTGGATCGTCATCGTTTGTGTCAGAAACAATGACATTCGCCTCAGTACGGTAGCGGACGGGTAATCTTATTTCTCTCCCACTATGTCTAAGTACTATAGCGGCCTGATTAGGAACTGTGGTTTCTTCTTCTTCTCTCAACTCAACAACTCTTGTTGGTTGAAAAGTAGAACGGGTGCTAACATTTCCTCGAGCACAACTTTACTTCGAGGTTTATAATTTGTCATATAATCGTTTTCAAGAAAAGTGGCATGCGTCGACACGAATACCTTCTTTTCTTTAGGACTATAAAACAAACCTCCTCTCGTGCCTTTTGGATAACCAACGAACAGACACACTTCTGTTCTTGACTCAAATTTGCTTCTTTTCTTTTTCAGCACGTGTGCCGGACACCCCCATATGCGATAATGACGTAAACTAGGTTTACGACCATTCCACAACTCTAAAGGCGTTTTAGAAACAGACTTAGACGGAACAACAATTAGAATGTCGACAGCTGTCTTGATAGCATAGCCCCAGAAAGATACTGGAAGTGAAGAGTAGCTTATCATGGTGTCTAACAAGGTTCGGTTCCTTCGTTCTGCAGCACCATTTTGTTGCGGATCACCAGGAGCCGAGAGTTGCGACAAGATACCATTCTCAATGAGATGGTCGGTAAACTCAGTATCAAGATACTCACCTCCTCGATCTGATCGAAGAGTCTTAAGTGATTTACCCAATTACTTTTCAGCCTCAGCACGAAATTCCTGAAACTTCTGAAAAATTTCATATTTTCGTTGCATTAAATAAATGTAACTGTATCTAGAGTAATCATCAATAAAATTAACGAAGTACTCTTAACCACCTCTAGCTTGAACATTCAAAGGTCCGCAGACATCTGTATGAATAAGCTCAAGTGGTTCTTTGGCTCTTTCTCCTTTAACCGAAAAGGATCTTTTAGTCATTTTGCCCTCTAAACAGAATTCGCAGACAGGTACAGAACCAACTCTTAGTTCTCTCAAAGGACCATCATTTGTTAGTCTATTAATCCTATCTAGACTAATATGACCAAGTCTAAGATGCCATAGATATGTTTCATTATCACTATTGTACGTTTCTTGTTAGGTTTAGGATTTGCTACTCTAAATATTTCAGTGTTTAAAAGATTCCACTGGTCTTAAAGCATAAATCCCATATTCCATATTTGCAGAACAAATTTCCAAACCATTTCGCAAAATAATAATCGAATTATTATTAAAGGAAACTCAAAAGGAATGTTTACATAGTTCTGAAACTGAAATCAAATTTCTCCTAAAACATGGAATAAAATAAACTAATTCTAAAACTAAAAATTTATTTTTGAATGCGAGGCGAGCTTCTCCCACTGCTTTAGCTGTAACGGACTCTCCATTGTCAACTTTCAGTGTAAGATCTTCATCTTTAAGTTCCCTTTAAGAGCTAAGCAGCTGCAAAGAAGAACAAACATGATTAGTTACGCCTGAATCAACTATCCAGGTTGAGGAAGTATCCTCAGCATAAAATGCTTCTAATACATGTAAATCGGTCATACCGTTCTTCTTTTTCTCGGCTAATTCAGCGAGGTAGGCTGGACAGTTTCTTCTCCAGTGTCCCTCACCGTCGCAATGGAAACACTTTCTTTTGCTATTATTGCTTTGCTTTTGCTCTTTCGCATTCTTGGGCTTTTTGGAATCTTTTTCTTTGGGCTTGCTTGTGTCCTTATTGGAACTCTTCTATTTGGACTTGCTTTCCTGTCGACCTTTGGTGCCACTTGAGCCAGATGCCTTTCTCTTTTTAGATTGGGCCTTAGAAGATGAGGCCCTTTCGGCAATATTTACCACACCTTTCTTCTTGGCTATCCCACTTATAGACTCAAAAGTCTGAAGCTCGTTGAGGAGTTGAGTAAGTCCATAGTTCAACTTATTCATAATATAGTTGGACGTAAATTGGACAAAATCAGGGGAAAGTGAGTTCAGAATGATTCCCACTTGCGTCACCTCATCGATAGTAGCGCCATGCAGCTAAGCCTCTGTGAAATAGTTCATCATCATCATGACGTGTTCTCTCACATAGGTGCCAGGAGACATCTTCGCATTCATGTACTTGCGAGTGGCTTCCATTCGAGCTTGCTCGTTTTGCATCCCAAACATCTCTTGAAGAGTGTCTAGGATCTCAACAGCAGTCTCCTTGTTCTCCAACTTTGTTCGCAGAGCATCAGACATACTTGCGAGCATGTAGGCCTTAGCCTTGTTATTGGAGGAGTTCCAACGCTCAAAATCTTCTTTGAGCGTCCGTGCAGCATTTGCAGTAGGAATGGGTGGACGTGACTCAGTAAGAACATACATTTTGCTCTCAGTGACTAGCACGATGTTGAGGTTTACTTTTCCACTTGGAAAAGTTATCCCTAGTTAGCACATCTTTGGACAATAAAGCGGTAATAGAATTTCCCAATGACATATTGAAAATACTGATAATAAAATTAAACAGAAATTAGAAAAGTTTGAGAAAAAACAACATTATGATTTCGGGAATAATAAACGTGTATGCATGAATGCAACGGGAAAAATACTAAAACCTTTAAGTTATTATTCCCTCGACAGTTCAGTTATCCATGAATAAAGTGCCGCCGTAGGGTAGGTCAATTATTCACTTAACCAAACCGAGACTCTTATCGATTAATAAACAGGACCAAAATAACTCTTATTTCCATGCCTATTAAATGCCGAAGTGGGAAAGTTTGGCCAAACAAGTCAACATTTGATTTGTCTTGTGAGTTAACCCATCGTTTCGACTTCTCAGACTTAACTCAAGATGTGCCGCCGTAGGGTAGGTCACACTTGAAATACGTCCAAAAAATCTATCATACGAGACTTAGCCTTGGTATTAAGCCAAGCGGACACCACCCGTAGGGGGACGAAATCGAAGCGCCTCAAGGCGCCGCTTGACCCTCACGGTGCTAAATCAACGATGAAGACCATAAAATCACTATTAATGTAGTATTTTATTAAACCTAAGTTAACATTTAACTAGGTGAAATTGATTTTAGGTTTATAATCTAATTATTAACCTAAAAATTGTAGAATTAAATTCTACGTGATTCTAAGCTACCCATTTAAAACCCTTTTAAATATGCTTAGAATATATCTTTTCGTGACGTACTAATCTTTGGTTTATAAAGCATCTCATGTTTAATTAAACCTATTTAGTACTACGTGAAATTATAACCTATAGTTTTACTTCACGAAAAGAACTTCCAAGTAAGAAGGGGGGTCACAATGGTCCGCTTAAATCCCTCCAAACCTTAGACCTCTTATCGGTCTTTTTGACAAAGTCTTTTCGCTCCGCTCAACTTATTCATTAAAATCTACTCCTAACAACTTAGGTAATTTTAATTGAATAAGCCCCAAATTGTGTTGGTCAAATTTTAAACACTTTTAAAATAACCAATCCATCATTTAATCATATTACATATTAATCACATTAACAATATGAATAAATGATGCAAGCGGAACATAATATTGAATGGCACTTCTAAACTATATAACATGTGACGTGCATGACATAATATAAAAACATAGTATAAAAATAAAACATTTGAATTGACCGAGTTCCTTTGGTTTATAAATAAATAAATAAAATAAAATAAAACTAATCTAACAGGCCTCCTCTTCATGGACTTCGTCTCCACGTCCATCTTCGGGTCCATCATTGTGGATTTGACCTAAAATTAAAACACTTTTACTTTTGGGTCGGGTCAACATGGGTTTCACAAACCTATGGGCCTAATATAATGGGCCGGGCAACCTAGAGTTTGAAAACCTTAAGTTTAGGGCTCATCATTGGCCAATCAACCCTAGAGTCTTACTCTAGGGTTTTGGCCTCTTATGGTGGTGACTATCCTAAGGTTAAAACCCTAGAATTTTGGCCACCAAAATCCACCATTTAGAGTTTCACCAAACCCTAAGTTTTTGTCCTTCAAAGTCTTCTTGAATTTGATTTGATGATCATTGTGAAATTTATATGATTTTATAAATTTACATAATGTAAAATAAAATAAAATTTACAAAATTCCTAACTCAAATTAAGGGCGAACATCAAATCTAATTGAACCAAAAGAACCATATAATTAACGACCAATTCTAATAGAAGATTCATTCATCAACATGACAATCAAACGAAACATACATCTCATGTATCAACAATTATTGTGCCATTCAATAATGCAATTAGAATCACATTCTAAATTAATTGATTTTCTAATAAAATTAAGACCGCTCTGATACCAGTTGTTGGAAAAAATTTACAATAATATACAAAAGTTCTATGTAAGGCGGAAACATGGTATTCTAAAATTTATAATAAAAAACTTTGATCAAACCATCAAGAATATAGAACAATGATCTTTTCATAATTTTATTAGAAAAGCAAACAAGCATACAAATATGCACAAAATTTATGTCATAAATAAATTATAGAGATCAAGAATTTTACCAAGAAGATTCTAGTGATTGACTTCTTCTCTTCACGCCGTGCATTTCGAGACCGCCAAGGTTGGGCTAAAAGAATACTCGAAACGAACTTATCGGCCTTAAGGAATCCTCGCTTTGTCGATACCACAATCTTCCAAACCGTGCTTCCGGATCGGGAAGAGACGAGAGTGTGGGCTCACTCTAAATTTTTCTCACACACTACTTTAGTGTATAATTAGGCTATAGGAATAGCTATAGGGGGAGCTTCTCTCTCTAGAAAATCTCTCAAGAAGGCTTATGAACTTGTATGCTTAATGTAGCAAAAATTAGGTTTTTCTCTCTAGAATAGAGTCCTATTTATAGAGAGAATAAGGAGGTGTTTAATAGGTATACTCCAAGTCCTACTTGGATTCAAACTAATACCTATTATTATTTATTTTGGATATATTAAAATATCTAATATTTTAATTATATATATATGTATTATATATATAATCATATATAAAAAGTTCGGCAGCCTTTTTAAAATAAGTTGCTGATTTGAAACTTTTATATATATATATATATATCTTAATATAGTTAGTAGTTGAAACCGTAAAAACCTTTTTGCCGAATTTTTTATGTCTAAAACCAAATGCTTTATATTCATATATATCTTAATATAATTATATATATATATATATATATATATATATATTCGTATATACGAATTTCAAAACTAATTGGAAACTTTTTCAAAAAGCTAGTTGTGATTCTAACTTGTATTATATATCAATAAATAATTTATTTCAAACCTTAAATAGAATCTAATTCTATTTAAATATCCAAAATAGATAATTATCAAACTCTTAGATAGTTTATAAGGATTAGTTATTTCAAATCCTACTCCAAGTAGGATAACTATCCTATTTAAATAAATTTGTACAAATCCAAATCTAATTAGGATTTCTACAAAATACCTCCTTTTTTAATGTATTTATCCAACTCTTGGATAATTTAGCAATTAAATAAAACTCTTTTATTCAAATTGCTCGCCTCCCTAATAAATCAATTTTGGTGGAAAACTACTTTTATAATTTCTTCCAAAAATTAATTTAAATTAATTTTAACCATTATTTATTTAACAATTAAATAAATAACTAAAATTAATTATTTATTATCGAATTAACTATTAATCCAATAAATGTGAGAAAAATATAATTAATCACCATTAATTATTAGAGTATCTCTATCGATCTGATGAAGTCGGTTCGGGGACCATGGACCCAATAATTCAGGATCCAATAAATACAAACAATTAACTAAAACTCTTTAGTTAAAAATATGATTTATTAATTCCAAGGTTACTCCACTAAAAACCCGGAATTGAACTCCTGAAATTATTAGAATATTTTACTCGGTGAGTTGTCCATTGATATAATCATTTCATGAGATTCGACCCTCCAGATTGGTTCATGATCTGAGTTGGTGAATTTACCATTTACCTCTCAAATCATATCTGTTTCCTTAAGTACCATTGATTCACTAGCAAACAATTCATTTATGATCTTAATCATAAATGTGCGCACAATTGTTCGGTTCCAGAATGAACACATTAAGGGAACCAATTTTATATTCCTTTTTATCAGAAGCTGGATTCCATATCTATGAAATCCCATTCCCCAGTGATCATTTTTTGAACATCCAAAATACAAGTGTTTAGCCCAGATCAATCATGAGCCGTAACGAACAAATCAAAAGGCCCGTAAAGATAACCTAGCAGTCTGTGGCCACTCAGGATTAAGATCGATTCTCATATGATCATCTTATGACTTCGAGACGAGTATCGTAACGGTACTTAAATGATACTTCAGAATCGAGTCGATCCATGTCCTATATAATCTAATTATATAGAATGCTTCCACTTAGTGTCACCACACCGACAACCCGGACAAAGTTATCGCATCCAATATGTTAGTGGACCGCATATGTGATTTCGGATCAAGTCACCCACTCTTAATCAATCACGGACTCGTTTAAACATATTAACCAAAATTCTAATCCTTTGTATATAACAAACTTATATACTAGAATTTCAGTTATATAATATGTTATGGATATTGATGAATATTCATAAATAAAATAAAGTCTCAAAAATTCATGAAAAATTCTACTTATTTTATTAATCAGCGAATTCAAAATCATAAAAATAGTCTCCTTTTTGGGCACTATTCTAACAAGGACAAGCCAGTTCATCAAAGGGGAAGTGTCATGCGAAGGATGACAAGAAGAAGAAGAATAAGAGCGAAAACAACCCCAAGCCCGCGAAGGCAAATGAGCGCCTGCAAGCTCAAGCTCCTGCAAAGGGAAGTTGTTTCCATTGCAAGGAACAGGGTCACTAGAAGAGGAACTGTCCTCTTTATCTTTCTGAGCTAGAAGCAAAGAAGAAGAATGGTAGTGTACCAATCTCAAACTTACATGTATTAGAGGCATATTTTGCCGAGGATTTTTCCTCGTCCTGGATAGTTGATTCGGGGGCGACTAATCATGTTTGTTCATCTTTGCAGGTACTTAGCTCTTGGAGGGAGCTTAAAGACGGAGAACTTATGCTGATGGTAGGAAATAGAGAGCGTGTTTTAGCTAAAGCAGTGGGACAAGCTCGCCTCGCCTTCGCAAATAAATTTTTATTGTTGAATTCAGTTTATTTTATTCCAAATTTTAGACGAAACTTAATTTCCATTTCAGAATTGTGTAAACAATTATTTACCATTTCTTTTGTTAATAATGTGATTATTATTTCTCGCAATGGTTTGGAAATTTGTCATGCTTGTTTGGAATATGGGCTTTATGTTTTGCGACCTTTTGAATCTTATTCTTTTAACACTAAAATATTTAGAGTAGCAAATCCAATTTCTAACAAGAAACAAAATGTATCTAATGATGATTAAACATATCTATGGCATCTTAGACTTGGAAATGTAAGTCTAGATAGGATAAACAGGTTAACAAAGGATGGTCCTTTGAGAAAACTAAGAGTTGGTTCTCTACCCGTCTGTGAATCCTGCCTAGAGGGCAAAATGACCAAGAGACCCTTCTCGGGTAAAGGGGAAAGAGCCAAAGAACCTTTGGAGCTCATTCATTGAGATGTCTGCGGACCTTTGAATATTCAAGCAAGAGGTGGCTATGAGTATTTCGTCAGTTTTATTTACGATTTCTCTAGATATGTATATATCAACCTTATGCAATGGAAATCAAAAACTTTTGAGAAGTTTAAGGAATTCTGTGCAGAAGCTGAAAATAAATTAGGTAGGTCATTAAAGACCTTCCGATCGGATCGGGGAGGTGAATACTTAGATACTGAATTTATTGATCATCTCATTGAGAATGGGATAGTGTCATAATTATCGACTCCTAGTGATCCACAACTCAATGGAGTTGCTGAAAGAAGGAATCGAACCTTGTTGGACATGATTAGATCCATGATAAGCTATCCTTCACTATCAGTGTCCTTCTGGGGCTATGCAATAAGGACGGTGGTCGATATTTTGAATGTCGTGCCATCCGAGTCTGTTCCTAAGACTCTCCTAGAGTTGTGGAATGGTCGTAAACCTAGTTTACGCCATTATCGCATATGAGGATGCCTAGAACACGTGCTAAAGAAAAAGACGGGCAAAATAGAATCTAGAACAGAAGTGTATCTGTTTGTTGGATATCCTAAAGGGACGAGAAGAGGAATATTCTATAGTCCAAAAGAAAAGAAAGTGTTCGTGTCGATGCACGCTATTTTTTTTTAGAACGATTATATGAATAACTTTAAACCTCGAAGCAAAGCAGTGCTTGAGGAAATGTTAGGGACCACTTCTACTTCTTAACCAATAAGAGTTGTTGGATTAGGAGGTGAAGAAGCAGGACCTTCTTCGTCTCAACCAACAAGAGTTATTGAATTTAGAGAATAAGGACAAACCACAGTTCCAAGTCAAGAACCCTCGGAACCTAGACATAGTGGGAGGGAAATACGATTACCTGTTCGCTATCGAAGGGAAAACGAGCCAAACATTGTTGTATCCGATACGAGCGATGATGACCCAGTTTCTTTCAAAGAGGCAATGGTTAATCCTGACAAGGAGAAATGGCAAGAAGCCATGAAGCAGGAGATAGAATCGATGTATTCCAACTCCGTCTGGGAACTTGTAGACCCACCTGAAGATGTGAGGCCCGTTGGATGCAAATGGATATACAAGAAGAAGAGAGGTGCTGATGGAGAAGTCGAAACCTATAAGGCTAGACTCGTGGCAAAGGGTTATACCCAAAAGCAAGGGATTGACTATGAGGAAACCTTTTCTCCTATTGCCATGCTCAAATCCATCCGCATACTCCTCTCCATAGCTTCCAGTCTCGATTACGAGATATGGCAAATGGACGTCAAGACAGTATTTTTGAATGGATATCTTGAAGAGGAGATTTACATGTCTCAACCAGATGGGTTCATAAAAGAAGGCCAAGAGTAGAAAGTCTACAAGTTGCTTAAGTCCATTGATGGGCTTAAGCAAGCATCTAGGTCTTGGAAGCTAAGGTTTGATGACACCATCAAAACTTATGGTTTTGAATAAAATATTAATGAGCCTTGTGTTTACAAACTCATCAACGTACAAACTGTGGTATTTTTAGTTCTTTATGTTGACGATATACTACCTATTGGGAATAATGTAGTAAAATTGTCAGAAGCAAAGAACTGGCTGGCCGAGCAATTCCAATTGAAAGATTTGGGAAATGCAAGCTATGTTCTTGGAATACAAATCCTAAGGGATAGAAAGAACAAGCTACTAGCACTGTCTCAAACATCTTATATTGATAAGGTACTAGCTCGATTTTCTATGCAAAACTCTAAAAAGGGTATCTTGCCGACCCGACATGGAGTTTCCCTCTCAAAGAAGTAGTGTCCTCAGACACTGCAAGAAGAAGAGGACATGAGACGGATTCCATATGCATCTGCAGTTAGAAGTCTAATGTATGCGATGTTGTGCACTAGACTGGATATCTGCTATGCAGTGAGAGTAGTTAGTCGGTTCTAGTCAAACCCTGGTCCAGAACATTGGGTAGCAGTGAAACACATCCTCAAGTATCTTAGGAGAACGAGGGACTATATGCTTGTATATTCAGGTGGAGACTTGAATTTACTTGGTTACACTGATTCTGATTTTCAGGCGGATAAGGACTCTAGAAAGTCCTTATCTAGATCAGTGTTTACTCTTGGTGGTAGAGCAGTAGTCTGGAGAAGCATTAAGCAATCCAGCATTGCTGACTCAACCATGGAGGCTGAGTACATAGCTGCTTCAGAAGCAGCTAAGAAGGCTGTTTGGCTCAAGAATTTCTTGAGTGGTCTGGAAGTTATTCTAGAAATGGATAAACCCATCACCTTTTATTGTGATAATAGTGGTGCTGTGGCTAATTCAAGAGAGCCTTGAAGCCACAAGAGGTGAAAGCATATAGAAAGGAAGTACCACCTCATCAGAAAGATCGTGCACCAGGGAGATGTCACCGTCACGAAGATCCCGACATTGGAAAACCTAGCAGACCCCTTCACAAAGACTCTAACTGAGAAACAATTCAACAAACACTTAGAGGGAATGGGTCTGGGAGATGTGTCTCACCTCCTTTAGGGCAAAGTGGGAGATTGTTGGAATGTTGCCCTAGAAAGTAGGTTTTTGTAATATTATTTGCTGATTAATAAAATAAGTAGACATTTTTATTATTTTATTTGGAATATCATTTTACATAAATATTCATTAATATCCAAAATGTGTTATGAAACTAAATTTTGATATTTATAAGTGTCTTATGAAATATCGAATTGTTTAGTTAACATGTTTAAACAAATAGTCGGTGATTGATCAAGATTGGATAACTTGATCCGAAATCACATACGTGGAACACTGTCAGTGTGGTGACACTCAGTGGGAGCATTCTGTATAGTTAGACTATACACGACTCGGACCGACTAGTCACGAAGTATCGTTTAAGAACCGTTACTATACTCGTGAAAAAGTCAAAAGATGGTCATATGAGAATTGATCTTAATCCTGAGTGGCCATAGACTCCTTAGTCATGTTTACGGGTTCTTTGATTTGTTCGTTAACTGCCACTATCGTAATGGAAACGAATACTTGCATTTTGGGAACTTGAAACGGGATCGTTGGGGAATGGGGTATTCACAGACATGGAATCCAGCTTCCAATCATAACAGGAGTTAATATTGGTTCCCTTAAAGTGTCGTTTCTGGAACTGAACGATTGTGCGCCCATTTACAATAGTAAATGAATCGTCACTAGTGAAACGGCGATACTTAAGGAACAAGAAACGACCCAAGGGATATAACGGTAATTTCACCCACTCGGGACGTGAATCAATCTGGAGGGTCAAATCTCATGAAATGACTATATCAGTGGACTACTCATCGAGTAAATTATTCCGATAATTTCGATACTGCAATTCCGGGTTTTTAGTGGAATAACCTCAGGATTAATAAATTAGAATTTTGACTAAAGAGTTTTAGTCAATTTTCTAAATTTATTGGAGCTCGAATTACTGGGTCCATGGTCCCCGGACCGGCTCATTAAAAATCAACATAGAAAGCTTGTTATATGATTAATGTCGATTAATTATATGGTCTCACTATCATAAATTAATTCAAGATTGTTTATTTAAGTGTTAAATAAATGATAGTCTGAATTAATTTAATTGTCTTAGTTGGAAATATTTTTTTTCTTCTCTTCCAATTTAAAGCAATGGGCGAATTTTAAAGATAATAAATAAAAGAGTTTTAATTTTGTCTTAATTGTTTAAGAGTTAAACAATTTAAACGTGATTTATTCAGAGTTGGAAAAAGTCTTCCTCACACTTTTTTCATCTGTAAATGGTGCCATTATTACGGATCATTATCCCTTGATTTAATTAATTAGTTAATTAAATCAAAAGGATAATTATCTTGGATTTAAATGAGATTTAAATAGACTAATATTAATATTTTGAATACAAGATAATTATGAGATAATTATCTTAATTTAAAATTTAAATTAAAAATAATCCTAGGTGGTTATCAGAGGACTTTTTCTCAGAGAAAAAGTCCTCACTTGGGTGCCAACTTTGGGGGGATAAAGGCTGGATTTTAGGCCTCTTCTCTCTCCTAATAACCTGAAATAAATAGCCTCTGAATAATTTTTCACGTAAGAGTTTTTCAGAGAGTGAAAAACCCTAGCTTCACAATGTTTTCTCCAGAGAGAAAAATAGAGAAAAAAATTCGCCCAACACCTTAAGAGCAAGAGAAAAATATTCTTCCTCTTGTTCTTGTGAGATCAAGAAATAGAAAGCCCACACTTTCTTCTCTGTTAATTTGGAGAACGTCTCGGAAGATCGTGGTATCGATTCAATCAAGATAAACTCCTATAAGCCAATTCTAGATCAAGAACCTTGGAAGGGTTTGGAATTGCTTGGACAATTTGGTGGACTCGTTTATAGACCGATTCGTCTAGGTATATTACGATTTCCTATTCTATCTAATCTGTTTTAGTTTATGTGATAAATAAAATCAGATCGGTTGTATTTTCGTTGAACATGAAATCTATTTGTCTATGCTGATTCGCGATTTTAATATGATATTCTGTTTTGAATACGGTATTCAATTTACGATATGATATTATATTCACAATATGACAGTGCGTTTTTCTTTCAATATAATTGGTTAGAATCGCATAAAAATTTTTGAAATTCACGCTTTCGCCCTAGCATAGACCTTATCCTTCAAAAAGTCACTTCACGCAAAAACTAAGTCCTTTTGACTAATTTTGCCAAAATCGAGCCTTTAAAGTGGTTTTTCTTGCTCCCAACTGACCGTAGCAAAGTTTTCTTGATCCAAAATATCTATTTAAACGTATAATATATTATAATATGTCCCACAGACTCAATTGGAGCTGGAAAAAGCCTTAAAAATGCATTTCGAGCTAAAACAAAGTCAATATAAATAGTTTTGCCGAAATCGAGCCATTAAAGGGCTTTTTTGTCTCCGAAGTAACTCTATCAAAGTTGTTTTGATCCCAAATGAGTATTTAAAAGTACAATATATAATAATAAGTGTTTGGGACTCATTTGGACTTCCAACAAGCCTTAAAAACACTTTTTGCACTAAAACAAAGTCATTCTAACTAGTTTTACTGAAATCGACCATTCGAAGGGCTTTTTTGGCTCCGAAGTGACTCTAGCAAAATCGTTTTGATTCCAAATTTGTATCTAAACATATAAGATATTATAATAAGTCTTCAGAACTCATTGGAGCTCCAACAAGCTTTAAAAGCTCACTTTGAGCTAAAATTATGTGCTTAGAACCATTTTTACCCAAATCGTGCCTTTAAAGGGCTTTTTTGGCACGAAAGTTACTCTAGGAAAGTTGTTTTGATCCTAAATTAATATTTGAACATATAATGTGATATAATAAGTCTTAGGGACTCATTTGGAGATATAACAAGACTTAAAAACTCACTTCATTCAAAAACTATGTCCTTTTGACTAGTTTTGCCAAAATCGAGCCCATAAAGGGCTTTTTCGGCTCCCAAGTGACTCTTGCAAAGTTTTCTTGATGCCACATGTATATGTAAATGTATAATATTATAATAACTCTCACGGACTCAATTGTAGCTACAACAAGCCTTAAAAACTCATTTCGCGCTAAAACAACGTCATTATAACTAGTTTTTTTGGCTCCGACATGACTCTAGCAAAGTTTTTTTTGATCTCAAATGAGTATTTAAAAGTATAATATATGATAATAAGTCTTAGGGAATCATTTGGAGCTCCAACAAGCCTTAAAAACTCATTTCACGCTAAAACAAAGTCATCATAACTAGTTTTGCAGAAATCGAACCTTTAAAGGGCTTTTTTGGGTCCGAAGTGACTCTAGCAAAGTCATTTTGATCCCAAATATGTATTTAAACATATAATACATTATAATAAGTCTTCAGAACTCATTGGAGCTCCAACAAGCATTAAAAACTCACTTTGCGCTAAAACTATGTGCTTAGAACCAGTTTTACCCAAATCGAGAGGTCTTTTTTGGCACCGAAGTCACTCTAGCAAAGTTATTTTGATCCTAAATGAATATTTGAACATATATTGTGCTATAATAAGTCTTAGGGACACATTTGGAGATATAACATGACTTAAAAAGTCACTTCATGCAAAAAGTAAGTCCTTTTGACTAGTTTCGCCAAAATCGAGACTTTAAAGGGTTTTTTTTTGCCCCCAACTGACTCTAGCAAAGTTTTCTTTTGCGCAAATGTGTATTTAAACGTTCAATATATTATAGTAAGTCTTACAGACTCAATTGGAGCTAAATTAAGCCTTTCAAACTCATTCCGCACTAAAACATAGTCATTATAACTATTTTTGCCGACATCGAGCCTTTAAAGGGCTTTTTTTGGCTTCGAACTAACTCTAACAAAGTTATTTTGATCCCAAATGAGTATTTAAAAGTATAATATATAATAATAAGTCTTAGGGACTGATTTGGAGCACCAACAATTCTTAAAAACTCATATCGCTCTAAAACAAAGTCATTATAACTAGTTTTGCAGAAATCGAGCCTTTAAAGGGCTTTTTTTTTGCTCCGAAGTGACTCTAGAAAAGTCGTTTTGATCCTAAAAGTGTATTTAAGCGTATAATATATTATAATAAGTCTTCATGACTCATTGGAACTCCAACAAGCTTTAAACACTCACTTTGCGTTAAAACTAAGTGCTTAGAACCAGTTTTACCTAAATCGAGCCTTTAAAGTGCTTTTTTGGCATCGAAGTGACTCTAGCAAAGTTGTTTTCATCCTAAATGAATTTTGAACATATATTGTGTTATAAAAATTCTTAGGGACTCATTTGGAGCTATAACAAGACTTGAAAAGTCTTTTCACACAAAATTTAAGTATTTTTGACTAGTTTTGTCAAAATTGAGCCTTTAAAGGGCTTTTTTGGCTCCGAAGTGACTCTAGCAAAGTCGTTTTGATCCCAAATGTGTATTTAAAGATATAATATATTATAATAAGTCTTCAGTACTCATTGGAGCTCCAACAAGCTTTAAATTCTCACTTTGCGCTAAAACTATGTGCTTAGAACCAGTTTTGCAATAATCGAGCCTTTAAAGGGCTTTTTTGGCTCCGAAGTGACTCTATGATGAGTGAGCATTATAGTCACTCATATATCATATTTTCCATCTTGAATTATTTTAATTTCTTCCAGTTTTAATGTGTTTTGATGAGTTTTGTGTGTGCATAGGTGATTTGAAAACAGACACGGAAATCGAGACGAAGAAACCTGAAAAAAAGGATCAAATCTTGAAGAATAAGTAAGCTAAATCAATGAGAAAGATCAATAGCCGGTCGTTCACCTATCACTGGCCGAACGACCACGCAAAATAGCCAAAAAGATGGAAAACCTGAGGCATCGCCGGTCGTTCGCCAAAATCCAGTCGAACGACCGCTCGGTTGAAGAATCGTGAAAAAAACTCCTTGGGGCGGTCGTTCGCCAACTTGGGGCGCTTGGCTATCGTTCTTTTGATCTTGGCGAACGATAACCCGGCCAATTTAAAGCATCGACTTTTATGAGACGATCATTCGCCAAACTCAATCGAACAACCGCCAAAGTTGGCTGATACAAAAACGACAATGTTTTAACTTCGTTTCAAGGAGGGAAATTAGGTTAAATCATTTGGGCCATAAATAGAACACTTTTTGGACAAAAAAAAGAGGTTCACACACAGAGAAACACCACAAGAAGCTTAAGAACACCAAGAGAAGGATTGGCTCTTCAATGAGGAGATGAAGATGGATTTGCTTGCGAATCTCGCATGAGTTTTCTCTATTCTCTTTGTTTTCTTCTCTTGTATTTCTTGTAGTCATTATGAACCCTACTTTATTTTATATATTTATTTGTTTGATTTCAAGAGGCTAAATCTCTCTCTAGGAGAGATTAGCCGAACACAATGTCAAATCCATTATAATTTTCATTAATAAATTACTGCAATTACTCAATTCTCATGTTTGTGTTCTTGTTGGTTTATTTATTTTTATTTGCAATTGAGAGATTGGATAGAGGCTCTAGATTCAATTTGATTAAACTTGAGAGAGGCAATTTGATTGAATCGGGAATAACAAGAATCACAGCTTAGACGCCATGAGTACCGAGAGGAGATTGGTAGTCTAGGTAGTCGAATTCTGAATCGTAAGTACCGACAGGAGACCGATTAAGGATTCTTGGAATCGTGTATGAATATATTTAATTTCAACGAGCGGACGCGTGAGTTAGAATTGAGTACATAATTAGGTCAATAAGCGAGAGCTGCGACTTAGTTCTTAAATTTCTAGACGAGCATAGAATTAAGAATTGTGGTGAGATCTTAATGAGTAATTAAATAGAGGACACGTTGGAGGAAGCTAATCGATCCTAGGTTTTATTTATAGTATTTTTGTTTACATTTATTTTGTTTATTTATCATTCTTCAAATAAGTTGCTAGCCTAGATAAAGTAGACATTTAGTATTCGTAGTACTTAGTTAATTAGGTTAGTTAGTTCTCCGTGGGAATGATATCTGGACTCTTCTGTCCACTTTATTACTTGAACGATCCGTGCGCTTGTGGTTAAATTCGCGTGTGTTTTCGAGGGAACACTCTAGCAAAGTCGTTTTGATCCCAAATGTGTATTTAAACATATAGTATATTATAATAAGTCTTCGGAACTCATTGCAGCTCTAACAAGCTTTAAAAACTCACTTTGCGCTAAAACTAAGTGCTTAGAAACAGTTTTACCCAAGTCGGCCCTGTAAAGGGCTTTTTTGGCACCGAAGTGACTCTAGCAAAGTTGTTTTGATCCTAAATAAATATTTGAACATATATCGATATGAACCTCGTGCGTTATGCTCCCGATTCACGCTTTGTTTATAGATCGTTCTACAAAATTAGGCTTGAGATTGTGGATTGAATGGTACTCAATCGGTCACAGAAAGTCGATTTGATATGCCGGTGAATGCCATGTGGCATATTCTTTTGTCAACAAGATAAATTCTCGTCTATATTTGTTGGCCAAGGTAAATCCTTTGGAAATTTGGTAAATTCGGGTTAGTTCAAGGAAAATCCATGACGGTTCATGAAGAACCAAGGAAAGAGGTAAAGCCTCACTCACACAATACGTGATTCCGAATAATACGTCTCTCGTTCCCTTTATTGATAATATTTGGCCTTTAAATAGGCTCATAAGTTTTACAACCCTAATGAGAAAGTAAAATTAGGAAATATCCTAAATAATTCGAAATTACTAAAAATAAACAAAGAAAACGCATAAAAAAACAAAGTCTGGCGAAAATCAGCGCGCTTTGGCAATCGATTGGCGGATCTGGGCGACCGATCGGCTGAGGCCCGCGAACGATTGGCTCAAAGCCCGTGAACGATCGACAAGCCCTCGGGTAGAAACACGCACAACCCTATTTTAGTCGGCCGATCGATCGGCTAGAGTGGGGCGACCGATCGGCTAAGGCTCGGGTATCCAACGCCAACTTCAACCTGAATAGTTACAAAAACTACCAAAATGACTCTAAATTATTCTTAACCCATACTTAAACAATAATAGATAAATTACATAAAATAACTTGAACATAATATAATTAAATAAATTATAACTAAATCCACGTTGTTATTCATATCGGTTTCCTCACGGGCTGATTATGTGCAAGCTTCGTCATCACGGGTTCTTCGTAGAAGCCCAACTCTTCATTTTCAGACTTCTCCATCAACTTTACAATTTCGTAATTAGTCATTCGATATCACCCATGCCCTCATCAATTTCTCCAAGGTAAATCTTTTGGCACTTTGGCAAATCCGTGTTTGTTCAAGGAAAATCCTTGACGGTTCTTGAAGAACCAAGGAAAGAGGTAAAAACCTTACTCACATAATACGTGTTTCTGATCGAAATAATCCAAGTCTTCTTTTATTGATAAAAGTTGGCCTTTAAATAGGCTAATAAGTTTTACAACCCTAATTAGAAACTAAATAAATTAAAATTTCAGAAATAACCCTAATACTTCGAAATTACTAAAATTAAACAAAGAAAACGTGTGAAATTAAAGTCTGGCAAAAAACAGCGCACTTTGGCGATCGATCGGCAAATCTGGGCGACCGATCAGCTGAGGCCCATGAACGATCAGGAAGTCCTCTGGTAGAAACACGCACAACCCTGTTTTAGTTGGCTGATCGATCGGATGGAATGGGGTGACCGATCGGCGAAGGCTCGGATATCCAATGCCAACTTCAAACTAAATAGTTCTGAAAACTACCAAAATGATTCTAAACTGTTCTTAACCCATACTTAAACAATAATATATAAATTACATAAAATAAATACATAAATAACTTAAACATAATATAACTAAATAAATTATAACTAAATCCATGTTGTTATTCATATCGGCTTCCTCTCGGGCCGATTACGTGCAAGCTTCGACATCACGTGTTCTTCGTAGAATCCCAACTCTTCATTTTTAGACTTCTCCATCAACTTTACAATTTCTTCAATTAGGCGTTCGATATCACCCACGCCCTCATCATTCCCCTCCTCTTGAAAGGGATTTGTCCTAAAATCCAGCAATGGTATAGTAAAAGAATTCAAAAGTCGAGGAATTGAAACCGGAGCTACTACTTCATAGCATTTATCCTCATGTTGCTGCATGCTCTCTGATCCATCATGATCAGAGAGCTCCAGCCAGATTTAAAAACTCACTTTGCGCTAAAACTAAGTGCTTAGAACTAGTTTTACTCAAATCAAGCCTTTAAAGGGGTTTTTTGGCACCGGATTAACTCTAGCAAAGTTGTTTTAATCCTAAATAGATATTTTAACATATATTGTGTTATAATATGTCTTAGGGACTCATTTGGAGCTATTACAAGACTTAAAAAGTCACTTCACACAATAATTAAGTCCTTTTGACTAGTTTTGCCAAAACCGAGCCTTTAAAGGTCTTTTTTGGCTCCTAATTGACTCCAGCAAAGTTTTCTTGATCCCAAATGTGTATTTAAACGTATAATATACTATAATAAATCTTACGGACTCAATTGGAGCTCCAACAAGCCTTAATAACTCGTTTCGCGTTAAAACAAAGTCATTATAACTAGTTTTGCCGACATCGAGCCTTTAAAGGGCTTTTTTGGCTCCGAAATGACTCTAGCCAAGTTGTTTTGATCCTAAATAACTAGTTGAACATATATTGTCTTATAATAAGTCTTAGAGACTCATTTGGTGTTACAACAAGACTTAAAAAGTCACTTCACGCAAAAACTAAGTCCCTTTGACTAGTTTTGCCAAAACTGAGCCTTAAAGGGCTTTTTCGGATCTCAAGTGACTCTAGGAAAGTTGTTTTGATCCCAAATGAGTATTTAAAAGTATAATATACAATAATAGGTCTTACCGACTCTATTGGAGCTCCAACAAGCCTTATAAACTCATTTTGCGCTAAAACAAAGTCATTATAACTAGTATTGCCGAAATCAAGCCTTTAAAGGGATTTTTTTTGCTCGGAAGTGACTCTAGTAAAGTTGTTTTGATTCCAAATGTGGATTTAAACATAAAATATCTTATAATAAGTCTTACGGACTCAATTGGAGCTCCAACAGGGCTTAAAAACTCATTTTGCTCTAAAACAAAGTCATTTTAACTAGTTTTGCCAAAATCGAGCCCTTAAAGATATTTTTTGCCTCCCAAGTTACTCTAACAAAGTTGTCTGGATCCCAAATGTGTATTTGAAACGTATAATATATTACAATAATTCTTACGTACTCAATTGGAACTCCAACAAGCCTTAAAAATGCATTTCGCGCTAAAATAAAGTCATTATAACTAGTTTTGCCGAAATCGAGCTTTTAAAGAGCTTTTTTGGCTCCGAAATGACTCTAGCAAAGTTCTTTTGATCCCAAATGTGTATTTAAACATCAAATATATTATAATAAGTCTTCATTACTCATTTGAGCTCCAATAAGCTTTATAAACTCACTTTGTGCTAAAACTAAGTGCTTATATCCAGTTTTACCCAAATCGAGTCTTTAAAGGCTTTTTTGGCACCGAATTGACTCTAGAAATTTTTTTTGATACTAAATGAATATTTGAACATATATTATGTTATAATAAGTCTTAGGGGCTCAATTGGAGCTATAACAAGACTTCAAAATTCACTTTACGCAATAATTAAGTCCTTTTGACTAGTTTTGCCAAAATCGAGCCTTTAAAGGGCTTTTTTGGCTCCCAAGTTGCTCTAGCAAAGTTTTCTTGATCCCAAACGTGTATTTAAACGTATAATATATTATTATAAACTTACGGACTCAATTGGAGCAACAACAAGCTTTAAAAACCCATTTCGTGCTAAAACAAAGTCATTATAACTAGTTTTGCCGAAATCGAGCCTTTCAAGGGCTTTTTTGGCTCCGAAGTGACTCTAGCAAAGTTGTTTTGATCCCAAATGAGTATTTAAAAGTGTAATATATAATAATAAGTCTTAGGGAGTCATTTGGAGCACTAATAAGCCTTAAAAATTTATTTCGCGCTAAAACAAAGTCATTCTAACTAGTTATGCCAAAATCGAGCCTTTAAACAGCTATTTTGGCTCTCAAGTAGCTCTAGCAAAATTTTCTTGATCCCAAATTTATATTTAAATGTATAATATATTATAATAAATCTTGCGGACTCAATTGGGGCTCCAACAAGCCTTAAAAACTCATTTCGCGCTAAAACAAAGTAATTATAAGTAGTTTTGTCGTAACCGAGCCTTTAAAGGGCTTTTATAGCTCTGAAGTAACTCTCTTAGGGACTCATTTGGAGCTCCAACAAGATATAAAAACTCATTTCACATAAAAGATAAAGTCATTTGTAACTAGTTTTGCCGAAATCAAGCCTTAAAAGGGCTTTTTAGGCTTTAAAAAGTCAATTTGCTCTAAAACTAAGTGCTTAGAACCAGTTTTACCCAAATCGAGCCTTTCAAGGGCTTTCTTGGCTACAAAGTGACTTTGGCAAAGTTGTTTTGATCCCAACTGAGTATTTAAAAGTGTAATATATAATAATAAGTCTTAGTTACTCATCTGGAGCTCCAACAAGCCTTAAAAACTCATTTCGCGCTAAAACAAATTCATTATAACTAGTTTTGCAAAAATCGAGCCTTTAAAGAGATTTTTTGGCTCCGAAGTCACTCTAGCAAAGTTGTTTTGATCCCAAATGTGTATTTCAACATATAATATATTATAATAAGTATTCAGGACTCATTGGAGCTCCAAAAAGCTTGAGAAACACACTTTGCGCTAAAACTAAGTGCTTAGAACCAGTTTTACCCAAATCGAGCCTTTAAAAGGATTTTTCGGCTCCGAAGTGACTCTAGAATAGTTGTTTTGGACCTAAATGATTATCGAACATATATTGTGTTATAATAAGTCTTAGGGACTCATTTGTAGCAATAACAAGACTTAAAAAGTCACTTCACGCAAAAACTAAGTCTTCTTCACTAGTTTTGCCAAAATCGTGCTTTATAGGGCTTTTTTGGCCTCCCAAGTTACTCTAGCAAAGTTTTCTCGATCCAAAATGTGTATTTAAATGTATAATATATTATAATAAGTCGAACGGGCTCAATTGAAGCTCCAACAAGCCTTAAAAACTCATTTCCTGCTAAAACAAAGTCATTATAACTAGTTTTACCGAACTCGAGCCTTAAAAGGGCTTTTGTCGCTCAGAAGTTACCCTAGCAAAGCTATTTCTATCCCAAATGAGTATTTAAAAGTATAATATATAATAATAAGTCTTAGAGACTCAGTTGGAGCTCCAACAAGCCTTAAAAACACATTTCGCACTAAATTATAACTAGTTTTACCCAAATCGAGCCTTTAAAAGGATTTTTTGCTTCCGAAGTGACTCTAGCAAAGTTGTTTTGATCCCAAATGAATATTTAAACAGTTATTGTGTTATAATAAGTCTTAGGGACTCATTTAGAGCTATAACAAGACTTAAAAAGTCACTTCACGTAAAAACTAAGTCCGTTTGACTAGTTTTGACAAAATCGAGCCCGAAAGAGCTTTTTCGGCTCTGAAGTGACTCTAGAAAAGTTTTCTTGATCCCAAATGTGTATTCAAATGTATAATATATTATAATAAGTCTTACGGACTCAATTGGAGCTCCAACAAGCCTTAAAAACTCATTTCTTAAAAAAAAGTCATTATAACTAATATTGGTAAAATCGAGCCTTTAAAGGGATTTTTAGGCTCCGAAGTCACTCTAGCAAAGTTGTTTTGATCCTAAATTTGTATTTAAACATATAATATATTATAATAAGTCTTACGGACTAAATTGGAGCTCCAACAACCCTTAAAAATGCATTTCGCGCTAAAACAAAGTAATTATAACTAGTTTTTCCGAAATCGAGCCTTTCAAGGGCTTTTTTCGCTCTGAAGTGACTCTAGCAAAGTTGTTTTGATCCCAAATGAGTATTTAAAAGGATAATATATAATAATAAGTCTTAGGGACTCATTTGGTGCTCGAAAAAGGCTTGAAAACACATTTCTCGCTAGAACAAATTCATTATAACTAGTTTTGCAGAAATCGAGCCTTTAAACGGCTTTTTTAGCTCCGAAGTGACTCTGGCAAAGTCGTTTTTATCCAAAATATGTATTTAAAAATATAACATATTATAATAAGTCTTCGGGACTCATTGGAGCTCCAACAGGCGTTAAAAACTCACTTTGCTATAATACTAAGTGCTTAGAACCAGTTTTACCCAAAATCAAGCCTTTGAAGGGCTTTCTTGGCTACGAAGTGACTTTGGTAAAGTTGTTTTGATCCCAACTGAGTATTTAAAAGTGTAATATATAATAATAAGTCTTAGGTACTCATTTGGAGCTCCAACAAGCCTCAAAAACTCATTTCGCGCTAAAACAAATTCATTATAACTAGTTTTGCAAAAATCGATCCCAAATGTTTATTCAAATGTATAATATATTATAATAAGTCTTACGGACTCAATTGGAGCTCCAACAAGCCTTAAAAACTCATTTCTTAAAAAAAGTCATTATAACTAGTTTTGCCGAAATCGCTTTAAAGAGCTTTTTTGGCTCCGAAGTGACTCTAATAAAATTTTTTTCATCCCAAATTAGTGTTTAAAATTATAAAATATAATAATAAGTATTGGGGACTCATTTGGAGTTCTAACAAGCCTTAAAAACTCATTTCGCGCTAAAATAAGGTCATTATAACTAGTTTTATAGAAATCGAGCCTTTAAAAGGCTTTTTTGGCTCTGAAGTGACTCTAGCTAAGTGGTTTTGATCCCAAATGTGTATTTAAATATATAACATATTATAATAAGTCCTCTAGACTCATTGGACCTCCAAAAAGCTTTAAAAACACAGTTTGCACTAAAACTAAGTGCTTAGAACCAGTTTTACGCATATCGAGCCTTTAAAGTGCTTTTTTTTTTGCTTCGAAGTGACTCTAGCAAAGTTGTTTTGATCCTAAATGACTATTTGAACATATATAACGTTATAATAAGTCTTAGCGACTCATTTGGAGCTACAACAAGACTTAAAAAGTCCTTTTGGCTAGTTTTGCCAAATTCGAGCCTTAAAGTGCTTTTTTTGCTCCCAAGTGACTCTAGAAAAGTTTTATTGATCCCAAATGTGTATTTAAATGTATAATATATTATAATAAGTCTTACGGACTCATTTCGAGATCCAACAGGCCTTCAAAACTCATTTCGTGCTAAAACAAAGTCATTATAACTAGTTTTGCGGAAATCGAGACTTTAAAGGGCTTTTTTGGCTCCGAAGTGACTCTAGCAAAGTTGTTTTGATAACAAATGAGCATTAAAAAGTATAATATATAATATTAAGTCTTAGGAACTCATTTGGAGCTCCAATAAGCAATATTAACTCATTTCGCACTAAAACAAAGTCATTATAACTAGTTTTGCCCAAATCAGCCTTTAAAGGCCTTTTTTGGCTCCGATGTGACTCTACCAAAGTTGTTTTGATCCCAAATGTGTATTTAAACATTTAATATATTATAATAAGTCTTACGGACTAAATTGGAGCTCCAACAAGCCTTAAAACTTAATTTCGCGCTAAAACAAGGTTATTATAACTTGTTTTGCCGAAATCGAGCCTTTAAAGGGCTTTTTTTCACTCCAAAGTGATTCTAGCAAAGTTTTTTTTATCCCAAATGAGTATTTAAAAGTATATTATATAATAATAGGTCTTAGGGACTCATTTGGAGCTCCAAGAAGCCTTAAAAACTCATTTCGCACTTAAACAAAGTCATTATAACGAGTTTTGCACAAATCGAGCCTTGAAAGGGCTTTTTTGGCTCCGAAGTGACTCTAGCAAAGTCGTTTTGATACCAAATGCATATTTAAACATATAATATTTTATAATCAGTCTTCAGGACTCATTGGAGCACCAACAAGCTTTAAAAACACACTTTGCGCTAAAACCAAGTGTTTAGAACCAATTTTACCCGAATCGAGCCTTGAAATAGATTTTTTTGGCTCTGAAGTGACTCTAGCAAAGTTGTTTTGATCCTAAATGAATATTTTAACATATATTGTGTTATAATAAGTCTTAGAGACTCATTTGGAGCAATAACAAGACTTAAAAAGTAACTTCAAGTAAAAACTAAGTCCTTTTGACTAGTTTTCCCAAAGTCGAGCCTTAAAGGGCTTGTTTGGCTCTTAAGTGACTCTAGCAAAGTTTTCTTGATCCGAAATGTGTATTTAAATGTATAATATATTATAACAAGTCTTACGGAGTCAAATTGAGTTCCCACAAGCGTTAAAAACTAATTTCGTGCTAAAACAAAGTCATTAGAATTAGTATTGCCGAAATTGAGCCTTTAAACCGATTTTTTGGCTCCGAAGCGACTCTAGCATAGTTATTTTGATACCAAATATGTATTTAAATATATAATATATTATAATAAGTCTTACAGACTCAGTTGGAGCTCCAACAAGCCTTAAAAACTCATTTCGCGCTAAAACAAAGTCATTATAACTAGTTTTGCCGAAATCGAGCCTTGGAAGGGATTTTTTTGTTGCGAAGTGACTCTAGCAACGTTGTTTTGATACCAAATATCTATTTAAATATATAATTTATTATAATAAGTGTTACGGAGTCAATTAGAGCAACAATAAGCCTTAAAAACTAATTTTGCACTTAAACAAAGTCATTATATCTAGTTTCGCCGAAATCGTGCTTTTAAAGGGATTTTTTGGATCAGAATTGACTCTAATAAAGTTTTTTTTTAATCCCAAATGAGTATTTGAAATTATAATATATAATAGTAGGTTTTATGGACTCATTTGGAGCTTCAACAAACCTTAAAAACTAATTTCGCGCTAAACGAAAGTCATTATAACTTGTTTTGCCGAAATCGAGCCTTTAAAGGGTTTTTTTCGCTCCGAAGTGACTCTAGCAAAGTTGTTTTAATTAAAAATGAGTATTTAAAAGTATAATATATAATAATAAGCCTTAGGGACTCATTCGGAGTTCCAAGATGCCTTAAAAACTCATTTCGCGCTAGAACAAAGTCACTGTAACTAGTTTTGCAGAAATCGAGCCTTTAAAGGGCTTTTTGGGCTCCGAAGTAACTCTAGCAAATTCGTTTTGATCCCAAATGTGTACTTAAACATATAATATATGATAATAAGTCTTCAGGACCCAGTGGAGCTCCAACAAGCTTTAAAAACTCTCTTTGCGCTAATACCAAATGCTTAAAACCAGTTTTACCAAAATCGAGCCCTTAAAGGGATTTTTTGGCTCCGAAGTGACTCTTGTAAAGTTGTTTTGATCCTAAATGAATATTTGAGTAGATATTGTATTATAATAAGTCTTAGGGACTCATTTGGAGCTATAACAAGACTTAAAAAGTAACTTCAAGCAAAAACTAAGTCCTTTTGACTAGTTTGCTAAAATCGAGCCTTAAAGGGCTTTTCTGGCTCCCAAGTGACACTAGCAAAGTTTTCCTGGTCCCAAATGTGTATTTAAGTGTATAATATATTATAATAAGTCTTACGGACTCAGTTGGAGCTCCAAAAAGCCTTAAAAACTCATTTTGCGCTAAAACAAAGTCATTATAACTAGTATTGCCGAAATTGAGCCTTTAAAGGGATTTTTTGGCTCCGGAGTGACTCTAGCAAAGTTGTTTTGATACCAAATATGTATTTAAATATATAATATATTATAATAAGTCTTACGGAGTCAATTGAAGCTCCAACAAGCCTTAAAAACTAATTTCGCGCTAAAACAAAGTCATTATAATTAGTCTCCAAAGTAACTCTAGCAAACTCGTTTTGATTTCAAATGTGTAATTAAACATATACTATATTATAATCAATCTTCAGGACTCATTGGAGCTCCAACAAGCTTTAAAAACTCTCTTTGCGCTTAAACTAAGTGCTTAGAACTAGTTTTGCCCAAATCGAGCTTTGAAAGGGATTTTTTTGGCTCCGAAGTGACTCTAGCAAAGTTGTTTGATGCTAAATGAATATTTGAACATATATCTTATTATAATAAGTCTTTAGGACTCATTTGGAGAAATAACAAGACTTAAAAAGTATCTTCAAGAAAAAACAAAGTCCATTTGATTAGTTTTGCCAAAATCGAGCCTTAAAGGGCTCTTTTAGCTCCCAAGCTACTCTAGCAAAGTTTTCTTAAACAAAAATGCGTATTTAAATGTATAATATATTATCATAAGTTTTACGGATTAGTTGGAGCTCCAACAAGCCTTAAAAATTCATTTCGCGCTAAAACAAAGTCATTAAAACTAGTTTTGCCGAAATCGTGCATTTAAGGGCATTTTTGGCTCCGAAGTGACTCTAGCGAAGTTGTTTTGTGCCCAAATGAGTATTTAAAAGTACGATATATAATAATAAGTCTTGGAGACTCATTTGAAGCTGAAACAAGCCTTAAAAACTCATTTCGCCCCAAAACCAATTCATTCTAACTAGTTTTGCCAAAATCGAGCCTTTAAAGGGATTTTTTGGCTCCGAAGTGACTCTAGCAAAGTTGTTTGATCCCAAATGTATATTTAAACATATAACATATTATAATAAGTCTTCAAGACTCATTGCAGCTCAATCTAGCTTTAAAAACTACCATTGCGCTAAAACAAAGCCATTATAACTAGTTTTACCCAAATCGAGCCTTTAAAGGGATTTTTGGTTCTGAAGTGACTCTAGCAAAGTTGTTTTGATCCTAAATTAATATTTGAACATATATTGTGCTATAATAAGTCTTAGGGACTCATTTTGATCTATAACAAGACTTAAAAAGTCACTTCATGCAAAAACCAAGTCCTTTTCACTGGTTTTGCTAAAATCGAGCCGAAGAGGGCTTTTTTGGCCTCCCAAGTGACTCTAGCAAGGTTTTCTTGATCCCAAATGTGTATTTAAATGTATAATATATTGGAATAAGTCGTACGAACTCAACTGGAGCTCCAACAAGCCTTAAAAACACATTTGGTGCCAAAACAAAGTCATTATAACTAACTTTGCCGAAATTAAGCCTTTAAAGGGCTTTTTTGGCTCCAAAATGACTCTAGCAAAGTTGTTTTGATTACAAACGAGTACTTAAAAGTATAATATATAATATTAAGTTTTAGGGACTCATTTGGAGCTCCAACAAGCCTTAAAAACTCATTTCGCGATAAAACAAAGTTATTATAACTAGTTTTACCGAAATCGAGACTTTAAAGGGCTTTTTTTGCTCCAAAGTGACTCTAGCAAAGTTGTTTTGATTGCAAATGAGTATTTAAAAGGATAATATATAATGTTAAGTATTAGGGACTCATTTGGAGCTCCAATAAGCCTTAAAAACTCATTTCGCGCCAGAACAAAGTCATTATAACTAGTTTTGCAGAAACCGAGCCTTAAAAGGGCTTTTTTGCCTCCGAAGTGACTCTAGCAAATTCGTTTTAATTTCAAATGTGTAAAAATACACATACTATATTATAATCAGTCTTCAAGACACATTGGAGCTCCAACAAGCTTTAAAAACTCTCTTTGCGCTTAAACCAAGTGCTAAGAACCAGTCTTAACCAAATCGAGCTTTTAAAGGGATTTTTTGGCTCTGAAGTGACTCTAGCAAAGTTGTTTTGATCGTCAATGAATATTTGAACATATACTGTGTTATGATAAGTCTTAGGGACTCATTTGGAGCTATAACAAGACTTAAAAAGTAACTTCAAGCAAAAACTATGTCCTTTAGACTAGTTTTGCCAAAATCGAGCCTTAAAGGGCTTTTTTGGCTCCCAATTGACTGTAGCAAAGTTTTCTTCATCCCAAATGTTTATTTAAACGTATAATATATTATAATCAGTCTTACAGAGTCAATTGGAGCTCCAAAAAGCCTTAAAAACTCATTTTGCGCTAAAACAAAGTCATTATAACTAGTTTTGCCAAAATCGAGCGTTTAACGAGCTTTTTTTTTTACTCTGAAGTGACTCTAGAATAGTTGTTTTGATTGCAAATGAGTATTTAAAAGTATAATATATAATATTAAGTCTCAGGAACTCATTTGGAGCTCCAAGAAGCCTTCAAAACTGATTTCGCTCTAGAACAAAGTCATTATAACTAGTTTTGCAATAATCGAGCTTTAAAAGGGCTTTTTTAGCTCCGAAGTGACTAGCAAAGTCGTTTTGATCCCAAATGTGTATTTAAACATATAATATATGATAATAAGTCTTCATGATTCATTGGAGCTCACACAAGCTTTAAAAACTCACTTTGCGCTAAAACCAAAAGCTTAGAACCAGTTTTACCCAAAACGAGCCTCTAAAGGGATTTTTTGGATCCAAAGTGTTCCAGCAAAGTTTTTTTTATCCGAAATGAATATTTAAACTTATATTGTATTATAATAAGTCTTAGGGACTCATTTCGAGCAATAACAAGACTTAAAAAGTAACTTCAAGCAAAAACTAAGTCCTTTTAACTAGTTTTGCCAAAATCAAACCTTAAAGGGCTTTTTTGGCTCCCAAGTGACTCTAGCAAAGTTTTCTTAATCCCAAATGCATATTTAAATGTATAATATATTATAAGTAGTCTGACGGACTCAACTGGAGCTCCAACAAGCCTTAAAAATTCATTTCGCGCTAAAACAAAGTCATTGTAACTAGTATTGCCGAAATTGAGCCTTTATAGGGACTTTTAGGCTCCGAAGTGACTCTAGAAAAGTTGTTTTGATACCATAATATGTATTTAAATATATAATATATTATGATAAGTCTTACGGACTCAGTTGGAGCTCCAACAAGCCTTAAAAACACATTTCGGGCTAAAACAACGTCATTAGAACTAGTTTTGCAGAAATCGAGCCTTTAAAGCGATTTTTTGGCTCCAAAGTGACTCTAGCAAAGTTGTATTGATCCCAAATGTGTATTTAAACATTTAATATATTATAATAAGTCCTACGGACTCAATTGGAGCTCCAACAAGCCTTAAAAACTAATTTCGCGCTAAAACAGAGTCATTATAAATAGTTTTGCCGAAATCGTGCCTTTAAAGGGATTTTTTGGATCAGAAGTGACTCTAATAAAGTTTTTTTTTATCCCAAATGAGTTTTTAAAAGAATAATATATAATAATAGTTCTTAGGGACTCATTTAGAGATCCAACAAACCTTTAAAACTAATTTCGCGCTAAAACAAAGTCATTATAACTAGTTTTCAAGAAATCGAGCCTTTAAAGGGCTTTTTTGGCTCCGAAGTGACTCTAGCTAAGTCGTTTTGATCCCAAATGTGTATTTAAATATATAACATATTATAATAAGTCTTCGCGATTCATCAGCTCCAACAAGCTTTAAAAGCTCAGTTTTCGCTAAAATTAAGTGCTTAGAACCAGTTCTACCCAAAGAAGTATCCCACCTCCAAGAAGTCCGAGGTGGGATACTTCTTTCTAGCTCCTTGGGAAAAGAGGAAGATAATGATGACGAACTTGTCATCATCCTACGAGGGATGGAAGCACAAGAATTTCTGGGTTGGGGTGAGCTTCGACCCCTTCAGTTCCGTGGAGGGAGCAAGGCCTGTCCCGAGGAACTACAACGTTCCTGGTAAGTATCTCGCTTAGCGTTCCCCCTTCTATTTCTTGCTGCACTCTTGCTAACTCCTGGGTTTGTGCTCATAATCCTTCCGTCGCACATCGATGACCAAGGAGCAAGGCGAGCGGATCACGATCGCCCTTGCCTATCCTGACGAGGACAGAGACGTACGGGCCCTCGTCACTGAGGACAACCTGGTGGAGCACGGATGGATCTCCAATGCAATGGAGTTGGACCCAAACCAGCTCCGCGAGCAAAAATCTTGCCCGAAGAAAACGAAGGTTGCGGCGGTGCCTTCAACTCAGGACACTGAGCCGAAGACAGCCGCTGCCTCTTGGCCATCGAAAAGGAAAATTGCGGCCTCATCTTCGAAGAAGCCCGCGTCTTCCAAATCCGCGGCCCTGCTGTCTTCGACAGTGGAATCCGGAGGCGAAGAGGAGCGTTTAGCAAGGTCTAAACGACCACGGACGGAGTCCAGACTGACTCCTGAGGTCGTTTCCTCTCCTGCCCCTTTCTCCCTGGGCGAGGGAGTTCTGTCTCCTCAGACCGGGGCGGTTCCAAGTGTTAAGGACTCCGAGGCGCCTCCCACCACGTATATGCTACAGTCCGAGAACTCTCAGGCACCTCAGGAGAATTCCCCGGCGGCTACCCGCGAGGAGGTTTCCTTTGGCGAGGCTGCCCAGACGGTGCTCGTTGTCACGGAGGAAATTTTCGGCGAACCTCATCCGGTCGCTCTGAGCCCCCCGTCTTCCCTGGTACAAGATCCTTTGCTGAGTGTCGAGGATTTCACTGTGGAGCAAGCAGGTCCGACTCCTTCAGAGACGGACTTTCCACCGATGTAGTCAACGCCTGCCGAGTCCTCGACCTAATTCCCTCTTGGTCAAGGCATTCTGCCCCCATCGTCCTCGACGATGGTAAGCAATTGCCTCTCACGCAAAGATATAATTGTATCTATCTCTAATATTAGCCGATACTAACTTGTTTCTTGCCTGCAGATGAGCTTTTTGGCCTTTTGGGGTCCCCACCTTCGGCAGGGCCCCGTTCCTGAATCTTCCGCCGGGGACAAGGCTAAGGGGAAGAAAGTGGCAGAAGACGCTACTCCTTCGGAACCTACACCACCGAAGCAGAGCGACACAGCCCAAGCCGACGCAGCGGGCCCATCCTCCTCCAGAGTCCCGGCCACGGAGGCCTCGAGGACAGAGTGCATTGGGGCTCCTCAGGGTCCGCCCGAGGGTTCTGCCCCTGCCAGGGATCCTTTGGAGGATTTTGCAGTTCCTCCTGCGGGGACTCCCTTTGGCGAGGGCTCCTTGCAGGGACGCCTTGCTTCACTTGCGCAAAGAAAAAGAGAAGCTTGCTACCAAGCTCCGGGATGCCTCCTCCCAAGCGGACATCTCTACGAGAATGATGGAGCTGGCAAATGACAACCTCAAGCGTTCCCAAGACCGTAGTAAGGAACACGCAGATGAGGTGGCCAAACTCCGGGGGGAGTTGGAAAAGGAGAGAGCAGCCCACGCGGAGGCAAAAATCTAGTTCGTGGTTGGGCTGGCTCAGGCGAGGACCCGCATACGGAGGCATGGAAAGTCCTGGAGGAGAAGCGTCGACTTCACGAAGAGAGCTCCCTCTCCGAGAAAACAGCATTCGAGACAGCGCTTGAGGAGGAGAAGGGCTTAAGAGATGCAGCTGAGACGAGGATCCAGGAACTCGAGGGCGAGCTCAAAACTGCTCGTGGTACACTCAGCCGAACTGAAATGATCTGAATGGGGCCAGGGCTAGAATCTTCTCCGCGGTAGCTGACTACAAAAATAGCCCCGCTTTTGACAATTGCGTCGAGCTGTGGACACAACAATGGATCTCCGATTTTCAACAAAGTGAGGGCTACTGTAATGAGATCAAGTTTGCTACACTTGACGGAGCCAACTGCGTGCTGGACAAACTCAAGGCCTTCTACCCCAAGTGGAACTTCGTCGAAGAGGTTAGGCGCGGGCTCCCACGTCGTCAGCAGCAGCCACTACAGCAGCCGCCTTCTTAATTTTTTTTATGTATTTTTATTTTGATTCTCTTTCTACCCGGGGATCCCAGTTTGGACGCCCATCTCTTGTAATCTTTCTCCGAATAAATAAAACTGAGTTTGATTGCGCATGTGTCTATTTATATTGTATACAGCTCAAAACTATTAATTAACGATTAAATCCGTTCTGGGTCAATGGTTGAAAACAATTGCGTCCTCTTCGAGGACCACAACCTGAACTATGCCTTCTCCAAGGGTCATATCACGCGACTATTTAGATCGTAACTCGAACCTGGCTTTATCCGAAAGATGCTCCGAGTTACTCCGGGTTTTTCCTTCTTCGAAGAATTATCCCAGTCCAAGCTCTTTCTCTGAGGGAATGTCCTTAGACAAATCTAATAGTTGATGCAATTTTAAAGTACTCTGTTACTCGCGACGGTAGCCGATGCTTCTGAACAGAGTGTGGCCTCTTGACTTCTACGCTTTGGCGATCAGGCAGTTTTGAAAAATTTTCGTCTTTCATGCCTCGGGGTTCTTCCTTTAAGCGTACCTAGGTCTTCTATCTTCTTCAAAGAATAGAATGGTTCTAGGAGAAAATTAGCCAAACTTCCCAAGTTAATCCCCGAACAGGTTTCCTTCTTCGAAAGAATGGTCTGGCAATACTAACCTGTGTGGTAGGAAGTTTCAACGATTAAAGCCTACGTAAGCCCTTTGGACCCACTCGTTCTAGCTTCGCACGCCTTCGAGGTACCTATAGGGCGCACTTATTTTCGTGTGGTACCCCGGGTGCCCCCCCTGTCTGCTTGAGCGCTTGGCGGTCAAGGAGACAGTCAAGGGTAGTGTTTCCAGGAATTTTCTACTTCGCAGTTCTTTCCTTTATACACCGAGTTTATAGTCTACTTCGCAGACTTTGTTAAAATTTTATTTTTATTTTTATTACTTTTTTTTTACATAACACACTCGGTAACAGACTTGCTGAACTTTTCATTCATTTCTCATTGAATTACAAAAGTGGCAATACAAGAGGAAGAGTAAATTACGAGCAAGGGGAGCCTTCTGGTAATATTTTTTGAGATGTTTCGCATTCCAAGGATGTCTGATCGGGACCCCAACAAGGTTCGCGAGTCGGTAAGCCCCCGATCGTCGAACCTCGGTGACCTAGTAGGGTCCCTCCCATGAATATCCAAGCGCCCCAGCTCCTGGCTCCTTGGTGTTCTGGAAAACTTGTATGAGGACGGTGTCCCTGACCTTGAATTTTCTCTCTTTCACCCTGTAGTCATAGTACCTCGCCATGCGTTGCTTCTCGGCTTCCATTCGGACTCTCGCGACCTCTCTCCGCTCCTCGATTGTATCTCACTCTGCGGCCAAGAAGGAAGTGTTAGTTTCCTCGTTAAAATTTTGATATCGAAACGAGGGAACTCTAACTTCTGCGGGGATCATCGCTTCAGTGCTGTAAGCCATGGAGAATGGAGTTTCTCCGGTGGCCTTTATGGCTGTGGTGCGATAACTCCAAAGGACCAAAGGCAGCTCCGCGGCCTATCATCCCTTGAGAGAGTCGAGGCGTCTCTTCATGATGATTTTAATGATCTTGTTGACGGCCTCGAGTTGGCCCTTACTCTACGGATGGTATGGTACCAAGAAGTCTTTGTTGATGCCGAGTTGATCACAGAGGTCCCTAACCGCCTGATTATCAAACTGTAGAGCATTGTCTGAGACCAGGGATTGAGGTATTCCGAACCAGTAGATGATTTGTTTGTGGATAAATTTTGCCATGTTTTTCTCGATGATGATGGACAAGGGAATGGCCTCGGCCCACTTGGTGAAGTAATCCACCACTACGACGGCGAACTTGAGGCCTCCGGGCCCTGTTGGTAGCTGACCGATGATGTCGATTCTCCACTTTACAAAGGGCCATGGACAAAAAATAGTCATGAGCCGCTCCGAATGAGCTCGAATAAGCGTAGAGTATCTCTAACACTATTCTAATTTCTTTGCGTAGCAGCGGCATCTTGTTTCATTGTTGGCCAGTAGAATCGCTACAGCAATGCCTTGTGTGAGAGGGACTTGCCCTCAGCATGATTTCCACAGACTCCGTCGTAAATTTCACTATGGACTTCCTTGGCCTCCTTGTCGTTGAGGCATCAAGCAGTGGGGTTGAAACTCCTCTCTTGTACAACTTGTCGTTAAGCAACAAGTAGTGTTCAGCATGGTACTTGAGCCTTCGAGCCAGGTCCTGATCTCCTAGCAGCTTATCCTCTTTCAGATAGATGACGATATCATCCATCCATGAAGGTTCTGAATAGATTGCCTCAATCAAGTCTTGCTTCGCAGTACTTGGCTCGGGGATGATTTTGATCGGGACTAAGCGAAAGAGCTCCGAGTCCCTGCTGGTGGCTAGCTTCGCTAAAGCGTCCGCATTCGAGTGATCCTTGCGATCGATATGCTTTACCTCATGTCTGGAAAAGTTTTGAAGTTCAGCTTTAATCTTCTCCAGCTAGGCTGCCATCCTGTCATCGCGGGCTTGGAACTCGCCCGAAATTTGAGAGACAACCAGTTTTGAATCATTGAAAATCTGAAGTGAGTCTACCTTAAGCTCTCCGGCGAGTTTGAGACCAGCGAGCAGCGCTTCATATTCCGCCTCATTGTTCGAGGCTCTAAAGGTGAAGCACAATGCGCTGCTAATGCGGTCGTTCTCGAGGCTGATTAGCATGAGCTCTGCTCCAGAACCGTTCTCGTTCGAGGATCTATCCACGAAAAGCTTCCACTTCTGGGGTTCCATTTGCCGATCCCGATCCTCCTTCAAAGGAAAGGTGAACTCGGCAATGAAGTCCGCTAATGCTTGACCTTTTATCGCAGTTCGCGGCTGATACAGGATGTCAAACTGTGTCAACTCGACTGCCCGCTTTACCAGTCGGCCCGAGACCTCCGGTCTGCGCAACACCTGTTTCATCAGGTGGTTGGTGAGCACAACCATCGGGTGGGCCAAGAAGTAATGCCACAACTTCCTGGTTGAGGTGATGAGGGCGAGGACGCGTCGTTCGAGCTCAGGATATCTTAGTTCAGCATCTAGAAGACGCTTACTAACGTAGTACACTGGCACCTGTACCCCGGCTGCCACCTTGACCAGGACTGAACTCACCGCATGCTCAGACACCGCGAGGTAGGCGAATAGACTCTCTCCTGTCAATGGCTTCGCCAAGAGCGGGGCATGCCCGAGATAAGTCTTGTGGTCTTGAAAGGCTCGTTCACACTCTTCAGTCCAGGTAAATTCTTTGCTGCCCCTAAGAACGTTGAAAAAAGGGAGACATTTGTCAGTAGATCGGGAAACAAACCTGTTTAGTGCAGCGATGCACCCCGCGAGGAGAGCCCATGTCGAGGATAGCCTGGATCTTCTCTCCCTCTTCAAAGGGAGCCCATGTCGAGGATAGCCTAGATCTTCTCTGGGTTAGCCCCGATCCCGTGCTAGCTCATCATGAAGCCTAGGAATTTCCTAGCCCTTACAGCAAAAGTACATTTGCTCGGGTTAAGCATCATGTTAGTTTGTCGAAGAATGGAGAAGGTTTGATCTAGGTGTGTAACATGATCTTGTGCTACTGCGCTCTTGACCAGCATATGGTTGATGTAAACCTCCATTGAGGTGCCGAGTAGCTCTGCGAAGATCTTATTTACCAGCCTCTGATAGGTTGCCCCTGCGTTCTTTAAACCGAAGGGCATGAACATGTAGTAGTAAAGCCCATGATCGGTGATGAATGCTGTGTGCTCTTCGTCTCAGGGAAACATGGGATTTGGTTATATCCAGAATATGTGTCCATGAAACGGAGAAATTCGTGGCCCGCAGTTGCATCGACCACCTGGTCGATTCGCGGTACAGGGAAGCTATCCTTCGGACAGGCCTCATTGAGGTTGGTGAAGTCTACGCAAAATCTCCATCTCCCATCTGGTTTTGGAACCAGAACTGGGTTTGTAACCCAGACCGGGTACTTCGCTTCGCGAATGAACCCAGCCCTGATTAGTTTATCAACTTCATCTTTAAGCGCTTGAGCTCTTTTGGGGTCAAGTGGTCTCCTCTTTTGGCGCCGGGTCGGGATCCGAGGGTTGACGTTGAGGCGATGGCACATAAGACTGGGATCGATGCCCTTTATGTCGCTTTGACTCCATACGAACACGTCTCAGTTCCGTCGAAGACAAGTAATGACAGCCTCGCGCACTCCCGGACTCAGCGAGGTCCCAATCTTGATCCTGTGAGACGTGCTGAGGTTATCTATCTCTACCTCCTCGGTGTCCTCGATAGGGCCCGCTAATTACTATTGGACCGGCAGTCGGGGGTCCAATTCGCAACGGGCCTCGGTAACCCCGATCGTAAGGGTCTCGCCCTCTGCCAACCCCACGTCTCTGGCAGTCTGCTTCCCCCTCGGGTCAGCAGGAGCCGTCCTTACACTGGCCGTGTAATACATCCGAGCCTCATACTGATTCCTCCGAACGATTATGATGCTGCGGGGTGTAGGAAACTTCAGGCAGAGGTGGTAGATAGATGTTACCACCTTCATGGCCATGAGACTCGGACGCCCGAGGATGGCATTGTAAGAGGACTTACCCTTGACCACCATGAAGTTAGATATGGCGGTTGATCTTGTCGGCTCCTGCCAAACGAGACGGCCAACTCTATGCTTCCCTCTAGGAAGATAGAATCCCTAGTGAAGCCATGAAGCGGGCTCGCGGCCGCTCGCAGACTTTGGGAACTAATCCTCATATTCTTGAAAACATCCAGTTACAGGATGTCTACCGAACTTCCGTCGTCAATCAGGCATCGGTGGACAAGATGGTTCCCGATCATTGCGATAATGACCAAAGGGTCGTGATGAGAAAACCGGATACATTTGGCATCCGTGTCCGTGAACTTGAGCTCGCTCACGGATCTTTGAGGGGGTTGCGAAGACACCTTCGTAACTAGAAAGATTTTGTCGGACTGTTTCGGTTGCACCTCCCGAGCGTAATCCTTCATGGACCGGTGAGAGCGCTCCCCAAGATAAGGTCCTCCCGCGATCATACGAATTTCCCCTTCGATTTCTCGGTTGGGCGGATTCCTCGTACCATGGTCTGCGTCCTTGCGGTATCCCGCGAGCTTTTCTCGACGAATGAGATATTCTATCTCATCCTTGAGATCGAAACAGGTTGCGGTCGTGTGCCCAGCTGTGTTGTGGTACAAGCAGAACTTGTCCTTGTGCTTTTCCAGCACCTTTTCCTTCAGCGGCGCTGGGGGTCGAAAGTCAACTTCGCTTCGCAAGTTGACAAAAATCTCCTCTATCGTGGCAGTGAGCTCTTAGTACCTGTCATACCGTGTCCTGCGAGCTCGGTTCATCCCCGGGCCCGAGCCTGAGTCGCGAGGCCTTTTTTCCTCGCGGGCCTGCCGACTGCCGGCCGCGAGGGGCTCGACAGGCCTCTTCATCTCTTTTCGACGATCACCTTCAAGGTTTCCTCAGGAGGTCTTTGAGGATCCGGACTTCTTCAAAGTCGATGCTTTCGCGTTGATGTAGTTCCTGGCTCGATCCAGGAAGTCCTAGTACACTCGAGGAGGTTTTTTGCTAATCGAGAACGCAGAGGGAGTATCCTCGCGCACCGCGGAGCTTGCGGCTAAAAGCAGGGCATCATCAGACAAATGCCCAACCTCTAAAGTGGTCTTGGTGAACCTATGGAGCCAAGTCTGGAGGCTTTCACTGTCTCCCTGTCTGACCCGATAGAGGTAGGCCGATTTCTTGAGGTGTCTTCGACCACCCAAGAATTGTGCGGCAAACCTCGTCCTCAGATCCTGCCAGCTCCCGATTGAGTTGGCCGAAAGTCGATACCACCATCCACGGGCTTCGCCCGTGAGGGTAGTATCGAAAAGCCTTCACTTGATGGTCTAAAGGGTTTCTGCTGCCATCGAACAGGCTTACCTTCGGTAGCCTGAGACGGTCGGGGACGGGGGTTGGAAGGAAGTGTTCCGTAAGGGGTGTGAAATCCCCATCCAAAATACCGTCATGAGAGACCCCGCCTAGAATCCCTCGTAAGTGCGCGATCTCCGCAGGTGAGAATTCCTGGGTCCCCGCAGTCTGGTGGTAGTGGTGGCCGAACCCTCGTGGAGTCGCTCTCGCACCGAGAGCCGTGCATCTTCGATGCGGACCCCAGCCTGTAGGGGGGCGTGCCCTATGATATTCCGCGGAAAAGGGCCGAGCCTATTAAAGACTGAGGCGGGCTGGGCCGGCACTCTGCCCTCGACATCGGGGCGCGAAGGTCCAACTTGACCAGCTGGCGACGAACTCCTCCGTAATGGGTGGTGGGCCACTGGGCCGGCGCAGTCCTCCGACGGCGGAAAATGGGGTGTCGTGCGCGGGGCTACCACAAGAGTCCTCATCCTGGGCCGCCGCGGTGATGCCTGGAGCATCAAGCATGGCGGTCGCGTCTCCGTCGCCGGTCCTCCACCAGGCGTGGAGCACGTCAGCCTGCTCCGCATCCGTCAACAGTTGGGGGGGGGGGGGGGAGGGGGGAAGGTGCGGGGGTGGGGAGATTTGACTCTGCACCAGAGCCTCTAATAATCCGGCCATTCTCGCCATGGAATCTTCCATATCCTGGATTCGGTCCCCGAGCACCTCCTGCTAGGAGGTCATAGGATTCTTGCCGCTGCTCCTCAGGTTGGGTGCCATTGATCGTCGATCAAATAACACGGTGGTCAACCCGGATGGAACGGGGAGAATATATGGCAAGAAGAGCAGAGGTTCAAGCCCTCCTTCTACCACCAACCTGTTGGTGTGAAATATGAACCAACGCCGGGTCTTCACCTCTAAGTTGTGATGCGGCGATATAATGGGATGAATTTAGCGGAAGTTATTTTAACATAGAGAGTTTAGAGTGGTTCGGCCCCCCATCAGAGTAATAGCCTATATCCACTTTTTTCTGGTATTGATAGTCTATTGTTTTACAGAGAATTCCAAGCCAAAATTCTCCAAACTCCTTCTCCCTTATCCTGCTCTTCCTTTTATAGGCTGACCGGAGGAGAGAGGGGAAGGTTACAATCACGAGCCCTGACCAAACATCCCTTAATTCTAGGGATTAGGTGACCCAAATGCATAGTCGACCATACCCTCCTGAATTACGAGAATGGGTTATCAACTAACTACAGTCATACATTGCGAACGGGATGTCTACAGCAACTGTCAGATATCTCTACAATCGGGATCGATCAATCAATCACTAAAAGGATAGACCTAGACTAAAGATTACGCGGACTTCATCCAAGATCGGGGGTCTCCAGCTCCGCGGGTCGAGCCACTAATCTTGACCAGTCCTTTCCTCTTCTTCTCGGGCCTTGTGAAAAGACGGGCCCCACCTTCGGTAGAGCCCCCATCGACTGTGCTCGCGAATACTAGAGTGAAGGCGTTCTTTGACCATATCCCTGGTTCCGTCTCCCCCGACGATTATCTCCTCGATGACGTGGCGATGAGGCGCAGACATTGGATGCTCCGCCCTGCAGTTTCTGCTCTACAGGTGTTTCGCCCCCGAAGTTACGATCTCGGACGAAAATCCACCTACAACATGGAGCTCTAACAAGCCTTAAAAACCCATTTCGCGGTAAAACAAACTCATTATAACCAGTTTTACCGAAATCGAGCCTTTAAAGGGCTTTTTTCTCTCCGAAGTGCCTCTACCAAAGTTGTTTTGATCCTAAATTAGTATTTAAAATTATAATATATAATAATAAGTCTTAGGGACTCATTTGTAGCTCCAACAAGCCTTAAAATTTTATTTCGCGCCAGAACAAAGTCATTATAACTTGTTTTGCTGAAATCGAGCCTTGAAAGGGCTTTTTTGGCTAGAAAGTGACTCTAGCTAAGTCGTTTTAATCCCAAATGTGTATTTTAAAGTATTATATTTAAAAATAAGTCTTAGGGACTCATTTGGAGCTCCAACATGCCTTAAAAACTCATTTCGCGCTAAAACAAAGTCATCATAACTAGTTTTGTCGAAATCGAGCCTTTAAAGGAATTTTTTTAATCCGAAGTGACTCTAGCAAAGTTATTTTGATCCCAAATGAGTATTTCAAAGTATAATATATAATAATAAGTCTTAGGGACTCATTTGGAGCTCCAACAAGCCTTATAAACTCATTTCACGCTAAAACAAAGTCATTATAACTAGTTTTACAAAAATCGAGCCTTTAAAAGGATTTTTTTGCTCCGACGTGACTCTAGCACAGTTGTTTTGATCCAAAATATGTATTTAAACATTTAATATATTATAATAAGTCTTACGGACTCAATTGGAGCTCCAATAAGCCTTAAAAACTAATTTAAAGCTAACACTAAGTCATTATACCTAGTTTTGCCGAAATCGAGCCTTTCATAGGCTTTTTTGGGTCCGAATTCACTCTCGCAAAGTTTTTTTGATCCCAAATAATTATTTAAAAGTATAATATATGATAATAAGTCTTAGGGACTCATTTGGAGCTCCAAGAAGCCTTAAAAACTCATTTCGTTGTAAAACAAACTTATTATAACTAGTTTTGCCGAAATCGAGCCTTTAAAGGGCCTTTTTCGTTCTGAAGTGACTCGAGAAAAGTTTTTTTTGCTCCCAAATGAGTATTTTAAAGTATAATATATAATAATAAGTCTTAAGGACTCATTTGGATCTCCAAAAAGCCTGAAAAACACATTTGGCGCAAAAACTAAGTCATTATAACTAGTTTTGCCGAAATCGAACCTTTAAAGGGCTTTTTTTGGCTCCAAAGTGACTCTAGCAAAGTTTTTTGATCTCAAATGAGTATTGAAAAGTATAATATATAATAATAATTCTTAGGGACTCATTTGGAGTTCCAAAAAGTCATAAAAACTCATTTCGTGCTAAAACAAAGTTATTATAACTAGTTTTGCCGAAATCGAGCCTTTAAAGGGCTTCTGTTGTTTCGAAGTGGCTCTAGCATAATTTGTTTAATACCAAATGAGTATTTAAAAGTATAATATATAGTAATAAGTATTAGGGACTAATTTGGAGCTCCAACAAGCCTTAAAAACTCATTTTGAGCTAAAACAAATTCATTATAACTAGTTTTGCCGAAATAGGGCCTTAAAAGGGCTTTTTTCACTCCGAAGTGACTCTAGCAAAGTTGTTTTGATCCCAAATAAGTATTTAACAGTATAATATATAATAACAAGTCTTAGGGACTCATTTGGAGCTCCAACCAGCCTTAAGAACTCATTTCGACCTAAACAAAGTCATTCTGACTAGTTTTGCAGAAATCGAGCCTTTAAAGGGTTTTTTCGCTCCGAAGGGGCTCTAGCTAAGTCGTTTTGATCCCAAATGTGTATTTAAACATATAATATATTATAATAAGTCTTCAGGACTCATTGGTGCTACAACAAGCTTGAAATACTCACTTTGCGCTAAAACTAAGTGCTTAGAAGCAGTTTTACCCAAATTGAGCCTTAAAAGGACTTTTTTGGCACCGAAGTGATTGCATGAAAGTTGTTTTGATCCTAAATGAATAAACATATATTGTGTTATAATATGTATAAGGGACTCATTTGGAGCTATAACAAGACTTAAAAAGTCACTTCAAGCAAAAACTAAGTCTTTTTGAATAGTTTTGCCAAAATCGAGCCTTTAAAGGAATTTTTTGGCTCCCAAGTGACTATAGGAAAGTTTTCTCGATCCCAAATATGTATTTAAACGTATAATGTATTATAATAAGTCTTACAGACTCAATTTTAGCTCCAACAAGCCTTAAAAACTAAATTCGCGCTAAAACAAAGTCATTATAACTAGTTTAACCGAAATCGAGCCTTTGAAGGGCTTTTTTAGCTCCGAAGTGACTCTAGCAAAGTTTTTCTATGCTAAATGAGTATTTAAAAGTATAATATATAAGAATAAGTCTTAGGGACTCATTTGGACCTCCAACAAGCCTTAAAAACTTATTTTGCACTAAAACAAAGTTGTTATAACTAGTTTTGGCGAAATCGAGCGTTTAAAGGGTTGTTTTTGCTCCGAAGTGAATGTAGCAAAGTTGTTTTCATCCCAAATTAGTATTTAAAAGTTTAATATATAATAATAAGTCGTAGGGACTCATTTGAATCTCCAACAAGCCTTAAAAACTCATTTCGCGCTAAAACAAATTGATTATAACTAGTTTTGCCGAAATAGAGCCCTTGAAGGGATTTTTTTGCTCCGAACTTATTCTAGCAAAGTTGTTTTGATCCCAAATGAGTATTTAAAAGCATCATATATAATCATAAGTGTTTGGGACTCATTTGGAGCACCAACAATCCATGTCTAAGCAGAAAACTCGAGTGCCGTCGGAGATGGTGCGCCGACCCGCGACAGCATTTTCCCATGTGTTTATGAATTCAGATGCCGAAAAACTCTACAAGCACTTTGTGCAGTCCGCCCAACTGACTCATGTGGAGTGTGACTTCGCTCCCAAGCCCAGCGATGGTAATTTTCTGGATCAGCTACGCCGGCTCGGATGGAAATGGTTGTGTAATCAACCTTGCGTGGCAAATATGGTCGTGGTTAGGGAATTCTACACCAACGCGCATTTTAACCGACCCCGTAATATCGTCTTGTTTTGTGGCAAAGACGTCTCCTTTAGCTTGGCAACCCTAAGGAGCATTCTCAACCTCCCTACTGTGGCGAATGATGATTTTCATCGACTTTTACATGACCGTGCAGACTCTGAGGCTCTCTTGCAAAAGATGGGATTTCCAAGCTCCCATTGGTCCTATTCGGTCTCCAACCCAACTAAACCACTGCATTTCTGTGCCAATACTCTCAACCGCTTTGCTCATGCATGGTACCATTTCATCCGCCACAAGCTCTTGTCGACCTCTCAGCGCTCAGAGATAGCCACAAACCACGCACTCATCACGTATTGTATATGCTCAGGCCGCTCCATCGACGTATCCACGATCAAATCTAGGGCAGCACCCAGCTGCACTCACTCATCCCATCCTGATGACGTACTTATGTGCTCAGGCAGGTGTGCCGATGAGTGATGAAGAAATAACCCTAGGGCCGAAGAAGATCAACCACGACAGTTTGATGCAATTCGAACAGTGGCCCGGCAGTACACCAGACAAAGACGGGATGGGCTTTGTGCCTTTTCCCAATCAACCTACACCACCGCCACCACCCGCAGAACCACCGCGAATTCGGCATATGAACCTGATTCCCATTCAGAACATCGACGCCAGCGTTGATGAGGAACGAGAGTGCCGAACAATCGGCGCCCTATTCACTCGACTCCATCGCGTTGCCAACCCCTGACTGGAGAGGCTTCTTTCTCTAGTGCCCAATAATCCGCGCCCTAGTCACTCGACTTTATCACTGCGATGATTGCTCAGGGTTTTGAGAACTTGCAGTTGGGTAAGGAGAACTTACAGTTGGGTCAGGACTGTATTCTTCGCCTTGTTTTCGACCTACAGCAACACTAGTATCACCTTGCCCAGCACGTGCATAAGCTTGAGGTGGGACTGCAGTATCAATTGATGGAGCCTTTTCTCGAGTACCTCTTGCAACCGTATCGCAGCCCTTCCCCGGAGCGCCCCGATGATGGGTAGGCTTCAAGGCCCAAGTAGACATCCTTTCCCCGATTTAATCTCGACAGTGTGGACATTGTCTATTCCAAGTTTGGGTGGGTGCCTTCCATTGCATAGTAGAGCCACAGTGAACAGAGCGAGAGGAGTTCATCATTCTATATTTACATTCCATTAGTTTTTATTTCATTTATAGTTGAGCTATTTCATTTTCGTTTACTTTATTTTTAGGTTGTTTAGGTTTATTTTGAGTTAGTTTGTTTTCATTATGCATATTTAAAAACGTTGTTGTTGTATTCATTCTAACAAAGCATTTAGTGTTTCTTTTATTTGTGCAATGGCGTGATTGGATGATGAGGACTGGCACGAAGTCGAGTCCTGCGTTGTGTCGTAAGTTTCTCCCTTTCTGTGAGTAAGTTTCTTTTATTTATGCACGTAATTATCTTCTCTTGAAATTCGATTGATGAATGTATGCAATAGAAGTTCTTCTTGATAATACTTGTTTAAGATCTCTAGAACTCGACCTTAGTAGCTCTTTGAGGCAAAATCCTAGTGACAAGAACTTGAGGAAATGATTAACGTCATCTTTTGGACTGTTTGAGCCTAAATAGCACACCGTTGACAATATATCTTGCACCCAAATTTTTGAGCCTATAATCACCATTTTATTTCAGATTTTACCAACTCGTGACATTTACACACTCACTAGCCTTACACTATCGACTATCACCCTTGTTCACCTGGACTGCAGTCCTTAATTTCATATGATGAGGAGTGAATACGTTAAAAATGTTGATCCTTAAACCTAATTTCGTTACCCGTACTCACAATAAAAGTATTGGATCACCTTTGCAAAAAAAAAAAAAAAAAAAAAAATTGAAAATAGGTGTATCCAGTGTTCTAATTGAAAACGGTAATCCAATTGAAGTTTGGGGGAAGAGAGTTTATGTTGTATTGGCAGTCGGTTGGAAGAATTGGAAGGAAAAGATGGGGTGAAAAAGATTCAGTGGTGTTGCAGTAAAGTTATGGGTTTAGGTGAACTTTGGAGATTAAAAATATCCTTCGACATACCTTAGCTGATGCCGTAACATTTCAAACCAAAAAGTCCTTTTGATCCTCAGTTACTTGTTATCTAAATTAGTGGAGATTAGCGGCAAGGTCGGGCATATGGTGCTTCTATTCGGTGTGAAACATTAAGTCTTCTTGAGTATGCAGTAGTCGATTGGATGAAAGAAGAGCCGCACATACACACTCTTGAATTGCCATTTTCGAGGTAAGCTTGATTTGTTAGAACTTTAGTCGGACGAGAAGACTTCGATACCACAAGGGAATCGGTGAAATGTCCCTGAGAACTATATATACCATGCACAACAAAGAATCCGAATGTTGAAGTTAGAATCATACCTTGCTTTGTTTTCAGATTTAGGATTATTCATTCTTTCATTCATTCATTCATTCAATTATTCATTCATTCATTTTTGAGATAGGAGTCATGCATCATAGAATTAAAATCTGTGCTTCATTGTTGCTTGAGGAAAAGCAATGATTTAAGTTTAGGGGTGTGATGAGCGAGCAAAATACTCAGTCATATATCGCAAATTCAGATTTGAATTGTTATTAATTTCCTCAAATTTAATGTGTTTGAATGAGTTTTGTGAGTGTACAGGTGATTTAAGCACATGTACAGAAATGGAGGTGAAAAAGCACACGAAACGGAGAAATTTGGAGCAAAGAAGAACCAAAGGAAAAGGACAGAGCCATCGCCGATCGATCGGGCACAATCAGCCGATCGATCGGCAGGAAATTCCAAGATCAGGACCATAAAGCAGAACGATTGCCGATCGATCGCGCAATACGAGCCGATCGATTGGCCAAGTTATACGAGTTTCACAGCAGGAGCGCCAATCGATCGCGGCATACGAGCCGATCGATCGGGCGCCCATTGATGGCCAAGACAGTGTCATTGCTGATCGATCAGCAGAACCTCCTGATGCATAACGGCGTCGTTTCCTAGACTTTTTAGCCTCTAAATTTCCACCAAAATTAGGTCAAAGCATGTGCTCGATAAATATAACACAGTTTGGACGAAAAATAGGGGAACTTTACGTAGAGAAAAAATCAAATTCTCATTAAGAAACTCAAGAAGAATAAGAACAAGCTGTTACGTGGAGAAGAAGACTCAAGAAAGCTGTCGAAGACTAGTTGACTTAGAGTTTATTCTAATCCTTTATTCTTCATCTCTTCTTCTATTATTTTTCTAGTTATGAACATGAACTCCATTATTTATATTGATTTATTGTTAGCCATGAGAGGCTAAATCTCTCACTAGGAGAGATTAGCCGAACTTGATGTCGAATTTATTTTATTTTCATTAATAAATCTCTGGAATATTCAATTCATATGCTTATGTTCTTGTTGATTGAATTTATTTTCTATTTGCAATTGGAAAATTGGGTAGAAAACTTAGGTTTAATTGGATTAAACTCAGGAGAGGCAATTTAATTGAATCGGGAATAATAAGAACATAGCTTAGACGCTATAAGGACCGGGAGGTGACTGGTTGTTAAGGTAGTCGAATTGTAAATCGTAAGGACCGGGAGGTGATCGATTTAGGATTCTACGAATCGCGCTTAATGTATTTAATTCTAGCGAGCAGATGAGTGAGTTAGGATTATACGCATAATTAGGTCAATAAGCAAGAGCTGCGACGTAATTCATAAATTCCTAGACTAGCATAGTATTGATGATTGTAGAGGAGAGTTAGTGAGTAATTGAATAAAAGAGATATAAACGGAAGCTAATTGATTCTAGGTTCAGTTAATTGAGTTAATTAGTGAATTTTGAGTTATCTATTTATTTATTGCATTTATTTTTTTATTTATTTAATTCAATCACAAACTTTAAGTTATCTTTTCTAAACAAAATAAGTTTTTACTAGTTGTAGTAATTAGATATTATTAGCCTTCAGTTCTCCGTGGGACGATATTCGGACTCACAATCCATTATATTACTTGTCACGATCCGTACACTTACAGTTATAATACGCGTGTGGAAAAGAGTGAACAGGGACTCATTTAGAGTTTCAAAAAGCCTTAAAAACTCATTTCGTGCAAAAACAAAGTCATTCTAACTAGTTTTCTTGAAATCGAGCCTTTAAATACCTTTTTTGGCTCCGAAGTGACTCTAGCAAAGTCGTTTTGATCCCAAATGTGTATTTAAACATATAATATATTATAATAAGTCTTCGGGACTCATTGGAGCTCCAACAAGCTTTAAAAACTCATTTAGCGCTAAAACTAAGTGCTTAGAACTAGTTTTACCCAAATCAAGCCTTTAAAGGGGTTTTTTGGAACTGAGCTGACTCTAGCAAAGTTGTCTTGATCCTAAATTAATATTTGAATATATATTGTGTTATAATAAGTCTTACACACCCATTTGCAGCTATAACAAGACTTAAAAAGTCACTTCACGCAATAACTAAGTCTTTTTGACTAGTTTTGCCAAAATCGAGCCTTTAAGGGTCTTTTTTAGCTCCCGAATTGACTCTAGCAAAGTTTTCTTGATCCCAAATCTGTATTTAAATGTATAATATAATATAATAAGTCTTACGGACTCGATTAGATCTCGAACAAGCCTTAAAAACTAATTTCGGGCTAAAACAAAGTCATTATAACTATTTTTGTCGAAATCGAGCCTTTAAAGGGCTTTTTGGGCTCCGAAGTGACTCTACTCTAGCAAAGTTGTTTTGATCCTAAAAGAGTATTTGAAAGTATAATATATAATAATAAGTCTTAGGGACTCATTTTGAGTTCCAACAAGCATTAAAAACTCATTTCGCGCTAAAACAAAGTCATCATAACTAGTTTGGCTGAAATTGAGCCTTTAAAGGGCTTTTCTCGCTCCGAATTGACTCTACTCTAGCAAAGTTGTTTTGATCACAAATAGGTATTTAAAAGTATAATATATAATAATAAGTCTTAGGGACTCATTTGGAGCTCCAACAAAGCTTAAAGCCTCATTTCGCGTTAAAACAAAGTCATTATAACTAGTTTTGCTGAAATCGAGCCTTTAAAGAGCTTTTCTGGCATCGAAGTAACTCTAGCAAAGTTGTTTTCATCCTAAATGAATATTTGAACATATATTGTGTTATAATAAGTCTTAGGGACTCATTTTGGGCTATAACAATACCTAAAAAGTCACTTTACACAATAACTAAGTCATTTTTACTAGATTTGCAAAAATCGAGTCTTTAAAGGGCTTTTTTGTCTCCCAAGTGACTCTAGCAAAGTTGTCTTGATCCCAAATGTGTATTGAAACGTATAATATATTATAATAAGTCTTACGGACTCAATTAGAGCTCCAACAAGACTTAAAAACTTATTTTGCGCTAAAACAAAGTCATTACAACTAGTTTTGCAGAAATAGAGCCTTTAAAGTGCTTTTTTCGCTCCGAAGTGACTCTAGCAAAGTTTTTTTGATCCCAAATGAGTATTTAAAAGTATAATATATAATAATAAGTCTTAGTGACTCAGTTGGAGTTCCAACAAGATTTAAAAACTTAATTCGCGCAAAAACAAAGTCCTTCTAATTAGTTTTCCCTAAATCGAGCCTTTAGAGGGCTTTTTTTGGCTCCGAAGTGACACTAGCAAAGTCGTTTTGATTCCAAATGTGTATTTAAACATATAATATATTATAATAAGTCTTCGGGACTCATTGGATCTCCAACAAGCTTTAAAAACTCACTTTGCGCAAAAACTAAGTGCTTCGAACTAGTTTTACCCAAATCGAGCCTTTAAAAGGCTTTTTTGGAACCAACTTGACTCGAGCAAAGTTGCGTTGATCGTAAATGAATATTTTAACATATATTGTGTTATAATAAGTCTTAGTGACTCTTTGGAGCTATAACAAAACTTAAAAAGTCACTTCTCGCAATAACTATGTCCTTTTGACTAGTTTTGCCAAAATCGGGCCTTTAAGGGGCTTTTTTGACTCCCAAGTGACTCTAGCAACGTTTTCTTATTCCCAAATGTGTATTTAAACGTCTAATATATTATAATCAGTCTTACGGCCTATATTGGAGCTCCAACAAGCCTTAAAAACTCTATTCGCGCAAAAACAAAGTCATTATAACTAGGTTTTCTGAAATCGTGCCTCTAAAGGGATTTTTCGGCTCTGAAGTGACTCTAGCAAAGTTATTTTGATCCCAAATAAAAGTATAATATATAATAATAAGTCTTAGGGACTCATTTGGAGCTTCAACAAGCTATAAAAACTCATTTCGTGCTAAAACAAATTAATTATAACTTGTTTTGCCGAAATCGAGCCTTTAAAGGGCTTTTTTCGCTCCGAAGTGACTCTAGCAAAGTTATTTTGATCCAAAATAAGTATTTAAAAGTATAATATATAATAATATGTCTTAGGGTCTCGTTTTAAGATCCAAAAAGCCTTAAAAACTTATTTCGCGCTAAAACAAAGTCATTATAACTTGTTTTGCCGAATTCGAGCCTTTAAAGGGCTTTTTTTCACTCCGAAGTGACTCTAGCAATGTTGTTTTGAGCCCAAATGAGTATTTAAAATTATAATATACAATAATAAGTCTTAGGGACTCATTTGGAGCTCCAACAAGCCTTAAAAACTCATTTTGCGCCAAACCAAAGTCATTATAACTAGTTTTTTGGAATTCAAGCCTTTAAAGGGCTTTTTCCGCTCCGAAGTGACTCTAGGAAAGTTGTTTTGATCTTAAATGAGTATTCAAAAGTATAATATACAATAATAAGTCTTAGGGACTCATTTGGAGCTCCAACAAGCCGTAAAAATGCATTTTGCGTTAAAACAAACTCATTGTAATTAGTTTTGCCGAACTCTAGCCTTTAAAGTTCTTTTTTCGCTCCGAAGTGACTCAACTCTAGCAAAGTTGTTTTGATCTCAAATGAGTATTGAAAAGTATAATATACAATAATAAGTCTTTGGGACTCATTTGGAGCTCCAACAAACCTTAAAAACTCATTTCGCGCTAAAACGAAGTCGTTATAACTAGTTTTGCCGAAATCAAGCCTTTAGAGGGCTTTTTCGCTACGAAGTTACTCTAGCAAAGTTGTTTTCATCCCAAATGAGTATTTCAATGTATAATGCATAATCATAAGTCCTAGGGGCTCATTTGGAGCTCCAACAAGCCTTAAAAACTCATATCGCGCTATAACAAAGCCATTATAACTAGTTTTCTTGAAACCGAGCCTTTAAAGGGCTTTCTTCGCTCCGAAGTGACTCTCGCCAAGTTGTTTTGATCCCAAATGAGTACTTAAAAGTATAACATATAATAATCAGTCTTAGAGACTCATTTGGACCTCCAACAAGCCTTAAAAATTGATTTCGCGCCAAAACAAATTCATTATAACTAGTTTTGTCGAAATCGAGCCTTTAAAGGGCTTTTTTCACTCCGAAGTGACTCTAGTAAAGTTGTTTTGATCCCAAATGAGTATTTAGTATAATATATAATAATAAGTCTTAGGGACTCATTTGGAGCTCCAAGAAGCCCTAAAAACTCATTTTGCACTAAAACAAAGTCATTATAACTAGTTTTTCAGAAATCGAGCCTTTAAGGGCTTTTTTCGTTCTGAAGTGACTCTAGCAATGTTCTTTTGATTCCTAATAAGTATTTAAAAGTATAATATACAATAATAAGTCTTAGGGACTCATTTGTAGCTCCAACAAGCCTTCAAAACTCATTTTGCATTAAAACAAAGTCATTATAACTAGTTTTGCCGAAATCGAGCCATTAAAGTGCTTTTTTCGCTCCGAATTGACTCTACTCTGGCAAAGTTGTTTTGATCTCAAATGAGTATTTAAAAGTGTAATATATAATAATATGTCTTAGGGACTCATTTGGATCTCCAACAAGCCTTAAAAACTAATTTCGCGCTAAGACAAAGTTGTTGTAACTAGTTTTGCCGAAATTGAGCCCTTAAATGGTTTTTTCGCTCCGAACTAACTCTAGCAAAGTTGTTTTGACCCCAAATGAGTATCTGAAAGTATAATTTATAATAATAAGTCATAGGGACTCATTTGGAGCTCCAACAAGTCTTAAAAACTCATTTCGCGCAAAAACAAAGTCATTATAACTAGTTTTGTTGAAATCGAGCCTTTAAAGGGCTTTTTTCGCTCTGACGTGACTCTGGTAAAGTTGTTTTGATTCAAAATGAGTATTTAATAGTATATTATACATTAATTAGTCTTAGGGACTCATTAGATGCTCTAACAGGCCGTAAAATCAGATCTTGCGCTAAAACAAAGTAATTATAACAAGTTTTGCCGAAATCGAGCCTTTAAAGGGCTTTTCTCGCTCCGAAGTGACTATAGCAAAGTTGTTTTGATCCCAAATTAGTATTTAAAAGTTTAATATAAAATAATAAGTCTTAGGGACTCATTTGGATCTCCAACAAGCCTTAAAAACTTATTTCACACTAAAACAAAGTCATTATATCTAGTTTTGCCGAAATGGATCCTTTAAACTTATTTTGTCGAAATCTAGCCTTTAAAGGGCTTTTTTCGCTTCAAGTGACTCTAGAAATGTTGTTTTGATACCAGATAAGTATTTAAAAGTATAATATATAATAATAAGTCTTAGGGTCTCATTTTGAGCTCCAAAAAGCCTTAAAAACTTATTTCACGCTAAAACAAAGTCATTAACACTAGTTTTGCCGAAATGGATCCTTTAAAGGGCTTTTTTCGCTCTGATGTGACTCTAACAAAGTTGTTTTGATTTTATATGAGTATTTAAAAGTATAATATACAATAATAAGTCTTTGGCACTCATTTGGAGCAGCACAAGCCTTAAAACTCATTTTGCGTCAAAACAAAGTCATTGTAACTAGTTTTTCCGAGATCGAGCCTCTAAAGTGATTTTTTCGCTCCGAAGTGGCTCAACTCTAGCAAAGTTGTTTTGATCTCAAATGAGTATTTAAAAGTGTAATATACAATAATAAGTCTTAGGGACTCATTTGGAGCTCCAACAAGCCTTAAAAACTCATTTTGCGAAAAAGAAAGTCGTTATAACTAGTTTTGCCGAAAACGAGCCTTTAAAGGGCTTTTTTTTTTCGCTCCGAACTGACTCTACCCAAGTTGTTTTGATCCCAAATGAGTATTTAAAAGTATAATATATAATAATAAGCCTTAGGGACTCATTTGGAGCTCCAACAAGCCTTAAAAACTCATTCGCACTAAAACAAAGTCATTATAACTAGTTTTGTTGAAATCGAGCCTTTAACGGGCTTTTTTGGCTCCGACGTGCCTCTAGTAAAGTTGTTTTGATCCCAAATGAGTATTTAAATTTATAATATATAATAATAAGTCTTAGGGACTCATTTAGAGTTCCAATAAGCCTTAAAAACTGATTTCGAGCTAAAACAAATTCCTTATAACTAGTTTTGCCGAAATCGAGCCTTTAAAGGGCCTTTTTTGCTCCGAAGTGAGTCTAATAAATTGTTTTGATCCCAAATGATTATTTAAAAGTATAATATACAATAATAAGTCTTAGGTACTCATTTGGAGCTCCAACAAGCCTTAAAAACTCATTTCGCGCAAAAAGAAAGTCGTTATAAATAGTTTTGCCGAAAACGAGCCTTTAAAGGGCTTTTTTCCGCTCCGAACTGACTCTACCAAAGTTGGTTTGATCCCAAACGAGTATTTAAAAGTGTAATATATAATAATAAGCCTTAGGGACTCATTTGGAGCTCCAATAAGCCTTAAAAACTCATTTTGCGCTAAAACAAAGTCATTATAACTAGTTTTGTTGAAATCGAGCCTTTAAAGGGCTTTTTTCGCTCCCACGTGACTCTAGTAAAGTTGTTTTGATCCCAAATGAGTATTTAAAAGTATAACATATAATAATAAGTCTTAGGGACTCATTTGGAGCTCCAACAAGCCTTAAAAACTCATTTCGCGCAAAAAGAAAGTCGTTATAACTAGTTTTGCCGAAAACGAGCCTTTAAAGGGCTTTTTTCCGCTCCGAACTGACTCTACCAAAGTTGTTTTGATCCCAAACGAGTATTTAAAAGTGTAATATATAATAATAAGCCTTAGGGACTCATTTGGAGCTCCAACAAGCCTTAAAAACTCATTTTGCGCTAAAACAAAGTCATTATAACTAGTTTTGTTGAAATCGAGCATTTAAAGGGCTTTTTTCGCTCCCACGTGACTCTAGTAAAGTTGTTTTGATCCCAAATGAGTATTTAAAAGTATAACATATAATAATAAGTCTTAGGGACTCATTTGGAGCTCCAATAAGCCTTAAAAACTGATTTCGCGCTAAAACAAATTTATTATAACTAGTTTTGCCGAAATCGAGCCTTTAAAGGGCTTTTTTCGCTCCGAAGTGACTCTACCAAAGTTATTTTGATCCCAAATGAGTATTTAAAAGTATAATAGACAATAATAAGTCTTAGGGACTCATTTGGAGCTCCAACAAGCTTTAAAAACTCATTTTGCGCTAAAACAAAGCCATTATAACTAGTTTTGCCGAAATCGACCCTTTAAAGGGCTTTTTTTTCGCTCCGAACTGACTCTAGCAAAGTTGTTTTGATCCGAAATGAGTTACGAAAAGTATAATATACAATAATAAGTCTTAGGGACTCATTTGGATCTCCAACAAGCCTTAAAAACTAATTTCGCGTTAAAACAAAGTCGTTATAACAACTTTTGCTGAAATTGAGCTTTTAAATTGTTTTTTTTTTCTCCGAAGTGACTCTAGCAAAGTTTTTACGAACACAAATCAGTATTTAAAACTATAATATATATAATAATAAGTCTAAGAGACTCATTTGGAGCTCCAAAAAGCCTTAAAAACTCATTTCGCGCTAAAACAAATTCATTTTAACTAGTTTTGTTCAAATAGAGCCTATAAAGGGCTTTGTTTCGCTCTGAAGTGGCTCTAGCAAATTTGTTTTGATCCCAAATGAGTATTTAAAAGTATAATATACAATAATAATTCTAAGGGACTCATTTGGAGCTCCAAGAAGCCTTAAAAACTCATTTCGCACTAAAACAAAGTCATTATAACTAGTTTTGCCGAAATCGAGCCTTTAAAGGGCTTTTTTCACTCTGAAGTGAGTCTAGCAAAGTTGTTTTGACCCCAAATGAGTATTTAAAAGTATAATATATAATAATAAGTCTTACGGTCTCATTTGGAGCACCAACAAGCCTTAAAAATTCATTTCGCACTAAAACAAAGTCATCGTAACTAGTTTTGCCGAAATCGAGCCTTTAAAGGGCTTTTTTGCTCTGACGTGACTCTAGCAAAGTTGTTTTGATCCGAAATGAGTATTTAAAATTATAATACAAAATAATAAGTCTTAGGGACTCATTCCGAGCTCCAAGAAGCCTTAAGAACTCATTTCGCGCTAAAACAAACTCATTATAACTAGTTTTGCTGAAATCGAGCCTTTGAGGGGGTTTTTTGGCTCCGAAGTGATTCTAGCAAAGTTGTTTTGATCCGAAATAAGTTTTCAAAAGTATAAGATATCATAATAAGTCATAGGGACTCGTCAAGAGCTCTAACAGGCCTTAAAAATTCATTTCACGCTAAAACAAAGTCATTATAACTAGTTTTGTAGAATTCGAGCATTTAAAGGGTTTTTTCGGCACCGAAGTGACTCTAGCAAAGTCGTTTTGATCCCAAATGTGTATTTCAACATATGCTATATTATAATAGTCTTCGGGACTCATTGGAGCTCCAACAAGCTTCAAAAACTCACTTTGTGCTTAAACTAAGTGCTTAGAACCAGTTTTACCCAAATCGAGCCTTTAAATGGATTTTCTGGCAACGAAATGACTCTACCAAAGTTATTTTGATCCTAAATGTATATTTGGACATATATTGTGTTATAATAGGTCCTAGGGACTCATTTGGGGCTATAACAAGACTTAAAAAGTCACTTCACACAAAAATTAAGTACTTTTCACTAGTTTTGCCAAAATCGAGCCTTGAAAGGGCTTTTTTGGCTCCCAAATGACTCTAGCAAAGTTGTCTTGATCCCAAATGTGTATGGAAACATATAATATATTATAATAAGTCTTACGGGCTTAATTGGAGCTCCAACAAACCTTAAAAACTCATTTTGCGCTAAAACAAAATCATTATAAATAGTTTTGCCGAAATAGAGACTTTAAAGTGCCTTTTTCGCTCCGAAGTGACTCTAGCCAAGTTGTTTTGAACCCAAATAAGTATTTAATAGTATAATATATAATAATATGTGTGAGCCCCGACTCCCCAATGTCTTAGAAATTTTATGATGAATAAACCGTTGTGTATTTATTGAAAATTAAAACGAGTACGAGAATGTTTTCTTTCATAAAATCCCTTGCGAGTCCGAAACCCTAATTCGACTAATTAAGGCGTAATTAGTTGAATAACTAAAATAAGTATTAGTAAGTTATTAGTTATGTCAAGGAATGAGTTTAATATTAGATTTTGGTGACAAAATACAAGGATTTTTGTTTAAGAATTCTTGCTACAGCCAAAAATTGCACAAAGAGTTCGAAACTTTACAAAAATTGCATTTTTGGACCAAATTTTAAAAAAATGAAGAAAATGGTCCCGAATCAAGAAAATAAATTGGTTTTGAGCTTATATCAGTATATTAAGCTCATGTATAAAATTTGAGGCCAATCCGAGGTCAAACAAAGAAGTTACGGTGAAATTTCGGTCAAAACTGCTATTTTGGGACCGAAATTGTAACTGTTAGGCTTTTTCTAACACAACGCAAGTGCACGTGCCATGACAAGTAATAAAGTGTAAATCAAGTGTCGATCCCACGAGGACTTAGTTTCCTAATTACCAAACTAGTTTAATCCTAACTCTATTCCAACGAATAATTAGAAATGTTGATAATAGAATTTAAAGAAATGAAATCTTAAATATAAAACGAATGCAATAAAAACGCAGCACAAAGTACTTTGGTTTTAATCAATGTTAACGAGGCTAAGGCATCCGATTTCACCTAGACACACTATTGCATAATTCAAATTCTTCTGCATTAATTAATGATTCTTATGTGACGGCAAATTACTCTACGAAGTGTTCAATAATCTCTCTCAAGCATTAAGAACCTAAGTCTATAATGGACTCTCCTCTCTCGAATCTTGAGCCACATATACAAACCAGCGATAAGAACAAGAATTTATCAAGCCGCACAAACGTATTAATTATCTCTAATCTAATATCAATGTGTTGATTTAACTTGGTGCACAATTCAATTATCCTATCTCGAATCTCTAATTGAACCCGAAACATCAATCATATATTGGCCAAACACATAATAGCATTAAGAACGAATCAAATCAATCACATAGGCATAGAATCAATAACTAATATGGCATGAAATTATGAATTTACACAAATGTTGTTCTAGGCTACATCGTAGCCTTAGCATAAAAATTCTAGAACATAATGAAAAGGAGAACAATAACAAAAAGCATAGAGTTCATGGTGGAGAAAAGAACAATAAAAGATTAGAATAAACTCTTCACGGTGGCGGTTGAGAAGCGTTCTTCGTGTTCTTCAAGTTCTTTCCGTTCTTGAGAGACTCCTTGCAAAACCTTACCTCTAATCTCTATGATTGGAATCATTCACCCCTTCTTTCGTCCCAAGAACCTTAGTATTTATAGGTTCTCATCGTTTGACCTAATTTTTTAGGCCAAAACGGAGTGGAGTTGTGGACAAAACGACAACGTTTTTGAAACAGCGATTTCGGCGGTCGTTCTTCTCATCTGGGCGAACGACCGCCCCATATGATACTGGTGAAACTCGTGATTCGGCGGTCGTTCTTCAGGATTGGGCGAACGACCGCCTAGTTCGACTTTGTCCGATTTCTCGCGGGGCGATCGATCGGCTTGTTCGGGGCAAACGACTGGCGATCGCTCTGCTTCTTCTCTTTTGTTGGGCGAATTAGGGCGGTCGACCGGCTCGTTTTGGGCGTACGACCGACGACCGCTCTGCTAAACTTCAATTTTCGTTGTTTTGGGCGGTCGATCGCCAAACTTCGGCGATCGACCGGCGCTTGTTCTGCTGTGGAGTTTATCCTTCCTTCAGAAAAGCTTTGTTTTCGTGCTTCTTCGCCTCGATTTCTGTGCTTCTTATCAAATCATCTGTACACTCAAGAAACTTGTTAAAACACATAAAACTTGAGGAAATTACAACAATTCACTATGGAAAGTGTAATATATGTGTGAGTATATTCCTCACTCATCACACCCCCAAACTTAAACTGTTGCTTAACCTCAAGTGACAATTTAGCATTATTCTGATTTTATAACTCATGACTCTTTTCCTAACAATGAGTGAATAATTAAACTAAAACTGAAATCAAAACGGAATACGAATCTAACTCGAAATTCGGTTTCTCCGTAATGCCTGGCATGTCATAATTCTCAGGGACAATTGTCAGTTCCTTGCTACATCAAAGCCCTCGCAACCAACTATAGTTTCAACAAGTTGAGCTCACCTCAAAAATGGTCATTCAGAAGTGTGTATGTGCTTTCTTTTTCCCTTTTATCTATTTAACTTTTGAACGCTTTTGGAGTCTTAATTTTTCACAATGAAGAGGAACACCATAAGCCCAATTCTGACGCTAATCTCCACTAATTTAGAAGGCATTTAACTGAGAATCAGAAGGACTGTGTTGGCTTGTAATGTTGCGGCCTCGGCTAAGGTATGTCAAAGGATATTTTTAGGCTCAAGATTCAGCTGGATTCAAAAGTTTCGACATTAACACCCTTGACTTCCATTTACCCCATTTTTAACCAAAATGATTCCTCCCCCAAACTTCGTCTACATTGCCCTCGAATGTTTTAGAATTGATGGATACACCTGATTGAACTTTTTTTCTTTTCTTTCATTTTCTTTTTCTTTTTCTCTTCTTTTTTTTACTATTAAAAAGTAGATAGACATAGGTGATCCGTCGCTTTAAGGGCACGTGGAACTAAGCTTGGATATCATCATTACTCCTACTCACAATGTTTTTGAACTACAAATCCAGGTGAACAAGGTAAATGTGATGGAAATATGGCTGGTGGATGCTTAATTGATAACGTTCGGTATGATTTTGAATAACAATGGGTATAGGCTCAAAGTCGGGTGTAATGGTGGATGCATCAAGGCAGGCTATTTAAGCTCAAACGGTCCAAAAGAATGCCTTAATCATTTTCTTAAGTTATTGCCACTAAGATTTCGCCTCAACAACTTCAAGGTTGGGTTCTAGCAACCTCAAACAAATGTTATAAAAAAGAACTCCTACTGCATACATTTATCAATCAGACTCAGGGAGAAGATAAATATCGTGCAAAATATGAAACAACCAAATTCTAAGTTTGCTAAATATGTCAAGTTCACAGAAGGAGGAAGACTTACGACATAGCATAGGACTCGACTTCATGCCAGTCCTCATCATCGAATCACGCCATAACACTAAATAAGAAAACACTGGATAACTCATTAGAACGTAGGTTTATGTGAATACATAACCGAAAATAACAACGGACAGAAAATAAATGAAAGAAAACTCACTAACAATCGGGTTGCCTCCCGACAAGCGCTACATTTAACGTCTAGCTTGACTCATTGTCGTCAAGCATCTTGAAGAATTGTGGTTGATGACGGGCCGATTGGTTCGCCCGTGACATATGTCTTGACTCTTTGTCCGTTCACCTTGAATGACTCCCCCTCTTTATTGCTTAATTCAACAGCTCCATGGGGATAAACCTTGATCACGTTGAACGGTCCCGACCATCTTGATTTCAGCCTCCCGGGAAAGAGTTTCAATCTCGAGTTGAACAATAGCACCTGTTGTCCCGGCTGTATGTCTTTCCTAATGAGATGCTTGTCATGCCATGCCTTTGTCTTTTCTTTGTAGATCTTCGCATTCTCATACGATTCAAGATGAAGTTCCTCCAATTCGTTGAGCTGTAGAGCACGTTGGACTCCTGTGGCTTTTAGGTCCATATTTAGCTTCCTTAATGACCATAGTGCTCGATGCTCGAGTTCCACAGGTAAGTGGCATGCTTTGCCAAAGACAAGACGATACGGAGACATACCCAACAGCGTTTTCAATGCCGTTAGATATGCCCATAAAGCGTCATCAAGTCGTCGTGCCCAATCTTTTCACGAGCAACTCACAGTTCTTTCCAGAATTTGCTTAACCTCCCGGTTTGAAATCTCAGCTTGACCATTGGATTGCGGGTGATAACCGAGTGCCTTCCTGTGTCGCACACCATACCTTAAGAGGGCAGCTTCAAATTGCTTGTTGCAGAAGTGTGTGCCCTCGTCACTAATGATAGCCCGCGGTGTAAAATGTGCTTGTGGAGGAACTTGAGTACTACCTTGCCATTGTTTGTAGGAGTCGCAGGCTCTTCTACCCATTTGGAGACATAATCAACCGCAAGGAGGATGTATTTGTTGTTGAACGATGAAGGGAAGGGCCCCATAAAATCAATCCCCTACACGTCGAAAAGCTCGACTTCGATGATGTTAGTTAGCGGCATTTCATTGCGGCGTGAGATGTTACCCGATCATTGACAACGATCACAAGATAGCACAAAGCGATGGGCGTCCTTGAACAATGTAGGCCAATAAAATCCACATTGAAGTACCTTGGTCGCTGTCCTCTTGCCCCAAAATGCCTACCACACTCTAAAGTATGGCAATGGGTTAGAATGCTATGCATTTCTTCTTCTGGAACACACCTTCTGATGATTTGATCTGCACAGTATCGATAGAGAGTGGTTCCTCCCAATAGTAATACTTCACATTGGAGAGGAATTTCTTCTTCTGATGATAAGTGAAGTCGGGTGGTGTGCCATGACCTGCAAGGTAATTGACAAAGTCCGCAAACCACGGTAGGTTTTTCACTGCTAGCAACCGTTCATCCAGGAAGTTGTCATCAATGGGCTGCTCTAAGTCTTTCTTTTCCTCTTCATTCTCAAGTCTTGACAAATGATCGGCTACTAGGTTTTCCGTTCCTTTCTTATCTTTAATCTCCAAATCGAACTCCTGAAGCAATAGTACCCATCGGATCAACCTTGGTTTAGCATCTTTCTTTTCCAATAAATACTTGAGTGCCGAGTGGTCCGTAAAGACTATGACTTTGTTGCCAATGAGATAGGGTCGGAATTTGTCAAATGCAAATACCACTACAAGTAATTCCTTCTCTGTTGTAGCGTAATTCAGTTGTGCATCATTGAGGGTTCTGCTTGCATAGTAAATGGTGTGAAACAACTTGTCCTTTCTCTGCCCCAAAACTGCACCCACTGCAAAATCACTAGCATCACTCATAATCTCGAAAGGCAAAGACCAGTCTGGAGGCATCACTACTGGGGCGGTTACCAATTTTTCCTTCCGAACATTAAATGCTTCCAAGCACTCGTCGGTAAATTCAAAAGCGGCCCCTTTTTCAAGAAGGTTACATAGCGGTCTTGAGATCTTGGAGAAGTCTTTGATGAATCGACGATAAAACCCAGCATGCCCCAAAAAGCTTCGAACTCCCTTCACTGAAGTCGGCGGTGGAAGTTTTTCAATTGTATCCACTTTCACTCTATCTACCTCAATGCCATTTGAAGAGATCCGATGACCCAGCACAATTCCCTCCTTAACCATAAAATGGCACTTCTCCCAGTTAAGCACTAGATTTGTCTCCACACATCTTTCCAGGACCTTTGACAAGTTATTCAAGCAGTGATCGAAAGACGAACAAAAAATAAAAAAATCATCCATGAATACCTCAATGATTCGCCCTACCATGTCTGAGAAGATAGCCATGATGCAACGTTGAAACATCGCCGGTGCATTGCAAAGTCCAAATGGCATTCTGCGGAATGCAAAAGTGCCATAAGGACAAGTAAAGGTAGTTTTCTCTTGGTCCTCAGGTGCAATAGCTATTTGGTTGTACCCAAGGTAGCCATCAAGGAAGCAATAATAGTCACGTCCGGCGATCCGATCGAGCATTTGACCAATGAATGGCAAGGGGAAGTGGTCCTTGCGGGTCGCCTTGTTCAGCTTCCTATAATCCAAGCATATCCTCCATCCAGTGACTGTCCTTGTTGGAATCGGCTCGTTATTGTCATTCTTCACAACTGTCATCCCTCCTTTCTTTGGCACCACTTGGACAGGGCTAACCCACGAGCTATCAGAAATAGGGTCAATCACACCTGCATCCAACCATTTGAGTATTTCTTTTCTGACAACGTCCTTCATGGTCGGGTTTAAGCGACGTTGATGCTCCACCGAAGGTCTGTGCTCTGCTTCCATAAGAATGCGATGAGAGCATATAGCTGAGCTAATCCCCTTAATGTCTGCCAATGTCCAACTAATTGCGTCCTTATACTTTCTCAGCACCCTTAACAACTTTTCTTCGTTTTCCAATGACAATTCTGACAAAATGATGACTGGCAAGGTAGATGATTCTCCAAGGAATGCATATCGGAGATGAGAAGGCAGTTGCTTCAGTTCTAGTACCGGCGGCTTCTGAATGGATGGTAAAGTACGGCTGGGCCCTGTGCACAATTCTTTAAAATATTTCCTTTTATTCGGCTCAAATGCATCCATCCACGAAACAGTTTCATGGACTTCAGTACCTTCACACATTTGCTCGGTACAATTTACCAAGCAAGCTTCCAAAGTATCTGCTGGGACGTTTGAGATCTCTGCCACTACTGTATCAAGAACATCCACTCGGAACACATCATCACTGGCTTCGGGAAGCTTCATTGCCTTGAAGACGTTGAATGTTACTTCTTCGTCTTGCACTCTCAATCGCAGTTCATCCTTCTGTACATCGATCAGTACCTTTCCAGTTGCTAAAAATGGTCTACCTAGGATGATGGGAATGTCTCTGTCCTCCTCCATGTCTAGCACCACAAAGTCTGCTGGAAAGATAAACTTATCTATCTTGACAAGCACATCTTCGATAACTCCACGGGGATGCTTGATCGATATGTCTGCCATCTATAAAGTAACCCGTGTCGGCTTTGCTTCGCCCAACCCAAGGCGTCTGAAAATAGACAAGGGCATCAAGTTGATACTTGCCCCGAGGCCGCATAAGGCTTTCTCGAAAACTGACCATCCAATTTCACAAGGAACGGTGAAGCTTCCTGGATCCTTCAACTTCTGAGGGAGTTTGCGCTGAATGATAGTGCTGCACTCTTCAGTAAGTGTGATGGTCTCATAATCTTCCAACTTGCGCTTTCGAGAGATGATTTCTTTCATGAATTTGGCATAGCTGGGCATCTGCTCCAAAGCTTCAGCAAATGGGATGTTTATATGAAGCTTTCTGAACACATCCAAGAACCTTGAGAACTGTTTGTCGAGCTTATTGTTGACCAATCTTTGAGGGTAGGGCATCATTTGAGGTGCAGTCTTGGTCTCAGTGACTTCTTCTTTAGTATCTTCTTCAACTATTGGTTCTTTGTCTCGGGCTTTCTCTGTGGAGCATGGCTTCTCAACCTTGTCTTCAAGAACTTTTCCACTACGGAGTGTAATGGCGTTGCAATGGTCTTTAGGGTTCACCACCGTGTTACTTGGTAGCGTTCCCTGTTGTCTGGTGTTGTTAGCATTGGCAAGCTGACTGATCCGAGTCTCGAGGCTTCTGATCTGAGCTGACTGACTCTGAAGAGCTGTTCAAGTTTCTGCCATGAATGAATTGGTATGCTCTGCCATCTTAGCCATAAGACTTTCTAAGTCAGCTTTTTTTTTACTAGGAGGAGGTGCTTGTTGCATTTGATGATTCTGCGGATTCTGAGGATTCTGTGTCTTCCTCCAAGAGAAGTTGGGATGATTTATCCAGGCTGGTTTGAAAGTGTTTCCGAAAGGATTGTTGTTGCCAATATAATTTGCCTGCTCAGTTCCGTCAGTCATCATCAGGTTCCCTTCCTGACAAGTTTCACTAGGATGAGGTCCCTGGCACCACTGACAAGTAATGGCTGCATTAACCCCCAACTGATTGCTCTGAAGTTGCTTGGTTAGGGTTGCTATCTGCTCTGTTAAAGCCTTGACTGATTCTACTTCACTGATAGGCATCTGTTTTCTCAGAATGCTCCTTTCCGATCCCCCATGATCATTGTTCATAGCCATTTCTTCCAACAAAGAATATACTGCGTCTTCAGTCTTATTCATGAGTGCCCCACCAGCTACAGCATTTACTAGGGTCTTTGTTGCGGGTGTGAGAGCAAGGTAGAATGCCTGAACTTGAATCCACTTAGGGAGGCCATGTTGTGGGCACGTCCTAAGCAGGTCTTTAAACCTCCCCCAAACTTCATATAGTGTCTCCCCATCATGCTGTGCGAAGTTGACTATTTCATTGCGCAGCTTAGCAGTCTTCTCTAGTAGAAAGAACTTTGTCAAGAATTTCTGGCATAGGTCTTCCCAAGTAGTGATTGAATTAGCCGGCAAAGAATTGAGCCAACTCTTCGCCGTGTCTCTCAGTGAAAATGGGAATAGGCGGAGTCTAATGGCATCATCAGTAACGCCATTGTACTTGAATGTGTCGCAAATCTCCATGAAATTCGCGATATGATCCTTGGGGTCTTCAGAACTAAGCCCACTGAATTGAATATTCTGAACCATCTGTAGAGTAGCGGGCTTGATTTTGAAGTTGTTGGCAGCGATCGCTGCCTTCCGAATGGCCAAATCAACTCCAGCCACTGTTGGTAGGACATAGTCTCGCAGTGTCCTTGCAGCCTCCTCAGCGAAAGCTGGATAGTTCTCCATTGAGGTTGGTGAAGATGGTGGAGAGGAAGAAGATGAGGATTCCCTTTCTTGTTCTTGTTGGGTTTGTAATATAGCTTCACGAGCAAGCTTTCGATTCAGGCGGAACGAACGCTCTATCTCGCTGTCAAATGGAAACAATGCACTGTCTCCAAATTTGCGCATAAGCCTATCACCACATAAGAAGACCAAGAAAGGAAAACAAAATAAAAAACTGTGAAATATTACAGAAAATAAAATGAAATAAATAAATCAATAAGAAAGAATGTTCGAATTAATGAAAGAATTATTTTGTTTGATATTAAAAACGCCAAGTCCCCGGCAACAGCGCCAAAAACTTGTTAGGCTTTTTCTAACATAACGCAAGTGCACGTGCCGTGACAAGTAATAAAGTGTAAATCAAGTGTCGATCCCACGAGGACTTGGTTTCCTAATTACCAAACTAGTTTAATCCTAACTCTATTCAAACGATTAATTAGAAATTTTGATAATAGAATTTAAAGAAATGAAATCTTAAATGTAAAATGAATGCAATAAAAACGCAGCACAAAGTACTTTGGTTTTAATCAATGTTAACGAGGCTAAGGCATCCGATTTCACCTAGGCACACTATTGCATAATTCAAATTCTTCTGCATTAATTAATGATTCTTATGTGACGGCAAATTACTCTACGAAGTGTTCAATAATCTCTCTCAAGCATTAAGAACCTAAGTCTATAATGGACTCTCCTCTTTCGAATCTTGAGCCACATATACAAACCAGCGATAAGAACAAGAATTTATCAAGCCGCACAAACGTATTAATTATCTCTAATCTAATATCGATTTGTGTTGATTTAACTTGGTGCACAATTCAATTATCCTCTCTCGAATCTCTAATTGAACCCTAAACATCAATCATATGTTGGCCAAACACATAATAGCATTAAGAACGAATCAAATCAATCACAGAGGCATAGAATCAATAACTAATATGGCATGAAATTATGAATTTACACAAATGTTGTTCTAGGCTACATCGTAGCCTTAGCAAAAAAATTCTAGAACATAATGAAAAGGAGAACAATAACAAAAAGCATAGAGTTCATGGTGGAGAAAAGAACAATAAAAGATTAGAATAAACTCTTCACGGTGGCGGTTGAATAGCGTTCTTCGTGTTCTTCAAGTTCTTTCCGTTCTTGAGAGACTCCTTTCAAAACCTTAACTCTAATCTCTATGATTGGAATCATTCACCCCTTCTTTCGTCCCAAGAACCTTAGTATTTATAGGTTCTCATCGTTTGACCTAATTTTTGAGGCCAAAACAGAGTGGAGTTATGGACAAAACGACAGCGTGTTCAAAACAGCGATTTCGGCGGTCGTTCTTCTCATCTGGGCGAACGACCGCCCTATATGATACTGGAGAAACTCGTGATTCGGCGGTCGTTCTTCAAGATTGGGTGAACGACCGCCCAGTTCGACTTTGTCCGATTTCTCGCGGGGCGATCGATCGGCTCGTTCGGGGCGAACGACCGGCGATCGCTCTGCTTCTTCTCTTATTTTGGGCGAATTAGGGCGGTCGACCGGCTCATTTTGGGCGAACGACCGGCGACCGCTCTGTTGAACTTCAATTTCCGTTGTTTTGGGCGGTCGATCGCCCAACTTCGGCGAACGACCGGCGCTTGTTCTACTGTGGAGTTTATCCTTTCTTCAGAAAAGCTTTGTTTTCGTGCTTCTTCGCCTCGATTTCCATGCTTCTTATCAAATCATCTGTACACTCAAGAAACTTGTTAAAACACATAAAACTTGAGGAAATTACAACAATTCACTATGGAAAGTGCAATATATGAGTGAGTATATTGCTCATTCATCAGTAACACCAAGGAAAAATAAGAAATGAGCTCTATAAATTCTGAAAATACATATAGGACTTTATAATTATATAAATATGGTGTTTTAAGAAAGAAATTGTGCTTGAAGGGCTTAGAAATATTTTTAGAAATGCAGCAAAGGACTAAGTTGTTAAGGGTTTATTTTGGTGGACTAACGTGCAAATTTCGTAAAAGAAGTAAGCACTATGGGTTTCACCCTCACATGGACAAGTATGAGCTGGCCTTTAGATATTAAATCTGATCCTTTAATAGCTAAGTCCGCAAAATTTAAGCTAGAGGTGTCAAAAGCCAAGCTTGAGGTGGAAAGGCGATTACCTCGCCGTGACGTCGTCGCGACACACCAACTAGCTTAGGTTTTTATTTAAATAACCAGTCTTAGCACGAATTTGAAGCACCAAAATAGAATAGAAAGTAAAGAAAAGAAAGGAAGGGAAAGAAAAAAAGAAAGAAGAGAGAAAGGAAAGGAAGAACAAGAAAAAAAAATTAATTCAGAAGTTGAAGAAGAAAAAGCTAGTTTGAACAAGCTTGGTAAGGTTTTTAATTTCTTCTTGCTTTCATCTTTTCTCAAGCTAAGTTACAGTACCTAATAACTCCTTATATTGTGTTTTAAACCATAGAAAGATTGGTGAAGAGTTTGGAAGGGAAATTCTACAAGTTCAAGGAAAAAGAAACACAAAAAGATAGAATTCTTCTCCTTAGAAATCATGAGTTTGTACAAGTGTGTTTTGAGATGTTTTGAAATAAATCAAGATGTCAATGATATTAAACTGAGTTGTGGTTGATGTTGATGATGTTGAATTGTATTTTTCTTTGAGAATTAGTGAATTGAAGGTAAAAGGAAAGGTTAATCTTGCTTGAGAAAGAAATTATAAAGTTAGTTAAGTCTTGAATATGTTTTGTTTGTTCATTGGTCTAAGAGGGAAATTTTTTATGATTTATTAGATTTGAATGAATTTTGGTGTATTTTGAAGTATAAAATAGTGATTTAAGCTTTAAGAATTAGTTTGATGGTGAAAATTGCACAAATTGGTGCAGTTTGGTCACTGCCCAGGCCCTGGAAGCTGTTGGCGCGCTGCCTGGGTGCTGTGGGCGCCCAGCGCGCGCAGCAGGCGTGCCCAGTGCGTGCGCCATGCGCCTAGCGCGCGCGGCAGGCACGCTGCCTGGGCCCGTGCGCGTGCCAGGCGTGTTTCCAGCCCCTATGCACGCACCAGGCGTGCTGCTGGCGGCCGGTGCATGCCCAGCAGGCCCCGTGTGCGGCCCTGCGCACCCGGCCAGCCTCGTGTGGGCGCCCAGCAACCCCCTTGCGCGCCCAGCATGTGTCGGCTTGGGCCGAATGACCCCAAAACGACCTGAAACATTATTCTAATCCTTTTTTTGACCCAAATTGGCCCAAAAACCTTAAAAATGAATTTTAGACACTTTAAATGAATTTTTGATAGAATAAATTTTAAAACATAATGGTTTTTACATTGTTTTAATAGGAAATATGTAGTTCCGACCCTCGAAAGACCAAAACGACCCGGAGCGACGATTTTCGCACCGAGTGACTCCGAGTAAGTGACGATGCACCTACAATACAAGAATAAATTGTATTATGTGCTAGGAATTGTATGGCTATGCATCTAAATGCCTTTGCTAGTGAGCAAAATTAGGTTTAAACCCGGTAATGATAAAACTAACAAGATTAACGGCTTCGGCTTTTATAACTCATAAAACTTAGTACGGGCTTTGTCCGATAAGTTAAGATGAAGGTTAGAAACTACCCGAGCCTTGTAATATGTTGTAAACCAACCAAATGATGAAATATCCTTTGACTTACAAGTCAAGGAATCACGAGGGTTATTAATGAATAGTTTCACCGCCGTGGAATCTTATTCCCGCGCAAAATAATATGAAGACCTCGAAATATTCTTCTGAGCTCCAGATGATTAATAATGAACATAAAATGAAAGAATATAAGTTTAATGAAAGTATTTGTCGGGTTTACACCCCGAGATGAATAACCCTCAAGGAATATGTGGCTCGGTCAACTGAAATGACACGGTACTGGGGGTTGTTGATTGAAACGTCAACAACATAAGATAGAATGTTACGAAAGCGAGTCGATGGTACCGATAATACTCTTTGACACTTATGCCCTCCTGATAATGATGATGAAATCTTTTTGATACAATATAGCATGCTATAGTTTTTAAAAATAATGCAGGAGGATGTAATATGGCCGGGAGATGCTCTAAAGGTTGAGCTGGCCCACTCCCCGCCTGGCACCTTATGTTATGATTCATGATGCGGTACCATCAGTGGATCCCAGACTCTCTCATGATGTATGTTCACTGATTAATCGGCTAAGGTCTCTGATCACAAAAGGGTTATCGAGACAACGCTAAGAATACTAAGAAAATGTTTTCTATTGTAGGGATCATTTGGTATAGGACAAATAACCTCTTATATTATTATGTGTACTGCTCATTATTTATATTTCTTATATGATGCATTAATTGTCATGGCACATAGCATAGATAGTTTCGTCACTTATTGAGTTTAGAAACTCACCAGGTTTCTTGTATTGTAGACACAGGTAAGAAGACGCAAAGCTGAGGAGGAGGTCGAGGATGCTATAACAAGTGTGTGGACTACCGGTGGTGGTTGAAGACTCTCGTGGCTCAATATTTTGTACTGTTGGTTTGTAATATGAATATATCAAACTAAAGTACTTTACAGAACAACAGTATATATATTTTGTGACACCATTGCGGTAGCATAGTTAAGAAGTGTTTTGGTTATATTGCAGCAATGTTGTAGTATAATTAAGAGTTCTTACAATGTTATAGCAATGCTGTAGTAATGTTTTACAAAAAAAAAAAGTAAGTACGCGCGTACACTACTTTCTATAATTACATTGTGATTGCCAGGTTTAAGTATAAACTAATACGTACGTAAGCAAGTATGAGTCAAGGTCCGTTGAAGCGGGTCGTGACAGATTTTGTGGTATCAGAGCCCAGGTTGAGTCGTTTCTGTAGACCACCCACACACATTGTTTGACAGCCTCGGTTCTCTCCTTAGACGGTAAGCTTTATTATCTAATTTTTTTTAATAAGATTTAAAGTGACTAATGAAAACTTGCAGGATGTCAGAAGTAGAACAGGTCATTCCTGATGTGGGTCCTGAGCTGTCTGGGGAGGATAGTGTCGTCGGAAAAGTGATAATAGAACAGACCCCGACAGACATTCTAAACTCAGTACCAAAGAATGTTAAATGTATTATAGGAACTGTAGACAAGATGACTATTAATGAATGGCTAGTTTACACAACCCAGTGGATGAGTTTTATTATAATACCTCAGGAGTATTGGGTAGATGTAGTTGCAACCCTCTTAAAAGAAAAAGCCCTCACATTTTGGACTGCAATAACAACAAGAAGAGAAGTCCATGAATGGTCAATTTTTAAGAGTATAATGACCCATAACTTTATGAAAGGATCTAAAGAAAAGGTCTGGTACCGGAGACTAAGCAGGTTTCACCAACGATTTGGAGAGTCCGCTCAAGTGTATACCGATAGGTTTAATAGCGAAATTGTCATGAGCTGTTTCTGAAATATGCAAGATCGAGAGAAAAGAGATGTTTATGCTAATGGACTCTTCAAATGGTTTAAGGTGTCAGAATTAATGGAAAAACATAAAACCTTTGACGAGCTTAAGGCAGCAGTGCTCATCTTTGATGAACAACCAGAGGAAAACCCAGAAAAGGACCCAGAGGATGATATGGAAGAAGACTCGGAGGAAAATCTAGAAGAGGATCCGGAGGAGGATCCAGAGGACCCAGATGAAGAAGAATACCCCGAGGATGATTCAGATCCAAAATGAAGATTAAAAGATCTAGAATATAACTTGTAAAAATAAAAATACACTTATATGTTTTGAGTGTAAATTATATACTGATATGTTATGTATAGTTTCTTTGTTAAATATGTAAGTTAAATGTTTGAATGACCTGGATAGATGTGTTTTAGTTATATGAATTTGATGACATTCTAAACCCTATTTATTGAGATAAATAAAAGCTTAATACTGCTATGTGCCATGACATGATAGGTTAAGTAAGAGCAACTATTGAAGACATATCAAGGAAAGGTACACGTCAGAACCCTCCCAACGAAGTGGATGAGCTTCATCAAATTATTGAAGCTCAAGCTGCGGAAGCTCAAGGAAGAAATGAAGAAGCATAAAGGCGAGATCAACGAATTGAGCAGCAAGGAGAAATGTTCCAGCAACTACTTACCTGCCTCAATGATCAACAACAACAACCGCAGCCACAACAGCTACAACAACAAGAAGAAGCAGCAGGACCAGCTGAAGTGAACGTATCGGTGCCGCTTATAGTGTGACCCAGTGTACAATTACTGAGGATGGCCCATCTAATTGATGAACCGATTTACGAACGCTTCAGGAAGCAGAAACCACCAATTTTCCAAGGGACACCTGATCCGGCAAAGGCTGAAAATTGGATAAAGCGCATTCAGTAAATTTTCGAATACATGCAACTGACGGACGAACAGAAGTTAGCTTGCGCTATATACCAGTTTGATGATGAAGCTACATGCTGGTGGGAGATGGTTGTGCAAACGCAGCCTATTGAAACAATCTCTTGGGATCGGTTCCTAGCCTTATTTTATGCCAAGTACCTTGCAGAGGCTCGACTTTCTGGAAAGGTTAAGAAGTTTATGGATCTTCGATAGGGAAGAATGATCGTAGCAGAGTACAGAGCAAAATTTGATGAGCTGGCGCGATATGCACCGACCATGATAGCCACGGATGACGCTAGGAAGATGAAATACATGCATGGTCTGAGCGTTGAGATTGTGACACAAGTGGACAGCGGCGAAGTAGGACCACGTACCTATGCTGATGCAGTACAAAGAGCTTTAAGAATCGATGGCTGGAAACTGACAAACAAGCCAACCTCCGCGCAAGGTGTAGCTGCAGCAGGTGGTAATATTGATGTTCAGAAGATAGAAACAAGGAAATTCCCTCCTAGACGTGACAGGTTTCAAAGAAACTACGGGAATCGACCCCAAATACAGCAACATTATTATAATCCACCTTCTAATACTAGCAATTTCAGAAGTAATGAAGGGCAGAAAGGAGGTCAGAAGCGCGGTCAACCAGGGGGAAATGAAAGAGTAAATTGTCGCCGCCAGGAACAAAACCGTGCAAATACAGAAACTAAACAACAATCCTTCCACAGTGCTCTCGCTGTGGAAAATTATATAGTAGTGAGTGCAGAATGGGGACGAATATTTGCTATGCTTGCGATAAAGAGGGTCACTTTGCGAAGTCCTGCCCAAACTAGAGAAAAGGAAGAGAACCAACTAGAACCCAGCCTCGTCCTAATGCCAGAGTCTACAGCCTATCAGAAGATGATGTAAACGGCAGCCTATCAACTGTAGTAACAGGTCAGCTTCCTATTGCTAATCTTTCTCTGTATAGTCTTATTGATTCTGGCGCTACACATTCATTTATAGCAAGCAAAGTAGCAAAAAAGTTAGAATGGGATAGGCAAATATTATGATACCCCTTTATTACTATAACTCCGGCTGCAGATACGTATGAATCAACTAGTTGGTTTAGAAATGTGCCTATCCAAATTGGAGAACGCACCCTCTATGCTAATCTAGTTGTTATAGAAATAGAAGATTATGATGTAATCTTGGGTATGGACTGGTTAAGTGCACATCATGCGGTCATAGATTGTCGAAAAAGGCGAGTTCAATTTCAACCACCAGATAGTGAAGAATTCAACTTTAAGGTAACATCACGGAAAAAGCTAGTTCCTACAATTTTAGCACTCCAAGCCTTAAAATAACTAGCAAGTGGATGTCATGGCTATATAGCAAACATCTGTGATGAGACGAAAGAAGTCAAACTTCAGCCAACAGATGTGCCTATTGTAAGAGACTACCTTACGGTATTCACAAAAGATTTGCCAGGATTACCACCAGAACGTGAAATTGAATTCACCATTGAGTTAATCCCCGAAACGGCACCAGTTTCGAAGGCACCTTATCGGTTGGCTCCTGTTGAGTTAAAGGAGCTAAAGACTCAATTACAGGAATTGGTTGATAAGGGATTCATTAGACCCAGTCACTCACCGTGTGGCGCACCAGTTTTGTTCGTGAAGAAGAAGGATGGAACGTTGCGACTTTGCATTGATTATCGGGAACTTAATAAACTGACGATTAAAAATAAATACATGTTGCCCTGTATAGATGATTTGTTTGATCAACTAGCCGGGATGAAAGTATTTTCCAAGATCGATCTACGATCCAGGTATCATCAACTGAAGGTACGAGTGGAGGATGTTCCCAAAACAGCTTTCAAAACTCGATATAGACACTATGAGTTTCTCGTAATGCCATTCAGGTTAACCAATGCACCATCCGCTTTTATGGATCTGATGAATAGGGTATTTGAGGATTATTTTGATAAATTTGTCATTGTATTCATTGACGATATCCTCATTTACTCAAGGTCGCAAGAAGAACACGCAGAATACTTGGCTTTAGTTTTGAAGAGGCTACAAGACAAACAACTATATGCCAAGTTTAAGAAATGTGAGTTTTGGCTGGACAAGGTAGTTTTTCTAGGCCATGTTGTATCTAAAGAGGGAATAATGGTGGACCCAACGATGATAGAAGCCGTTGTAGAATGGTTGCATCCGAAGAATGTAACTGAAATAAGAAGTTTTTTGGGTTTAGATGGGTATTATTGAAGATTTGTTGAAGGTTTTTCAAAAATTGCGACACCTATGACAGCACTTACACGGAAGGGGCAGAAATTTTTGTGGATAGAAGCTTGTGAAAATAGCTTCCAAGAGCTAAAGAAAAGATTAACCACTGCTCCAGTTCTAACAATACCTCAGGGTACAACAGGTTTCGCTATCTACTGCGATGCCTCAAAATTGGGACTTGGGGCTGTTTTGATGCAGCATGGTAAGGTGATCGCCTATGCCTCCTGTCAACTCAAGGATTATGAGAAAAGGTATCCCACACATGATTTGGAGCTAGCAGCGGTCGTGTTTGCCTTAAAAATTTGAAGGCATTATCTCTATTGTGTACACTGTGATATTTACACCGACCATAAGACGCTGAAGTATCTTTTCACTCAAAAGGAGTTAAATGTGCATCAAGGAAGATGGTTGGAGTTACTAACAGATTATGACTTTGATATTCACTACCATCCAGGCAAGGCCAACAAGGTGGCAAATGCGCTTAGTCGAAAATCAGCAAGATTACTGATGTTACTTAGAAATTTGCCGGAACAGCTGAGAAAGGAAATAGTGGACTTTGAACATCAATTGGTGAATGGGAGATTAGCAGCATTACATGTTCAACCACTACTCCGTAGTCAAATCAAAGAAAAACAACTAAATGATAAGAAATTTTCTGAAATTATCTATGAAGTACGAAAAGAAAAACTAGAAGACTTTACTTTGGCGGAAGATGGAATGCTAATGATTGGCAAGAGAATATGTGTACCAGATCAAGAGGATTTAAAGTTTCAATTACTGGAAGAAGCTCATCAAACCCCATATTCAATACATCCCGGAGCTACTAAAATGTATCAAGATCTGAAGCAACATTACTGGTGGCCCGAAATGAAGCGTGATGTGATAGCTTATGTTGAACGATTCCTTACCTTTCAACAAGTTAAAGCAGAACATCAACGACCAGCTGGGTTATTACAACCTCTAGAAATTTCGGAATGGAAGTGGGGAGCAAGTTACTATGGACTTTGTCTCTGGTCTACCTAGAACGAACAAAGGCCATAACTCCATTTGGGTAATAGTAGATCGCTTGACTAAGTCTGCACACTTTATTCTGGTAAAGACAACTTATACTCTAGATCGACTAGTCGAGCTTTATGTTCGAGAAATAGTAAGACTACATGGGGTAGCAAATTCAATAGTATCTGATCGAGACAGCCGTTTTACTTTAAAGTTTTGGAAGAGTCTCCAACATGCCCTTGGAACTAAATTAATGTTTAGCACTTCCTTTCATCTGCAAACAGATGGCCAAAGCGAGCGAACAATCCAAACACTGGAGGATATGTTGCGTGCTTGCACATTAGATTTTCAAGGTTCATGGGACAAGTATTTACCCTTGGTGGAATTCTCCTATAATAATAGTTATCAATCAATTGTTGGTACGGCACCATACGAGGCTCTTTATGGACGGAAATGTCGATCGCCTATGCATTGGGACGAAGTAGGTGAAAGAAAGTATCTAGGGCCGGAATTGGTGGAGCAAGCAACCGAAGCAATCAATAAAATTCAAGAGAGAATGTAGACGTCTCAAAGTCGTCAAAAAAGTTATGCTGATCGTCGACACCGATCATTAGAGTTTGAAGTGGGAGAAAAAGTATTACTCAAGATATCTTCAATGCGAGGGATCATGAGGTTTGGCAAAAAGGGCAAGCTTAGCCCTCGGTTTGTTAGACCCTTTGAAATCTTGGAACGAGTTGGGGTAGTAGCTTACCGTCTTGCATTACCGCCTTCTGAGTCTGGGGTACATGATGTTTTTCATGTGTCAATGCTAAGAAAATACATTAGAGACCCCTCGCATGTGTTACCACACCAAGAATTTGAAATTACCCCAGAAGTAAATATGAAGTGCAACCACTTAGGATTTTGGACCGCAGGGAAAAAGTTCTGAGAAACCAGACCATTTTGCTTGTTAAGGTGATGTGGAAGAATCACACAGCGGAAGAGGCAACTTAGGAGCTAGAAAGTGAGATGCAAAAGAAATATCCAGCACTTTTCTAAGTTTCGAGGACGAAACTTTTGCAACGGGGAGGGATTTATGAACCCCGACTCCCCAATGTCCCAGAAATTTTATGATGAATAAACCGTTGTGTATTTCTTGAAAATTACAACAAGCACGAGAATGTTTTCTTTCATAAAATCCCTTGCGAGTCCGAAACCCTAATTTGACTAATTAAGGCGTAATTAGTTGAATAACTGAAATAAGTGTTAGTAAGTTATTAGTTATGTCAAGTTATGAGTTTAATATTAGATTTTGGTGACAAAAAGACAAGGATTTTTGTTTAAGAATTCTTGCTACAGCTAAAAATTGCACAAAGAGTCCGAAACTTTACAAAAATTACATTTTTTGACCAAATTTAAAAAAATGAAGAAAATGGTTACCAATCAAGAATATAAATTGGTTTTGAGCGTATATCAGCATATTAAGCTCATGTATAAAATTTGAGGCCAATCCGAGGTCAAACAAAGAATTTATGGTGAAATTTCGGTAAATGCATATAGGACTTTATAACACCAAGAAAAAATACGAAATGAGCTCTATAAATTTTGAAAATGCATATAAGACTTTATAATTATATAAATATGGTGTTTAAAAGAAAGAAATTTTACTTGAAGGGCTTAGAAATATTTTTAGAAATGTAGCAAAGGACTAAGTGGTTAAGGATTTATTTAGGTGGACTAACGTGCAAATTTCGTAAAAGAAGTAAGCACGACAGGTTTCACCATCACATGAACAAGTATGATCTGACCTTTAGATATTAAATCTGATCCTTTAATAGCTTAGTAAGCAAAATTTAAGCTAGAGGTGTCAAAAGCCAAGCTTGAGGTGGAAAGGCGATTACCTCGCCGTGACATCGTTGCGACACACCAACTAGCTTAAGTTTTTATTTAAATAACCTGCCTTAGCACGAATTTGAAGCACCAAAACAGAATAGAAAGTGAAGAAAAAAAGAAAGGGAAAGAAAAAAAGAAAGAAGAGAGAAAGGAAAGGAAGAACGAGAAAAAAATAATTAATTAAGAAGTTGAAGAAGAAAAAGCTAGTTTGAACAAGCTTGGTAAGGTTTTTAATTTCTTCTTGCTTTCATCTTTTCTCAAGCTAAGTTACAGTACCTAATAACTCCTTATATTGTGTTTTAAACCATAGAAAGATTGGTGAAGAGTTTGGAATGGAAATTCTACAAGTTCAAGGAAAAAGAAACACAAAAAGATAGAATTCTTCTCCTTAGAAATCATGAGTTTGTACAAGTGTGTTTTGAGATGTTTTGAAATAAATCAAGATGTCAATGATGTTCAACTGAGTTGTGGTTGATGTTGATGATGTTGAATTGTATTTTTGTTTGAGAATTAGTGAATTGAAGGTAAAAGGAAAGGTTAATCTTGCTTGAGAAAGAAATTACAAAGTTAGTTAAGTCTTGAATATGTTTGTTTGATCATAGGTCTAAGAGGGAAATTTTTTATGATTTATTAGATTTGAATGAATTTTGGTGTATTTTGAAATATAAAATAGTGATTTAAGATTTTAAAATTAGTTTGGTGGTGAAAATTGCACAACTTGGTGCAGTTTGGTCACTGCCCGGGCCCTGGACGCTGTTGGCGCGTTGCCTGGGCACTGTGGGCGCCCAGCTCGCGCAGCAGGCGTGCCCAGTGCGTGCGGCATGCGCCCAGCGCGCGCGGCAGGCGTGCTGCCTTCGCCCGTGCGTGCGCCAGGCGTGCTTCCAGCCCCCATGCGCGCGACAGGCGTGCTGCTGGCGGCCCGTGCGCGCACAGCAATCCCTGTGTGCGGCCCTGCGCGCCCGGCCAGCCTTGTGTGTGCGCCCAGCAGCCCCCTTGCGTGCCCAGCATGTGTCGGCTTGGGCCAAGTGACCCCGAAACGACCTGAAACATTTTTCTAAGCCTTGTTTTGACCCAAATTGGCCAATAAACCTTTAAAATGAATTTTAGGCACTTTAAGTGAATTTTTGATAGAATAAATTTTAAAACCTAATGGTTTTTACATTGTTTTAATAGGAAATATCTAGTTTCAGCCCTCGGAAGACCAAAACGACACGGAGCGACGATTTTCGCACCGAGTGACTCAGAGTAAGTGACGATGCACCAACAATACAAGAATAAATTGTATTATGTGCTAGGAATTGTATGGTTATACATCTAAATGCCTTTGCTAGTAAGCCATTTAGAAACTATCTGAGCCTTGTAATATGTTGTAAACCAACCAAATGATGAAATATCCTTTGACTTACAAGTCAAGGAATCACGAGGGTTATTAATGAATAGTTTCACCGCCGTGGAATCTTATTCCCGCGCGAAATAATATCAAGACCTCGGAATATTCTTCCGAGCTCCAGATGATTAATAATGAACATAAAATGAAAGAATATAAGTTTAATGAAAGTATTTGTCGGGTTTACACCCCAAGATGAATAACCCTTAAGGAATATGTGGCTCGGTCGCCTGAAATGATACGGTATCGGGGGTTGTTGATTGAAACGTCAACAACATAAGATAGAATGTTATGAAATCGAGTTGATGGTACCGATAGTACTCTTTGACACTTATGCCCTCCTGATAATGTTGATGAAATCTTTTTGATATAATATAGCATGCGCTGTCCGAGGGACAGCAGGCGTCAGCCTTGTCACTCTTCTTCCCTGCCCCCGGCGTCTGGATACCCCGAGGCTCTCGCCTCTCTCTGGTCGCAGACCAGGGGCACAGAGAATGCAACTCGATGGAAATAAACCTGTGATCTCTAGTCACAATCGACCTGGGCCTGAGGCCGTTTTAATTCTCAAGAATAGTTGGTCGCCGCCTCTTGCCAACACGGAGCGTCCTCGTGCACTCCGAGCACGATTCCAGACAAGGCAAAAGAAAGTCGACATATTAGTAGCCTCCGTAGGCGTCATCGAGGCCAACCAAGAGGATATCTCTATTACCACGGCAGACGACAAGACCCGCGAATCTCGCCTGGTGCAGGAGGATGTAATATGGCTGGGAGATGCTCTAAAGGTTGAGCTGGCCGACTCCCCGCCTGGCGCCTCATGTTATGATTCATGATGCGGTACCATCAGTGGATCCCCAACTCTCTCATGATGTATGTTCGCCGATTCATCGGCTAAGGTCTCTGATCACAAAAAGGTGATCGAGACAACGCTAGGAATACTAAGAAACTATTTTCTATTGCAGGGATCATTTGGTATGGGACAAATGACCTCTTATATTATTATGTATACTGCTCATTATTTATATTTCTTATGTGATGCATTAATTGTCATGGCTCATAGCATAGATAGTTTCGTCACTTATTGAGTTTAGCAACTCACCAGGTTTCTTGTATTGTAGACACAGGTAAGAAGACGCGAAGCTGAGGAGGAGGTCGAGGATGCCATAACAAGTGTGTGGACTACCTATAGTAGTTGAAGACTCTCGTGGCTCAATATTTTGTACTGTTGGTTTGTAATAAGAATATATCAAACTAAAGTACTTTAAAGAACAACAGTATATATATTTTGTGACACCATTGTGGTAGCATAGTTAAGAGGTGTTTTGGTTATATTGCAGCAACGCTGTAGTATAATTAAGACTTCTTACAACGTTATAGCAATGCTGTAGTAATATTTTACAAAAAAAAAAAAAAATAAGTACGCGCGTACACTACTTTCTATAATTACATTGTGATTTCCAGGTTTAAGTATAAAACTTATACGTACGTAAGCAAGTATGAGTCACGGTCCGTTGAAGCGGGTCGTGAAAATATGCCTTAGGGGCTCATTTGGAGTTCCAACAAGCCTTAGAAACTCAGTTCGAGCAAAAACAAAGTCATTCTAACTAGTTTTCCCGAAATCGAGCCTTTAAAGAGCTTTTTTGGCTCCAAGTAACTCTAGCAAAGTCGTTTTGATCCCAAATGTGTATTTAAACATTTAATACATTATAGTAAGTCTTTGGGACCCACTGGAGCACCAACAAGCTTTAAAAACTCACGTTTAACTAAAACTAAGTGTTTAGAACTAGTTTTACGTAAATCGAGCCTTCAAAGGGCTTTTTTGGAACCGAATTAGCACTAGCAAAGTTGTTTTGATCCTAAATGAATATTTGAACATTTATTGTTTTATAATATGTCTTAGGGACTCATTTGGAGCTATAACAAGCCGTAAATTAATTTCGCGCTCAAACCAAGTCCTTTTGCCTAGTTTTTCCAATATCGAGCCTCTAAAGGGCATTTTTTGCTCCCAAGTGACTCTAGCAAAGTTTTCTTGATCCCAAATGTGTATTTAAAGGAATAGTATGTTATAATAAGTCTTAGGGACACATTTGAAGCTCCAACAAGTCTTAAAAATTCATTTCGCGCTAAAACAAAGTCATTATGACTAGCTTTACCGAAATCAAGCCATTAAAGGATTTTTTAGCTCCGAAGTGACACTAGCAAAGTTGTTTTGATCCCAAATGAGTATTTAGAACTATAAAATGTAATAATAAGTCTTAGTGACTCATTTAGAGCTCCAACAACACTTAAAAACTCATTTCACGCTAAAACAAAGTCATTATAACAAGTATTGCCGAAATCGAGCCTTAAAAGGATTTTTGCGCTCCGAAGTGACACTACTCTACCAAAGTTATTTTGATCCAAAATAAGTATTTAAAAGTATAATATATAATAATAAGTCTTAGGGATTCACTTGGAGCTCCAACAAGCCTTAAAAACTCATTTCGCGCTAAAACAAAATCATTATAACTAGTTTTGCCAAAATTGAGCCTTTAAAGGGCTTTCTTCGCTCCGAAGTGAGTCTAGCAAAGTTGTTTTGACCCCAAATGAGTATTTAAAAGTATAATATATAATAATAAGTCTTAGGGACTCATTTGGAGCACCAACAAGCCTTAAAAATTCATTTCGTACTAAAACAAATCATTATAACTAGTTTTGCTGAAAGCGAGCCTTTAAAGAGCTTTTTTTGCTCCGAAGTGACTCTAGCAAAGTTGTTTTGATCCGAAATGAGTATTTAAAAGTATAATACACAATAATAAGTCTTAGGGACTCATTCCAAGCTCCAAGAAGCCTTAAAAACTCATTTCGCGCTAAAACAAACTCATTATAACTAGTTTTGCTGAAATCAAGCCTTTGAAGGGCTTTTTTGCCTCCGAAGTGATTCTAGCAAAGTTGTTTTGATCTGAAATAAGTATTTAAAAGTATAATACATCATAATAAGTCTTAGGGACTCGTCTGGAGCTCCAACAGGACTTAAAAAATCATTTCACGCTAAAACGAAGTCATTATAACTACTTTTGCAGAAATCGAGCCTTTAAAGGGCTTTTTTGGCACCGAAGTGACTCTAGCAAAGTCATTTTGATCCAAAATGTGTATTTGAACATATGATATATTATAATAGTCTTCGGGACTCATTTGAGCTCCAACAAGCTTTAAAAATGCACTTTGCGCTAAAACTAATTGCTTAGAACCAGTTTTACCCAAATCGAGCCTTTAAATGGATTTTCTGACAACAAAGTGACTCTAGCAAAGTTGTTTTGATCCTAAATAAATATTTGGACATATATTATGTTATAATAGGTTCTAGCGACCCATTTGGGGCTATAACAAGACCTATAAAGTCACTTCACACAAAAACTAAGTACTTTTCACTAGTTTTGCCAAAATCGAGCCCTGAAAGGGCTGTTTTGGCTCCCAAATGACTCTAGCAAAGTTGTCTTGATCCCAAATGTGTATTGAAACATATAACATATTATAATAAGTCTTAAGGGCTTAATTGGAGCTCCAACAAACCTTAAAAACTCATTTCGCGCTAAAACAAAGTCATTATAAATAGTTTTGCCGAAATAGAGACTTTGAAGTGCCTTTTTCGCTACAAAGTGACTCTAGCAAAGTTGTTTTGAACCCAAATAAGTATTTAAGAGTATAATAATATGCCTTAGGGACTCATTTGGAGTTCCAACAAGCCTTAAAACTCGGTTCGCGTAAAAACAAAGTCATTCTAACTAGTTTTCCCGAAATCGTGCCTTTAAAGAGCTTTTTTGGCTCCGAAGTAACTCTAGCAAAGCCGTTTTGATCCTAAATGTGTATTTAAACATATAATATATTATAGTAAGTCTTTGGGACCCATTCGAGAACCAACAAGCTTTAAAAACTCACTTTGCACTAAAATAAGTGTTTAGATCTAGTTTTACCTAAATCGAGCCTTCAAAGGGCTTTTTTGGGACCGAATTAACTCTAGCAAAGTTGTTTTGATCCTAAATGAATATTTGAACATATATTGTGTTATAATAAGTCTTAGGGACTCATTTGGAGCTCCAACAAGCCTTGAAAACTCATTTCGCGCTAAAACAAAGTCATTATGACTAGCTTTAACGAAATCAAGCCATTAAAAGGCTTTTTTGGCTCCGAAGTGACACTAGCAAAGTTGTTTTGATCCCAAACGAGTATTTAGAAGTATAATATATAATAATAAGTCTTTGTGACTCATTTGGAGCTCCAACAAGCCTTAAAAAATTATTTCACGCTAAAACAAAGTCATTATAACAAGTATTGCCGAAATCGAGCCTTTAAAATGCTTTTTTTGCTCCGAAGTGACTCTAGCAAAGTTATTTTGATCCCAAAAGTGTATTTAAACATATAATATATTATAATAAGTCTTCAGGACAAGTTGGAGCTCCAACAAGCTTTAAAAATTCACTTTGCGCTAAAACTAAGTGCTTAGAACAAGTTTTACCCAAATCGAGCCTTTGAAGGGCTTTTCTGGAGACGAAGTGACTCTAGCAAAGTTGTTTTGATCCTAATTGAATATTTGAACATATATTATATTATAATAAGTCTTAGGGACTCATTTGGGGCAATAACAAGACTTAAAAAGTAACTTTACACCAAAACTAAGTACTTTTAACTAGTTTTGCAAAAATCAAGCCTTGAAAGGGCTTTTTTTGGCTCCTAAGTGACCCTAACAAAGTTTTCTTGATCCCAAAAAATGTATAATATATTATAATAAGTCTTACGGACATAATTGGAGCTCCAACAAGTCTCAAAAACTCATTTCGCGCTAAAACAAAGTCATCATAACTAGTTTTGCCGAAATAGAGCCTTTAAAGTGATTTTTTTGCTACGAAATTACTCTAGCAAAGTTGTTTTGAACCCAAATAACTATTTCAAAGTATAAAATATAATAATAAGTCTTAACACTGAATTGGAGTTCCAACAAGCCATAAAAACTCATTTCTCGCAAAAACAAAGTCATTCTAACTAGTTTTCCCGAAATCTAGCCTTTAAAGGGTTTTTTTTTTCGCTCCGGAGTGACTCTGGCAAAGTCGTAGTTTGCGGTACCAAACCCTAGCGGGCCCTGTCAACGTCAAGGAGAAAGACTTGCAGAGGATCGCATCACTCACGTTCTGGTGTGCCATTAGCGACCGGTAATTCTCTAGGTGTTCCGTTGGGTCGGTAGTGCCATCGAAGAACGCTATCTGCAGCATCTTAAACCTTGTTGGGAAAGGGGCTCGAACCACTTCCTCCGAGAAGGGGGGTTCGCTTTCTTCGACGTCTGGTCCGATGCGTGGTCCGCGATTGAGTGCCCGTTGTGGAAGATCCAACTGACGTTGCATTCGAAGTAGCGTCTCGTCTTGCCCGACACTTTGCTCTGGTTGGGCATCTGCTTGCTGGACGGGACGTACCGGCGGGTTCTCGCCTGGGACCCAAGTTGCCATCTCGTCGTCTTCTTGTGCTGCAGACGCGTGCGATGCTGCCGGTCGTGGGACCGCATTAGCTGGGCGGCGTTCTCGAGCTTCCTCTGCGACGCGTGGGGCGTTAACGGCTTGTAGACGTTGCACTTCTACTTCACGTATCTCCGGTATTCCTTGAGGTTCGCCACGTCCCTCGTCTTCAGCTATAGGTCCTTCTGGGGCAGCTGGTATTTGACCAGGTGCTCTTGGTGCAACGAGTCCGGGTGCATCGGGTTCAGGCATATTCAACGGAGCAGGTGCCTGCAGACCACCTTGAATGGCTTGGAGAAGTTGTTGAATGGTGGCGGTGAGGTCACGAACTTGATTCTCGAGAACTGCTGTTCGGGATGGAGCACGCGGCGGCGGGTCTACTCTTCTCGCGGCTCGCTCTCGACGAGGGTTTTCGCCGATCGTGTTTGCTCGTGAAGTCTCCCCGCGACGTGCCATTGTGGGTTGCTGGTGAGAGCCGGAAAACACAAGTGTTCACGAGGGCCATCCTTCTAGCGCCAAATGTTGATGCTAAAAACTTGATACCAATTTGCATAAGTAAAATGAGCATGTTTTTTACAAGATAATGAAAACGCATTTATACTAGTCATCGCGAATCGGGTTCGTCTTTCGGGCGAGTCGGTCTAATCCGGCATCCCCCGACACGTGGCGTCTTCAGAGTTGTCGTACCAGAATGTACCCTTGGCAGTGTGGTCCTGCCTGCAGGTGCTCAGAGTTCGTGGGAGAGCTGCAACTCGGTAGTGGTAGCGCGACGACGCTCTGTCTTATGTAGTGGTCGGCTGCAAGTACTAACATGACAGTATGCGTGTGTACGGGATACTCATAGTGGGGTCCATTGCTGGTTGCTCGAGCTTGTTTCGCGCGAGATTGCACAAGGGCATGTCCGCTCTATCCCAGAAGGCTCGCCCCGCTCAATTCTAGTCGGCTAGACTTGCCCAATTCTATCTGGGAAGACTTCTTTTGGGTCTAACCGGTTGTTCTTGCTTAGACATGATTAAGTGACCACGTGGCTCGCGGATCGTATCCTCCAACAATCTCCACTTTTTTCTACTACTAGCAATCTCCCCAAACATATGCCCAAAACTCACCATAAGTAACCGTTACTTATAGAGCAGAATGAAGCCGAGAAAACATGCTATTATCACCTATTGTTGCACGAAAATCGCAATTATGTGCAATGTCAGTACAAATAATATAATGATGAGAATAGGTATCATTTTCATGAGAATTTTGACCTAATTACCGAGCTAATCTAACTCGAATTCTAATAGAATAACAATAAATAAATAATTGAACCCGAAAATACAATGAGAACGAATCTAACAAACTATTATAATAAAGAATGCAACGTTGAGTTGAATAGAATTATTTTTATTAATATGATGATGGTGCTTCACTAGTGTACAAATCAATCTCTCTCGAGTAAAAATTGAAAAAACACTAATATATGCTGGTGTACCTGAACAGTCTACAGTAACTAAAACGAGATGGAACATGAGAAAAAAATAAACAGTGAAAAATAAACAACATCAGGAATTGATAACGCGGTTCAACAAAGTCTAAGTCTGCGTAGTGACACTCATATATTGAAAAGTGATTCACTACTTTAAAGCGTAATACACCCAGTCTTATATGCTAAGGACTCCCTCCTTACACTATCGCCGTCTACTTTGTCTCATCTTCGTGAATTACAACACGAGATTTCTCGTGTCCAGTTCCTTCGCTTTCACAGAGATCTCTTCCAAGACCTCTTTCTTTAATTGTAATGGCCTGATCTGATACAAGAATTTCAAGAGGAGAGACAACCTGATGTCAACACGAGAAAAAAACAATCTTCAAGTCCACGAACCTATCTCTGATACCAATTTTTGGAGATTAGGAATCCCCCGATTGTGTCTTTTGACCCACACTAAGTCTTCAAAGCACACGTGAATACGAAGACAAATGAACACACAGACGAAATCGAAAGAATAAATATGAACACAAGCGATTTTATACTTAGTTCGGAGTTTAAATCCTCCTACATCCAAGTCAGGATTGCCTCCCAGTTGAATCCACTAATAAGAGATTGATTACACCTTAAAGAAAAGTCTCCCACACCATGACAATCTCGTTCTCATCTCTAATACACAAGTTTCTCTACAACTTCTGCTCAAGAAACTAACATAGAAACTAAAGATCTCTCAAAAGGAAGACCCAAATAACTCTATCTCTCTAAAACGTGATCCACGAGACTTTCTCTCCATATCTCTCAAATGGGTGTGAGAATAGCATATCTTTTTTCCAATTTCGTAAAATACAAGTCTTTTATTCGCGATGAACCAGTCGACCGCTTCTTGAGCGCGGAAACTTTTTGCGCAAACCGGTAGACCGTTATGACCTCCGACTCTCTCGAAACTTGAACTATTCTTCACATTTTAACTAAAGAAATGCATGTAGTAGTATCGTTGACCCTTATGGACTTCCTTAGCAATATTATACCCACGGACCACGGTGCATGTCATTCTCAGTACTAGTATATGTTATTTTCATTCATTTTCGCACATTCGTTCTACAAAACATTCATTATTTCGTCTTTCCTACCGTTATCGTTGACTTATTCTCTATTCCCATGTGTGACCGGCCTCTACATTATTTTAATGCATACCCATCTCTATGAAATTGCAATTTTGTCGCCAGAGATGAATTTCAACTGGAATCAAGCTGGAATCATGATAAGCACTACCCAACAGAAAATGAATATCAAATTGACAATTACTTTTGCCCCTTTATATATGCTAAAAATCAAAACAATAATTTATTTTTGTATTTTCCGGAATATTCAAATAAACCGTATTCTTATAAAAGTTCAGAAAAAAAAATCATATATACGTTTAGTATTTTATGATACCTAAAAAAATTCTTATGCACTATTTAAAATAAATCATAAATATATTTTGGGTGGAAATTTTATAGAAAAAGGTATTTTATAATAAATAATTATAGTTATTTTTTAGAAAAGTTATAAATAAGTTTATTTTATTTTATTTTTCAAGTATGTAATCCAACTGACCTAGTTTAACATGAAATATATAAAATGTTTTACATAATTAAATAACTAATGTTTCCAAAAATTAAGAGATTAGTCATTAGTCCAAAATAATTAAGGATATAAAGGTAAAATTATAGTATTATGTAAGCAAATTAAGAAATATTTATTTTCTTACTTCATGGAAATTTTGGCTATTTTTTAAAAATATCATTCAAAAAATGATCAATTAGGTAAATAGCTATTTTAGATAGTGTATTTTTTTAAAAATAGTCACAGCTTCAAAAAATTTAAAAGCTAGCCACAAAAAGTTTCATACAAATTTGTTGTACGAAATAATTATTTTTTAAAAATTTTAAAACTGAAACTATTTTTTAAAATTATTTTTTTAAAAGTGACTATTTTCTTAAAACTTTCTTAAAAAAATATTTATTTGCTCAATAATCTGTTTTTTTTCTCCTGTGAGCGAGGAATATATGTAAACAAATTTAATAGACCATAATTGTTTTTTGGTATTATAAAAAAGGCATCATTTAGTTTGATATTTTCTCGGAACACAATTTTTCGTTTCTTTATTAAAAGACAGGGATTTTGAACAGGAGAAAACGCCATTTTTATGCCATGGTAGTACACATTTAATTCCTTATTTATTTAAATTGAATAAAATATGTGCCTATATTTTCATGCTATGATTGTATTTTCTTATTTCTCAATTTGAATACTGAGCCGATATTAGTATATAGCCATAATTAAACTGAAATTATAACTGTGTTGTTTAATAAAAACTCAAAGAAAAGTATAATTAGTGGTAAAGATGAATATTTTGCAGTTTTTTATCACTGAAATATCTATAGTTAAAAGTTTCGTTGATTACAAATAACGAAACTAAAACTTTTTTTTTTTTTTTTTGTCATAATAGCTTCTATTAAAAAAAAGATTGTGAAATATTGACACACCAATATTAATAAAATCATCTAATTGTGACTGATATTAAATATTTTATTACAAATATTTGTGTTCTAGCTAAAATTCTTTTCTTTTGGCATAAGAATAGATTCAAAATCATTAAAAAAGAAAAAAAAAAAAGAAAAACTGTTTAGATATAGTCTAAATTATTGCAAGTTCGGTGAGTTAGTTACATACCCACTGTCTCATTATCGGTTTATAAAAAGAGCAAAGTGCATGGTTAAGTTTTAAAGTTAAAGCTAAGGGCTGCTTATTTATAAATAAAAGATAAAATTTTTAAATATGGAGAATTACGAGAAAAAAATCATTTTAAGAGCCGCTTCACAATGAGAAATTATAAATATATATATATATATTTTAAATGTTATTTAATAATTTATATCTTAGTGGTGTGCTTCTTTGATTTCTAGTCTATATTTGTAGTGTAAAAATTGGAGCATAAATTAAAAGTGTAATAAAAAGGAGTACATATTATTAGTATGTAAAAAAAAAAAAAAAGGAATTCCTCAAAAATCCCCTTTTAATAACTAATCCATTTGGCAATTATCTAATATTAAAGTGCAAGGAAAATAATCCTTTCAAGAATATTTATGCATACTGGTTGAGTGAAATCAACTGCAACTTTTGCATATTGGTTGAGCTATGTTACTAATTCTAGCTAAGGTATTTACCCTTCAGAAATTACTCATAATGGCCTTAGAGAACTAAGTTTGATTACTTTCTAATCCTTATTGGTTAGCCTCGACTATCTAGGAAATTTCGATCATCTTCTGGACTTTACGGGTTCCCAAAGTATGTTACTTGTTATCTCGATTCGATTCAATTGTCGTTTCTGAGTTTAATTGATTCTAACCTAGTTATTCTATCCAGTTTTTCAGTTGCAATAAAACATAAAATTAAGCATATAAGAACATAAGTAATTGAGATAAAAATGCATCGATTTATCAATGAAACATTAAAAAAGATAACATTGAGTTCAGTCAATCTCTCCTAGAAGGAGAGACTTACCCTCTCTTGGCCAAACAATCATAAATCTTAATAATAAAAATATTAAGGTTCATGATTAATACAAAATAAATTAGGAGAATTTAAAGAATAAAGAAGAATTGAAAAAACACTCTTCGTGAATCTTCAAGACTCTATCTATAAAGCACAATCTCCTTCTCTGATAAATTCGGTGTTTTCTTATCTAAATTGGCTCTCCTTTTAGCTTCAACCGATTTCTCCTTTAAATTCTAACCTTTGCCCTATTTTGGGTAAATCTTGGCCCTTGCATCAAATTGGACGAAGACCCATTAAATTAAGATAGTATTTTTTGTTCCCCAATTATTATTTTCACCTAATTTGACTTAAAAATCACAATACTCGAGTTTGAAGGCATAATGACGTTGTTCGATGCTGTTATCGGCGAGCTGGGCCTCTCACGTGCACATCTCGGCCTATCAGGCGCACTCTGCGCCCTATCAGTTTGTATCTGTGCATCTGCTGCTGCATCCGTGTGCCCGTCTACATGCCCCACGCGCGCTTGGCAATGATCGTCGTGAGCCAAAGTGTTGAAATGCCGGTTTGGGTGATGTATCGCCACTTGGTTTGATATTTGCAACGATACGTTGCTAAAATATGGCGATACCTCGTTTCTCTCATATTTTTTTTACTTTTTGATTTTAATTATTTTAATCATCATTTTTTTAGAATAATAATTTCGGAAAAAAAAATTCTAATCACGGTGAGATCTAATTTTTATTACTTGATCTTTTGACGCTCATTATTTTATGGCTAATTCTGTAGTGCTTCATACCCATCGGTGCTCTACCTATTAGTATAGGAGAGATGTAAAGAATTATTATTACATGTTTTAATATCATTACTACACACTTATTTAGTGTTACATTGGCACACCACTAAGTGGAATGTTATAGAAATGCCCTTATTTTATATGTATATTTTTTATTTATTTTTATTTATTTATTAGTAATACCATTCCATTTTTTATTTTAATTTTTTTTAACTTAAGTTTGAGAGTTTAGCAAGAATTTTAAAAATTGCTCATGTATTTTTCTTAAATAATAAATTATCTTTAAAAATAGCCCATATGACAAAAATATATTTATTTATTGGACTCTAAAAAAATATCTTATTAATTAACTTTTATTGGCATTGTACTATGTAAAATCTAAATTATAAATGAACAATATATATATATATATATATATAAACACACAGACGTGACACGTGGCTCGTATTGCCAAAGCGCTTGTATAGAGTACAAATTTAGGAACTCATCTCCATTACTCCTGTTCCTCTTGCTGCCATTTGACCAAACTTCAACGCTTCTAGAAACGAGACATTATTAAAAAAACCCAAAAAAATTAAAACAAAATTAATAATTAAAAAGAAAATGAAGAAAGAGAAGCTTCCATATCCTAACACCGGCCAAGATAACCAATAGCTTAGTTCCACGTACATATCAAATTTGCAAATAATTAAGCTTCAGTGACTTAAGAGTGAGAGAATGAACCTTATATTAAGCGTACATATCATAAAATTCTTTTCGGAATGTCAATTAATGCACTGGGACCTCACTAAAACTAAAAGTTAAATGCATCTCCAATATAATACTGATCCACGATTATCGGCATGCTTGATGGTAACATTTTGATTATTTATAGTTTATGAACTATGATTAAAAAAAACAGGTGGCTTCAAGAAAAGAAACAAATAGTTCAAGACATAAATTATTTTCTTATATTGTCGTTAAGCATTTTCATTTGTGATCCGGCAATTGTGTTACATCTGTCGAGTTGTTCTAGAATCTAGATAAATGCAATATAAATTCACACTATATTATATTCGCTATTTAGAAGCACGAGGTCCGATTATGATTCAATTAATTTATTCATTTATTAAGAAAGGAGCTTATTATATATCTATAATCTATATCGTAGATTTGCCATTATTTTAGCTTTTTCATCATATCTATAAAGTGAATGTTGAATCCGGTGAGATTTGCCATCAAACATGTGACATTAAGTTAGGCAAATAACACCTTTAAAAAGTATTTCTTAATGCACCTTTGCTCACTTAAATTCCCTAAACACTTTCTGTTTTATTAATTTTTATTAACAATCTTAAAGTGTTATTCATGGAAATTTACCCAAATGTTCAAGTTGAGTACTTTCACAGGGACGAACTTCACCCACCGAAAGGAAAACTTGTTCTTCCTTTTGTTCTGAAGACTGCATTTGCTGGACTTAAAACTTTAACCAATTGGAGCCAATCGACGTTGAACCTTAAAAAAAAAAAAAGCGGATGATGAAGTGATGTGCCACAAACATACGAAACTCGGTCGGATAAGTTGTACTATCTCTACAATTTGATGTAGTCCACATTGGAGATTTTGAATGCGCTTGAATACAATGTATCTTGAGTTCTTGATGATTGATACTATAAATCTATTTGAATAAAATCCAAGAGTTGCAAGTTTTGCCCACGAAACTTCATGAACTGATAGTCCAAATCTGCGAAGTATTTCAAGTAGGGGCAATCATTACGAAACTACTTCAAAGTTGCATTGCAAAAGCATCTGAGAATTGAAGAGGAAATTAGATTTCATGAGCAGAAACCTCAAAATTTTCAATGTTATTGTTGCTGAAGGGATAAAGAAAACCAAAGACAGAAATAAAAGGTGTCTTGAAGGCCAACACCGATGGAAAACACAATAAGATCCTGGAAAATGTTAGAATTGTGGCAAGAAGGGACACAAGGCAAGTGAATGCAAAAACAAGAAGAAAGAAGAGAGCATCTCCAATTCCAACACGGCCAACATGGTCGATGAGACATCTGTAGACATTGTTGCTATAGTTACATAGTTAAACACTGTAGTGGTGACTATGTCCTCTAATTTGGTAGCTGGATTCTTGGAGCAACCATACAAGTTTGCAACGACAAATATATGTTATCTAAGTACAAAAAGAAAGAGGATAGCCAATCGGTTCTCATAAAAAAATCATGATACTGCCAAAGTTCATGAAAAAAGAAGCGTGGAACTTCAATTCACTTTTATAAAATATTACAATGATTATGTATATAGCAAAAATTCCTTGTGGTACACCGTACACTCCATAATAATAATCATATTATTTCTAAAAGATAAACACTTTATTATTTTTATAATTTTATGCATATGTAAATTTTAATGCAATAAAATTAATACAATGAGAATATGCAAGTAATCGATCATGTTAATTAATTTAGTACATCTTTCTTGATCTTAGAAAGATGATCCAAGGATCATGTACTTAGTTAGATTGTAGTTTGGTTTATTATTGGGAAAACCAAAAGTCATTGGGAAACCCAAAGTCCCACATGGTTAGTGGATGTAGGACTTGAAGGGTTTATAAGGGATAGTGAGCTAAAGGCTTATAGTTGAGTGTGGTAAGGAGTATGCTCCTTACCACGCTACCGCGTAGCGGCGCGAAGCGTCGCGATGTGCCATTGGGCGTTTAGGGCGCATTTGGCGCATCTTAGGCGCACTTTGCACGTACGCATCGTCGCAAGGAGCATAGGAGCGAATATTTTTTCGTTTTTATTTTATTCCCAGATTAAATCAGGATCGTTGATTGCGAAGAGTTGCGATCCAACGGTCAGATTTAAGTGACGTTTGGATATATTAAATAACTGTATTTTACAGTTATTTTCGGTTAAAAACTCAACAGTTGTGACTGTTTGAACAGTTGTGATTGTTTAAACAGTTGCGACTGTTAGTGAATAGTTGCGACTGTTCACAAATAAACCAAATAAACGTTTTTCAGTTTCTGTACGTTTTACTTGTCGTTTTTTTTTTTTTTTTTTCTGATAATCCATAATTGTGCTATTGTGAGATTGTGTGTGAGTGTTGTATCTTGGGAGGTAATTTGCCATTAACCCGTAGCACTAAGTGGAGGCAAATAACACCTTAAGGAAAGTAGTTCCTACGCCTCTACTCACAAATAATTCCCAAAACATTTTGTCATTTCTGTTAAATTTCGTCAACATCATGTACATGTAAATTCAAGCTCCAATAAACATGAATAATTAATCAAAGCTCTTCAATTTCAGTTTATTAATTTTGAAGTTACTACTTGATTATGAACTCGTAATTGAACTCTCAAAAATTACAGTATACTTTTATTCAAAGAGATTGTACAATCCATTCATTTAATCATTATATATATGAAGTTCGAAATTGGACCACTTAAATAACTTTTCCGTGCTTAATTTTATCTCCCTTTTCTCTATCCTCTCACTTTAGAGCTCGAAATTGTTGCAACAAGCAGCATCAATAATTGACGCTAATTTCAGAACAAAATGCTAACATGATAAGAACAACAATTATTTTTTGGCTTGGGTTTTCCTCTCAAAAGTGTTTTCATTCAAAATTTTTGTAATATACCATTGATTGTGACCTTCGTCGCATCGGTCACGCCGATTGGAATGTTCCGGAGCTCGCTCTACTATCTCCACAACCAATTCTGAGTTCTACCTCAATATCATTTTTTTCGTCACAGATTTCTCTGAGCACAACACACCATTGAGCTAAAGTGCGAGGGTCTTCCAAATCTACTTGGGAAAACACAAACTGTCTTTCTTTTATCAAAAGGGAAAAAATTCAAAAAAACAATTATGGTGAACCAGGAAATTCCTCCAATCGGTCCACAGCAAACTGCATAACAACATTTGTTCAAGCCTGTTCGGGTCGATTTTTAGCTCCATTTTATCTGGTACCTTTTCCCTGCATGTTAGCCTTATAAAAACAAAGTTTACTGAATATATAACATCATGACTTATAACACATTTCTTGTCATCAATAAGCCATACACGATATCCTTTCACTCTTAGAAGATATCCCAAGAAGACTACCTGCTTAGATTTTGCATTCAACTTGCCTTGAATAACATGAACGTAGGCTATACAACTGAAGGGTCTCAAGTGACTATAGCTAAGAACACTACCAGACCAAACTTGTTCGGTTAGTTAAAGGTCTAAAGTTATGGAGGGTGGCCTATTTATGTGATAACAAGCGGTAGAAACTGCTTCGGCCGAAAACTCTTAGGTAAGCCGGACTCTAGGAACATACACCTAACCTTATTCATAATACTCCTATTCATTCTTTCTATTATCCCATTTTGTTGCGGTGTACGTGTACAAGTATGTTGCCTAGCTATTCCTTCATTGGCGGAATACCTATCAAACTCCTTATTAATTACAATACACTAGGCCATTATCGGTCCTTAGTCTCCTATCTTCCTACTCGTTTGTTATTCAATCAAAGACTTCCACTCTAGAAATTTGTCAAATCTCTCATTCTTATTCCTAAGGAAGTAGATCCAAACCTTTTTAGAGAAATCATCTATGAATGAAATGAAGTATTGGTAGTAAGACATTGATATAGTAACTAGAGGAGAACCACACAAGTCGGAATCGAAGTAATATAATATTCCTACTGTCCTATGGGTTGCTCTAGAGAACTAGTTCTCACTTCTGTTGTTTTTTTCACTCTCTTTTTTTCCTTTTGGATTACTCTTGCCTATAGTGATTGAGTTCCTTACAATAATGACAAGTGCCTTTCCTAACCTTAGACCTTCATGTCGATCGACTTTTACCCTTACCTTTCAACTCTTGCTTCTCGAGTCAACCCTCACATTCAACCCCTCAGCGGTGAATTTCATACCTTAACCATTGAATTTCAATTCTAATTCTTTCAAATATGCAGACGCAATAACCTCATCAAGCGACAAGGTTTCTCTATCATACTTCAAGGTGTTCCTAAGGTGATCATAGGCCTTGGGAAACGAATTCAAAAAGAATATGGATTTTCATCATCGTCAATTTCTATCTCCAATGCTTCTAAGTCGAAAACTAACATATTAGTAAACACATGAATAGACAAAGTTTCATCCATTTGTGAACATATATTGTGTTATAATTAGTCTTATGGACTCATTTGGAGCAATAACAAGACTTAAAAAGGCACTTCACGCAATAACTAGGTCCTTTTGACTAATTTTGCCAATATCGAGCCTTTAAAGGGATTTTTTGGCTGCTGAGTGACTCTAGCAAAGTTTTCTTGATCCCAAATGTGAATTTAAACAAATAATATATTAAAATAAGTCTTATATAACATATTATAATAAGTCTTACGGACTAAATTGGAGCTCCAACAAGACTTAAAAGGTCATTTCGTGCTAAAACAAATTCATTATAACTAGCTTTGCCGAAATCGAGCCTTTAAAGGACTTTTTTGGCTCCGAAGTGACTCTAGCAAAGTTGTTTTGATCCCAAATGAGTATTTAAAAGTATAATATATAATGTAAAGTCTTAGGGACTCATTTGGAGCTCCAACAAGCCTTAAAAACTCATTTCGCGCTAAAACAAAGTCATTGTAACTAATTTTTCCGAAGTCGAGCTTTTAAAGGGCTTTTTTCGCTCCGAAGTGACTCTACTCTAGCAAAGTTGTTTTGATCGCAAATGAGTATTTAAAAGTATAATATATAATAATAAGTCTTAGAGACTAATTTGGAGCTCAAACAAGCCTTAAAAACTCATTTGGCGCTAAAACAAATTCATTATAACTAGTTTTGCCGAATTTGAGCCTTTAAAGGGCTTTTTTTACTACGAAGTGAGTCTACCAAAGTTGTTTTGAGCCCAAATAAGTATTTACAAGTATAATATATATAATAGTATGTCTTAGGGACTCATGTGGAGCTCCAACAAGCTTTAAAAACTCATTTCGCGCTAAAACAAAGTCATTATAACTTGTTTTGCCGAAATTGAGCCTTTAAAGGGCTTTTTTTTCACTCTGAAGTGAGTCTATAAAAGTTGGTTTGATCCCAAATGAGTATTTAAAAGTATAATATACAATAATAAATCTTACGGACTCATTTGGAGCTCCAACAAGCCTTAAAAACTCATTTCACGCTAAAACAAAGTTATTATAACTAGTTTTGCCGAAATCGAGCCTTTAAAGGGCTTTTTTTCGCTCCGTAGTAAGTCTAGCAAAGTTGGTTTGATCCCAAATGAGTATTTAAAAGTATAATATATAATAGTATGTCTTAGGGACTCATTTAAAGCTGCAACAAGCCTTTAAAACTCATTTCGCACTAAAACAAAGTAATTATAACTAGTTTTGCTGAAATCGAGCCTTTAAAGGGCTTTTTCCGCTCCGAAGTGAGTCTAGCAAAGTTATTTTGATCCCAAATGAGTATTTAAAAGTATAATATATAATAATATGTCTTAGGGACTCATTTGGAGCTCCAACAAGCCTCAAAAACTCATTTTGCGCTAAAACAAATTCATTATAACTAGTTTTGTTGAAATCATCCTTTGAAGGGTTTTGTCGCTCCGAAAGGATTCTAGAAAAGTTTTTTTGATCCCAAATGTATATTTAAAAGTATCACATATAATAATAAGCCTTAGGGACTCATTTGGAGATCCAACAATCCTTAAAAACTCATTTCGCGCTAAAACAAAGTCATTGTAACTAATTTTCCTGAAATCGACCTTTCAAGGGCATTTTTCGCTCCGAAGTGACTCTAGCAAAGTTGTTTTGATCCCACATGTGTATTTAAAAGTATCATAAATAACAATAGGTATTAGGGACTCATTTGGCACTCCAACAATACTTAAAATCTCGTTTTACGCTAGAGCAAAGTCACTATAACTAGTTTCGCTGAAATCGAGCCTTTCAAGGGCTTTTATGTCTCTGAAATGACTCTAGCAAAGTTGTTTTGATCCCAAATAAGTATTTAAAAGTATAATATACAACAATAAGTCTTAAGGACTCATTTGGTGCTCCTACAAGACTTAAAAACTCATTTCGCGGTAAAAAAAAGGTCATTACAAAGGCATTTTTTTCGCTTTGAATTGAGTCTATCAAAGTTGGTTTGATCCCAAATGAGTATCTAAAAGTATAATATATAATAATATGCCTTAGGGACTCATTTATAGCTCCAACAAGCCTTAAAAACTCATTTCGCGCCAAAACAAAGTCATTATAACTAATTTTGCTGAAATCGAGCCTTTGAAGCGCTTTTTTGGCTCCGAAGAGACTCTAGCAAAGTTGTTGTAATCCGAAATGAGTATTTACAAGTACAATATATAATAATAAGTCTTAGGGACTCATTTGGAGCTCCAACAAGGCTTAAAAACTCATTTTGCACTAAAACAAAGTCATTCTAATTAGTTTTGCAGAAATCGAGCCTTTAAAGGGATTTTTTTGGCTCCGAAGTGACTCTAGCAAAGTTGTTTTGATCCAAAATGTGTATTTAAACATATAATATATTATAATAAGTCTTCGGGACTTGTTGGAGCTCGAACAAGCTTTAAAAACTCACTTTGCGCTAAAACTAAATGCTTAGAATCAGTTTTACCCAAATCGAGCCTTTAAAAGGCTTTTCTCGCACCCAAGTTACTCTAGCAAACTTCTTTTGGTCCTAAATGAATATGTGAACATATATTGTGTTATAATAAGTCTTAGGGACTCATTTAAAGCTATAAAGACTTAAAAAGTCACTTCACGTAAAAACTAAGTCCTCTTGACTAGTTTTGGCAAAATCGAGCCTTTAAACGGATTTTTTTATCTCCGAAGTGACTCTAGCAAAGTTTTTTTTATACCAAATGAGTATTTAAAAGTATAATATATAATAATAAGTCTTAGGGACTAATTTGGACCTCCAACAAGCCTTAAAAACTTATTTCGCAGTAAAACAAAGTCATTATAACTAGTTTTGCCGAAATCGAGCCTTTAAAGGGCTTTTCCGCTCCAAAGTGACTCTACTCTAGCAAAGTTATTTTGATCCCAAATAAGTATTTAAAAGTATAATACATAATAATATGTCTTAGGGACTCTTTTGGAGCTTCAACAATCCTTAAAAACTGATGAGTGAGCAATATACACACTCATATATCACATTTTTCATCTTGAATTGTTGTAATTTCCTCAAGTTTTTATGTGTTTTGATGAGTTTTGTGAGTTTATAGGTGAGTTGAGAACAAACATGGAAATCGAGACGAAGAAACTCGGAAAAAAATGGACAAATCTTGAAGGAGAAGTAAGCGAAATCAAGGAGAAAGACCAAGAGCCGGTCGTTCGCATATCATGGGCCGAACGACCGCCCTAAAGAGCCAAAAAGAAGGAAAAACCCGAGACATCGCCGGTCGTTCGCCAAATTCCAGTCGAACGACCACCCGGGTGAAGAATCGCAAAAAAAAACTCCATGGGGCATTCATTCGCCAGCTTGGGGCGATCGACCGCTAAGCTGGGCGGTCGTTTTTCTGATCTAGGCAAACGGTAGCCCGGGCAATTTTCAACATCAAGTTTTTGTGAGCCGATCGTTCGCTAAATCAGCCGAACGACCGCCAAACTTCGCTGATGCTAAAACGACAACGTTTTAACTTCGTTTCAAGATGGGAAATTAGGTCAAATCACTTAGGTTATAAATATATCATGTTTCAGACGAAAAAAAAAATTGAGGTTCACACACAGAGAAACACCACAAGAAGTTCAAGAACACCAAGAGAAGTGTTGGCTCTTCAAAAAGGAGATGAAGACGGATTTTCCTGCAATTCTCACCTAAAATTTCTCTATTCTCTTTATTTTCTTCTCTTGTATTTCTTTTATTCATTATGAACCCTAATTTCTTTTATATATTTATTTGTTTGGTTTGAATAGACTAAATCTCCCTCTAGGAGAGATTGGCCGAACTCAATGTCGAATCCATTATAATTTTCATTAATAAATTGCTCCGATTACTTAGTTCTCATGTTTGTGTTCTTGTTGGTTTATTTATTTCTATTTGCAATTCAGAGATTGGATAGAAACTCTAGGTTCAATTAGGTTAAACTTGAGAGAGGCAATTTGATTGAATTAGGAATAACGAGAAACACAACTTATACGCCATAAGGACCGGGAGGTGATTGGTTGTCTACGTAGTCGAATTGTAAATCGTAAAGACCAGGAGGTGGACGATTTAGAATTCTAGGAATTGTGTATGAATGTATCTAATTCTAGCGAGCGGACGCATTAGTTAGGATCAAACGCGTAATTAGGTCAATAAGCGAGAGCTACGACTTAGTTCTTAAACTCCAAGACTAGCATAGAATTGAGAATTGTGGTGAGATATTAGGGAGTACTTGAACAGAGGATACGTTGAAGGAAGCTAATCGATCCTAGGATTTATATATAGTATTTTTGTTTACATTTATTTTGTTTATTTATCATTCTTCATCTAAGTTGATAGCCTAGATAAAGTAGACATTTAGTATTAGTAGAGCTTAGTTAATTAGGTTAGTTAGTTCTCCGTGGGAATAATATTTGGACACTTTTGTCCACTTTATTACTTGAACGATCTATGCACTTGTGGTTAAATTCGTGAGTGTTTTTGAGCGAACAAAAACTCATTTCGCGCCAAAACAAAGTCATGACAACTAGTTTTGCTGAAATCGAGCCTTTAAAGGGCTTTTTTCGCCCCGAATTGACTATACTCTAGCAAATTGTTTTGATTCCAAATGAATATTGAAAACTATAATATATAATAGTAAGTCTTACGGACTCATTTGGAGCTCCAACAAGCCTTAAAAACTCATTTCGCGCTAAAACAAAGTCATTATAACTAGTTTTGCTGAAATCGAGCCTTTAAAGGGCTTTTTTCGCCCCAAAGTGACTCTAGCAAAGTTGTTTTGTTCCCAAATAAGTATTTAAAAGTATAATATATAATAATAAGTCTTAGGGACTCATTTGGAACTCCAACAAGCCATAAAAACTGATTTCGAGCAAAAACAAAGTCATTATAACTAGTTTTGCCGAAATCGAGCATTTAAAGGGCTTTTTTGGCTCCAAATTGACTTTAGCAAAGTTGTCTTGATCCCAAATGAGTATTTAAAAATAAAATATATAATAATAAGTCTTAGGAACTCATTCGGAGCTGCAACAAGACTTAAAAACTCAGTTACAAAGTCATTCTAACTAGTTTTGCCGAAATCGAGCCTTTAAAGGGCTTTTTTGGCTCCGAAATGACTCTAGCAAAGTCATTTTCATCCCGAATGGGTATTTAAACATAGAATATATTATATTTAGTCTTCAGGACTCATCGGAGCTCCAACAAGCTATAAAAACTCACTTTACGCCAAAACTAAATGCTCAGAATCAGTTTTACACAAATCGAGCCTTTAAAGGGCTTTTTTGGAACCGAATTGACTCTTGCAAATATGTTTTGATACTAAATGAATATTTGAACATATATTGTGCTATAATAAGTCCTTGGGACTCATTTGAAGCTATAACAAGACTTAAAAATTTACTTCACGCAATAAGTAAGTCATTTTGACTAGTTTAGCCAAAATCGAGCCTTTTAGGGGCTTTTTTGGCTCCCAAGTGACTCTAAGAAAGTTTTCTTGATCCCAAATGTGTATTTAATTGTATAATATATTATAATAAGTCTGACGGACTCAATTGGATATCTAACAAGCCTTAATAACACATTTCACGCTAAAACGAAGTCATTATAACTAGTTTTGCCGAAATCGAGCCTTTAAAGGGCTTTTTTGGCTAGCAAGTGACTCTAGGAAAGTTGTTTTGATCCCAAATGAGTATTTAAAAGTATAATATATAATAATAAGTCTTAGGGACTCATTTGGAGCTCCAACAAGCCTCAAAAACTCATTTCGCGTAAAAACAAAGTCATTCTAACTTGTTTTGCCGAATTGAGCCTTTAAAGGGCTTTTTTTGGCTCCGAAATGATTCTAGCAAAGTCGTTTTGATCCCAAATGTATATTTAAACATATAATATACTATAATAAGTATTGGGACTGATTTGAGCTCCAACAAGCTTAAAAAACTCACTTTACGCTAAAACTAAGTGCTTATAACCAGTTTTACCCAAACCGAGCATAGAAAGGGCTTTTTTGGAACCGAATTGACTCTTGCTAATTTGTTTTGATACTAAATGAATATTTGAACATATATTGTGTTATAATAAGTCTTTGGGACTCATTTGAACCTATAACCAGGCTTAAAAATTCACTTGACGCAATAACTAAGTCCTTTTGAGTAGTTTAGCCAAAATCGAGCCTTTAAAGGGCTTTTTCGGCTCCCAAGTGACTCTAGCAAAGTTTTTTTGATCCCAAATGTGTAATATATTATAATAAGTCAGACAAACTCAATTGGAGCTCCATCAAGCCTTAAAAACTAATTTCGAGGTTGATAAGTGAGCAAAATACTCACTTATATATCGCAAATTCGGGCTTGAATTGTTGTTAAAATCCTCAAGTTTATGTTATTTAATGAGTTTTGTGAGTGTACAGGTGATTTAAGCACAAGTACGGAAACCGAGGTGAAAAAGTATACAAAACGGAACATTTTGAAGCAAAGGAAAACGAGACCACATAGACAGAGCCATCGCCGATCGATCGCGGCATAGCAGCCGATCGATCGGCAAGAGTTGCAATGACGAGACAAAAAAGGCAGAGGAATCGCCGATCGATCGCGGCTCATTAGCCGATCGATCGGCCGAAGTTTCAAGAAACGCAACGAAAAGGTAGAAGCATCGCCGATCGATCGCGGCTCATTAGCCGATCGATCGGCTCAACTACGCGAAGTCAACCAGAAGAGTCGCCGATCGATCGTGGAATTGAAGCCGATCGATCGGAAGCCACAATTCCTGAGAAAGCGTAGGCGCCGATCGATCGCAAGTTAAGCGCCGATCGATCGGCCAGACCTCCTGAAGCTGAACGACGTCATTTTCCAAGCGCGAAAGGTTCCGAAATTCCTCCAAAATTAGGTCAAACCGTGTGCTCTATAAATAGAACACTGTTTGGACGAAGAAGGAGGACTTGGACGAAAAAAGAAAGACTTTTGGAAAGGAGAAACTCAAGAGAACAAGAAGAAGAAGACTGAGCATTCATCGGAGCTGAAGAATTCGCGAAGATCATCGATTTTCAGAGTTTTTCTTACTCTTATTCTCTTCGTATCTTCTTCTGATTTAATTCTATGTTATTCATGAACTCTAGAATTTATTCCTTGCTGTACATAATTATGAGAGGCTAATCTCTCTGTCTAGGAGAGATTGGCTGAACTCGATGTAGATTCTTTTCAATTTTAATTAATAAATTTCTGCAATATTCAGTTTATATGCTTGTGATTCTTGCTGGTTTATTTTATTTTCTGTTGCAATTGAAAGATTGAATAGAAGAATTTAGGTTTAATTTAATTAAACTCGAAAGAGGAAATTGAGTTAAATCGGGAATAGTAAGAACACAACTTAGACATCATAAGGACCGAGAGGTGATTGATAGTCTAGGTAGTTTAGCTATAAATCGTAGGGACCGAGAGGTGATCGATTTAGAACTACAAGAGCTGAGCGTAATTGTAGTTAATTCTAGTAAACGGACGCGTAAGTTAGGATTAAATGCATAATTAGGTCAACAAGCGAAAGCTGAGACGTAATTAATTATCTCTTAGACTAGTATAGAACTGAAAATTGTAGTAAGGAGTTAGTGAATGATTGAATTGAGGAAGCATCGAGGGAAGCCAATCGACCCTAGTAATTAGTTAATTGAGTGAATCCGTAGCAATTTTAGTTCTTGTCAATTTAATTTCATTGTTTTGTTTATTTTAATTTTATAACATTCATCTAAATTTGATTTCTAGACAAAATAGTTCTTTAGTAATAGTAGTAATTAGATATAGGCATTTGTTCTCCGTGGGACGATATTCGGACTCTTTTGTCCACTTTATTACTTGAATGACCCGTGCACTTGCGGTTACAACTTCGCGTGTGTTTTCGAGCGAACAAGTTTTTGGCGCCGTTGCCGGGGAACAAAGCGTCTAATTTTATTTAATACTACAATAAACGAGAATTATTTTGATTTAGAGTTTTATTTTTACTTAGCTAACGTGTGTCGGTCTCTTTGTGCATTTGCTTCGTAGGTGTATGCCAAGGTCGGGTGGTCAAGACATATTACCACTCGATCCAGAGATTGAACGCACACTTCGGTCATTAAGGAAGATCAACAGAAACTTGTCATCCGAGTTCACAATGGCCGACGACGTACCGGCTGCGCAACAAGCAAGAAACGTTAATGTTCTACAGGCTCAACAGGGGCAACAACCTCAGAATGAAGCCCGCACGCTTCGCGACTACTTGAGGCCTGTAGTCAATGAAAACTATTCGGGGATTCGGCGACAGGCCATCAACGCTAACAATTTCGAGTTGAAACCCGGATTGATCGCCATGGTACAACAGCAGCAGTTTGGGGGTTTGCCATCTGAAGATCCTCATAACCACCTATCATCCTTTCTGGAGCTGTGCGACACCGTGAAGTATAATGGTATACCCCATGACACAATCAAGCTACAGTTGTTCCCGTTCTCTCTCCGGGACAAGGCTCGCACATGGTTCCACGCTCTACCAAAGGGGTCCATTGAAACTTGGGATGCTATGGTGCAGAAGTTCCTTACGAAGTTTTTCCCGCCACAGATGACTTCGCAGCTGCGGGTTGAGATAAGCCAATTCCGACAAGGGGAGAGCGAATCATTGTACGATGCTTGGGACAGGTTTAAGGACCTGTTAAGGAGGTGTCCACAACACGGGTTTGAGTTATGGTTTCAAGCTCAGACATTCTACAATGGTTTGAACTATGCCACTAGGAGTATGGTGGATGCTGCAGCAGGTGGTTCAGTGATGAATAAAACGGCTGAAGAAGCTTGTGATTTGTATGAGGAGATGGCCACGAGTCATTATCAGGCACCTTCAGACAGAAACATGGGTAGACGAGTCGTAGGGGTTTTAGAAGTCGATCAGTTGTCTGCAATTCAAGCACAAATCGCGTCCTTGACCAATCAACTTGCTAACCAGAAAGGGCCAACCATGGGACAAGTAGCGATGATGCAGGGCCAGCCGGAGCAGGCACAACATTCAGAGGAACAGTTTGGGGTAGAAGATGCTCAGTTTGTGGGGAACAGGAATTATCAATTTCGGCCAAACAACAATCTACCCGCACATTATCATCCAGGGTTGAGGAACCATGAAAACTTCTCCTATAGCAACCCAAGAAACGCTCTGAATGCACCACCGCCGGGGTTCCAAGGGCAATCCTCCTCGAATTATAACACGCCTGTGGAAAAGAGGGCGCCGAATCGAGAGGACAACATTAATGCTTTTGTGAGCGAGTCAAGGAAAAGAATGGACGCTTACGACAAGCGCTTCAACAGTTTAGAGACTCATTGTGTGAACATGGGGGCAACAATCAAAACACTAGAGACTCAGATTGGTCAGTTGGCTTTAGCAGTTCAAGAACAGTCTGCTAGGACATTTCCTAGTGATACAGAGAAAAACCCACGGGAATGTAAAGTTGTAACTCTACGGAGTGGAAAGGAGTTGGGAGAAAATAAAAAGGAACAGTTGAAAGAAGGTGAAGTGGAGAAGGTAAACGAAGACACTACCCAAGTCACAGAACCTATAATTGTCATACCTGGTAATATTACTTTTCTTGATAAGCCGCCAAAGATAACCCATCCTCTTCCATACCCCCAGCGGTTCAAAAAGAAGATAATAGATGAACAGTTCTCCAAGTTCCTGAGCATTTTTAAGAAACTACAGGTGAATATCCCGTTTGCCGATGCTTTGGAACAGATGCCCCATTACGCCAAGTTTATGAAGGAGATAATGACCAAGAAAAGGAAGATTGAAGAACAAGGGATGATCAACTTATCAGAGCAGTGTAGTGCCATCATTCAGATAAAATTACTAGAAAAGTTGAAAGATCCAGGAAGTTTCACTATTCCTTGCTCGATTGGAGGCCATATTATTGAGAAGGCACTGTGCGATCTTAGAGCTAGTATCAACCTCATGCCTTCATCCATCCTTAACAAGCTGGACATCGGAGACCTCACACCGACTTCGATCTCTTTACAGATGGCAGACAGGTCTATTGCCTTCCCTCGAGGGATTCTTGAGGACGTGCTTGTGAAAATAAATAAGTTCATCTTCCCGGTGGACTTTGTGGTTCTCGACATGGAGGAAGATAGGGACGTCCCCATTATTCTTGGTAGGCCGTTTTTAGCAACGGGACAAGCATTAATTGATGTACGTGAAGGCCATCTCACTTTGCGAGTAAACGGTGAAGAGGTGAAGTTTAACATCCCTCAGGCTATGAAATTTCCATCTGAAGAACCCTCGTGCAAGCGAATTGAGGTGTTAAAGCCATGTGCAGAAAAGTATTTTCAAGAGTTGATTCATACGGACCCGTTGGAGAAGTGTTTGAGCGAGTCCTTATCAGAGGTAGATCTTGACAAAGAAACTCCAACTTGTGTCGATGGAGTGATTGAGACTATACTTGCCCTGGAAAACAAAGACGATGAGACAGTGATTGAGGAGGAAGTAAAGACTTCAGACGGTCTAGTGTTGAAACAACTGCCAGAACACCTCCGCTACTCCTTTTTGGGTGATGATGAGACAAAGCCAGTGATTATCTCATCTGACTTAACTCAAGAAGAAGAGCAAAAGCTTCTTGAGGTCCTTCGCCAATACCAATCTGCCTTCGCATGGTCGATCTCAGACATAAAAGGAATCAGTCCCTCGATCTGTATGCATAAGATTTTAATGGAGGATGACTACAAACCCACTATTGAGCATCAGCGGCGGTTGAATCCAGCAATGAAAGAAGTAGTAAAGAAAGAGGTTTTGAAGTGGTTAAACGCAGGGTTCATATATGCAATCTCAGACAGTTCTTGGGTCAGTCCAGTTCAAGTTGTTCCGAAAAAAGGTGGCATGACAGTGGTGAAGAATGAGAAGAATGAGCTAATTTCCACTCGCACCGTGATATAATGGCGTATCTGCATTGACTACAGAAAGTTGAATAAGGCTACCAGAAAAGACCACTTCCCTCTACCTTTCATTGATCAGATGCTTGACAGGTTGGCTGGCCACCAGTATTACTGCTTTCTAGATGGATACTCCGGGTATAATCAGATTGCCATAGCTCCTGAGGACCAAGAGAAGACTACATTTACTTGCCCGTATGGTACATTCGCCTTTCGCCGCATGCCATTCGGCCTCTGCAATGCTCCTGCCACATTTCACCGTTGAAGATGTCATGGAGATCTTCATGGATGACTTCTCTGTTTTTGGCTCTTCTTTCGATCATTGTCTGACCAATCTGGGTATGGTGCTGAAAAGATGTGAAGAGAAGCAACTGGTCTTAAATTGGGAGAAATGTCACTTCATGGTTAAAGAGGGCATTGTTCTGGGCCACAGAGTTTCAAAAGATGGGTTGGAAGTTGATCGAGCCAAAATATCTACGATTGAACATCTACCACCACCAGTAAATGTAAAGGGCATTAGAAGTTTTCTGGGTCATGCTGGCTTCTATCGTCGATTCATCAAGGACTTCTCTAAAATAGCCCGACCATTGTGGAATCTTTTAGAGAAGGATGCGCCGTTTGAGTTTGGTGAGTCATGTCTACAAGCATTCAACATTCTCAAGGAGAAACTGATTCAGGCACCGATTATGGCAGTACCAGATTGGGGGTTTCCATTCGAAATTATGTGTGACGCCAGTGATTTTGCCGTAGGAGCCGTGTTGGGTCAGAGGAAGGATAAGGTGTTTCGAGCTATTTATTATGCTAGCAGAACGTTGAACGAGGCTCAAGGAAACTACACTACAACTGAGAAAGAAATGTTGGCAGTTGTGTATTCATGTGACAAGTTTCGAGCTTACATCATTGGATCGAAAGTTGTAGTATTCACTGATCATGCCGCCATCCGTTATTTGCTAGAAAAGAAGGATGCCAAACCTCGTCTCATTCGATGGGTACTTCTCTTGCAAGAATTCGATATGGAGATCCGTGATAAGCGTGGGATAGAAAATGTTGTGGCTGACCATTTGTCGCGTCTCGAGGGCACAAGAGAAAATTCTGAAACCTCACTTATACACGAGCAATTTCCGGATGAACAGATAATGGCTATTCGTGACTACATCCCATGGTTTGCGGATTTTGTGAATTACCTTTCCTGTCATGTGCTTCCTCCTGATCTGACAACACAACAACGCAAGAAATTCCTCCATGATGCCAACTATTACCTTTGGGACGAGCCTTTCTTGTTTCGGCGGTGTTCTGACCAAGTCATCCGTCGTTGTGTTCCTGAAGAAGAGTTCCTCGATATCCTATATCATTGCCACTCCGCACCATATGGAGGACATTTCGGGGCCATTCGCACAGCTCATAAGGTGTTACAGTCGGGTTTTTATTGGCCATCATTGTTTAAGGACGCCCATGCTTTTATTATGAGTTGTGATAGATGCCAACGGACGGGTAACATATCCCGACGACATGAGATGCCATTAACCTCCATTCTCGAAGTTGAAATATTCGATGTTTGGGGTATTGATTTCATGGGACCATTCCCTCCCTCTTTCGGGAATCTATACATTTTGCTAGCCGTGGACTACGTCTCCAAGTGGGTGGAAGCGGTAGCAACAACAACGAATGATGCGAAGGTGGTGGTGAAGTTCCTTTCCAAGAACATCTTTACTCGATTCGGCACCCCCCGAGCTATTATTAGTGACGAAGGTACACACTTCTGTAACAAGGTGTTCGATGCCACAATGGCAAAGTATGGGATCAAGCACAAGAAAACACTAGCCTACCATCCTCAAGCAAATGGCCAAGCGGAAGTGTCTAACAGAGAAGGGAAATCGATCCTGGAGAAGACGGTACAATCCAACAGAAAAGATTGGTCGACAAAGTTGGATGATGCACTATGGGCCTACCGAACCCCTTTCAAGACACCTATAGGAATGTCACCGTATCGGTTGGTGTTTGGAAAGGCCTGCCATCTACCAGTGGAGTTGGAACACAAGGCATATTGGGCAATCAAGAAGCTCAATTTCGATTTGAAATCCGCCGGTGAAAAGCGTCTTCTAGACTTGAACGAGCTTGACGAGATGCGTCTTGAGGCTTATGAGAGTGCTCGTCTCTACAAGGAAAAGACAAAGCGATGGCACGATAAAAACTTAGTCCGACGGGAATTCGAAGAAGGTGCGAAGGTCCTTTTGTTCAATTCACGCCTTAAACTCTTTCCAGGTAAGTTGAAGTCCCGATGGTCGGGACCATTCACAGTGGTTAAAGTGTTTCCCCATGGTGCCGTTGAAGTAAAAAGCGACGACGGGGCGACTTTCAAGGTGAACGGTCAACGACTCAAACCGTACATGGGCAATGAAGTTCACCAAGTGGCTGTCATTACATTAATTCCTCGGATAAAGAGATGCAGCGTCAAGATGGACGTTAAACGGATCGGCTTCTCGGGAGGCAACCCGAGCCGTATTTTATGTTTTCGCTTTTTAAGTTTTGTTTCTTTTTATTTTTATTTTATTTTATTTACATTTTTATTGTTTTATCTTCATTTTTTAGTTTGAAGTTCGATATGATTGCTAATAAGTTTGTTTTTGCGCGAGGTGAGTTTTCTAGTGTTGTTGGAGGTCAAAATGAGGCCCTACGAATTATGTGAATGTATTATATGTTCAAATACTGATTTGGGATCACAACAACTTTGCTAGAGTCACTTCGGAGCCAAAATACCCATTTTAGGGCTCGATTTAGACAAACTAGTTATAAGGACTTAGTTTTTGCGCGAGGTGAGTTTTTTAGTGTTGTTGGAGGTCAAAATGAGGCCCTACGAATTATGTTAATGTATTATATGTTCAAATACTGATTTGGGATCACAACAACTTTGCTATTGTCACTTCGGAGCCAAAATACCCATTTTAGGGCTCGATTTAGCCTAACTAGTTATAAGGACATAGTTTTTGCGCGAGGTGAGTTTTTAAGTGTTGTTGGAGCTCAAAATGAGTTCCTACGAATTATATTAATGTATTATATATTCAAATACTGATTTGGGATCACAACAACTTTGCTAGAGTCACTTCGGAGCCAAAATACCCAATTTAGGGCTCGATTTAGGCAAACTAGTTATAAGGGCTTAGTTTTTGCGCGAGGTGAGTTTTTAAGTGTTGTTGGAGCTCAAAATGAGTCCCTAAGACTTATTATAATATATTATATTAAATTACATATTTGGGACCTAAACAACTTCGCTAGATTCACTTCGGAGCCCAAAAACAAATTTAAAGGCTCGATTTAGGCAAAACTAGTTACATAGACATAGTTTTTGCGCAAAGTGACCTTATAAGGCTTGTTGGAGCTCCAAACGAGTCTCTACAACTTATTATAATATATAACTGGTTTAAATACTCATTTTAGATCAAAATAAGTTTGCTAGAGTAACTTCGGAGCCAAAAAAACCCGTTTAAAAGGTCGATTTTGCCATACTAGTTATAAGGACTTAGTTTTTGCGCGAGGTGAGTTTTTTAGTGTTGTTGGAGGTCAAAATGAGGCCCTACGAATTATATCAATGTATTATATGTTCAAATAGTGATTTGGGATCACAACAAGTTTGCTAGAGTCACTTCGGAGCCAAAATACCCAATTTAGGGCTCGATTTAGGCAAACTAGTTATAAGAGCTTAGTTTTTGCGCGAGGTGAGTTTTTAAGTGTTGTTGGAGCTCAAAATGAGTCCCTAAGACTTATTATAATATATTATATTAAATTACATATTTAGGACCACAACAACTTTGCTAGGATCACTTCGGAGCCAAAATACCCAATTTAGGGATCGATTTAGGCAAACTTGTTATAAGGACTTAGTTTTTGCGCGAGGTGAGTTTTCTAGTGTTGTTGGAGGTCAAAATGAGGCCCTACGAATTATGTGAATGTATTATATGTTCAAATACTGATTTGGGATCACAACAACTTTGCTAGAGTCACTTCGGAGCCAAAATACCCATTTTAGGGCTCGATTTAGGCAAACTAGTTATAAGGACTTAGTTTTTGCGCGAGGTGAGTTTTTTAGTGTTGTTGGAGGTCAAAATGAGGCCCTACGAATTATGTTAATGTATTATATGTTCAAATACTGATTTGGGATCACAACAACTTTGCTAGAGTCACTTCGGAGCCAAAATACCCATTTTAGGGCTCGATTTAGGCAAACTGGTTATAAGGACTTAGTTTTTGTGCGAGGTGAGTTTTTAAGTGTAGTTGGAGCTCAAAATGAGTCCCTACGAATTATATTAATGTATTATATGTTCAAATACTGATTTGGGATCACAACAACTTTGCTAGAGTCACTTCGGAGCCAAAATACCCAATTTAGGGATCGATTTAGGCAAACTTGTTATAAGGACTTAGTTTTTGCGCAAGCTGAGTTTTTTAGTGTTGTTGGATGTCAAAATGAGGTCCTACGAATTATGTGAATGTATTATATGTTCAAATACTTATTTGGGATCACAACAACTTTGCTATTGTCACTTCGGAGCGAAAATACCCATTTTAGGGCTCGATTTAGCCTAACTAGTTATAAGGACATAGTTTTTGCGCGAGGTGAGTTTTTAAGTGTTGTTGGATCTCAAAATGAGTCCCTACGAATTATATTAATGTATTATATATTCAAATACTGATTTGGGATCACAACAACTTTGCTAGAGTCACTTCGGAGCCAAAATACCCAATTTAGGGCTCGATTTAGGCAAACTAGTCATATGGGCTTAGTTTTTGCGCGAGGTGAGTTTTTAAGTGTTGTTGGAGCTCAAAATGAGTCCCTAAGACTTATTATAATATATTATATTAAATTACACATTTGGGACCTAAACAACTTCGCTAGATTCACTTCGGAGCTCAAAAACAAATCTAAAGGCTCGATTTAGGCAAAACTAGTTACATAGACTTAGTTTTTGCGCGAAGTGACCTTATAAGGCTTGTTGGAGCTCCAAACGAGTGTCTATGACTTATTATAATATATAATTTTTTGAAATACTCATTTTGGATCAAAATAAGTTTGCTAGAGTAACTTCGGAGCCAAAAAACCCGTTTAAAAGGTCGATTTAGGCAAACTAGTTATACGGACTTAGTTTTTGCGCGAGGTGAGTTTTTTAGTGTTATTGGAGGTCAAAATGAGGCCCTACGAATTATGTGAATGTATTATATGTTCAAATACTGATTTGGGATCACAACAACTTTTCTAGAGTCACTTCGGAGCCAAAATACCCATTTTAGGGCTCGATTTAGACAAACTAGTTATAAGGACTTAGTTTTTGCGCGAGGTGAGTTTTTAAGTGTTGTTGGAGCTCAAAATGAGGCCCTAAGAATTAGGTTAATGTATTATATGTTCAAATACAGATTTGGGATCACAACAACTTTGCTAGGGTCACTTCGGAGCCAAAATACCCAATTTAGGGATCGATTTAGGCAAACTTGTGATAAGGAATTAGTTTTTGCGCGAGGTGAGGTTTTTAGTGTTGTTGGAGGTCAAAATGAGGCCCTACGAATTATGTGAATGTATTATATGTTCAAATACTGATTTGGGATCACAACAACTTTGCTAGAGTCACTTCGGAGCCAAAATACCCATTTTAGGGCTCGATTTAGACAAACTAGTTATAAGGACTTAGTTTTTGCGCGAGGTGAGTTTTTTAGTATTGTTGGAGGTCAAAATGAGGCCCTACGAATTATGTTAATGTATTATATGTTCAAATACTGATTTGGGATCACAACAACTTTGCTATTGTCACTTCGGAGCCAAAATACCCATTTTAGGGCTCGATTTAGCCTAACTAGTTATAAGGACATAGTTTTTGCGCGAGGTGAGTTTTTAAGTATTGTTGGAGCTCAAAATGAGTCCCTACGAATTATATTAATGTATTATATATTCAAATACTGATTTGGGATCACAACAACTTTGCTAGAGTCACTTCGGAGCCAAAATACCCAATTTAGGGCTCGATTTAGGCAAACTAGTTATAAGGGCTTAGTTTTTGCGCGAGGTGAGTTTTTAAGTGTTGTTGGAGCTCAAAATGAGTCCCTAAGACTTATTATAATATATTATATTAAATTACACATTTGGGACCTAAACAACTTCGCTAGATTCACTTCGGAGCTCAAAAACAAATCTAAAGGCTCGATTTAGGCAAAACTAGTTACATAGACTTAGTTTTTGCGCGAAGTGACCTTATAAGGCTTGTTGGAGCTCCAAACGAGTGTCTATGACTTATTATAATATATAATTTTTTGAAATACTCATTTTGGATCAAAATAAGTTTGCTAGAGTAACTTCGGAGCCAAAAAACCCGTTTAAAAGGTCGATTTAGGCAAACTAGTTATACGGACTTAGTTTTTGCGCGAGGTGAGTTTTTTAGTGTTATTGGAGGTCAAAATGAGGCCCTACGAATTATGTGAATGTATTATATGTTCAAATACTGATTTGGGATCACAACAACTTTTCTAGAGTCACTTCGGAGCCAAAATACCCATTTTAGGGCTCGATTTAGACAAACTAGTTATAAGGACTTAGTTTTTGCGCGAGGTGAGTTTTTAAGTGTTGTTGGAGCTCAAAATGAGGCCCTAAGAATTAGGTTAATGTATTATATGTTCAAATACAGATTTGGGATCACAACAACTTTGCTAGAGTCACTTCGGAGCCAAAATACTCAATTTAGGGCTCGATTTAGGCAAACTAGTTATAAGAGCTTAGTTTTTGCGTGAGTTGAGTTTTTAAGTGTTGTTGGAGCTCAAAATGAGTCCCTAAGACTTATTATAATATATTATATTAAATTACATATTTAGGACCTAAACAACTTCGCTAGATTCACTTCGGAACCCAAAAACAAATCTAAAGGCTCGATTTAGGCAAAACTAGTTACATAGACTTAGTTTTTGCGCGAAGTGACCTTATAAGGCTTGTTGGAGCTCCAAACGAGTCTCTACAACTTATTATAATATATAATTCGTTCAAATACTCATTTTGGATCAAAATAAGTTTGCTAGAGTAACTTCGGAGCCAAAAAACCCGTTTAAAAGGTCGACTTAGGCAAACTAGTTATAAGGACTTAGTTTTTGCGCGAGGTGAGTTTTTTAGTGTTATTGGAGGTCAAAATGAGGCCCTACGAATTCTGTTAATGTATTATATGTTCAAATACAGATTTGGGATCACAACAACTTTGCTAGGGTCACTTCGGAGCCAAAATACCCAATTTAGGGATCGATTTAGGCAAACTTGTGATAAGGAATTAGTTTTTGCGCGAGGTGAGGTTTTTAGTGTTGTTGGAGGTCAAAATGAGGCCCCACGAATTATGTGAATGTATTATATGTTCAAATACTGATTTGGGATCACAACAACTTTGCTAGAGTCACTTCGGAGCCAAAATACCCATTTTAGGGCTCGATTTAGACAAACTAGTTATAAGGACTTAGTTTTTGCGCGAGGTGAGTTTTTTAGTGTTGTTGGAGGTCAAAATGAGGCCCTACGAATTATGTTAATGTATTATATGTTCAAATACTGATTTGGGATCACAACAACTTTGCTATTGTCACTTCGGAGCCAAAATACCCATTTTAGGGCTCGATTTAGCCTAACTAGTTATAAGGACATAGTTTTTGCGCGAGGTGAGTTTTTAAGTGTTGTTGGAGCTCAAAATGAGTCCCTACGAATTATATTGATGTATTATATATTCAAATACTGATTTGGGATCACAACAACTTTGCTAGAGTCACTTCGGAGCCAAAATACCCAATTTAGGGCTCGATTTAGGCAAACTAGTTATAAGGGCTTAGTTTTTGCGCGAGGTGAGTTTTTAAGTGTTGTTGGAGCTCAAAATGAGGCCCTACGAATTATATCAATGTATTATATGTTCAAATACTGATTTGGGATCACAACAACTTTGCTAGAGTCACTTCGGAGCCAAAATACCCAATTTAGGATCGATTTAGGCAAACTAGTTATAAGGACTTAGTTTTTGCGCGAGGTGAGTATTTTAGTGTTGTTGGAGCTCAAAATGAGGCCCTACGAATTATGTTAATGTATTATATGTTCAAATACTGATTTGGGATCACAACAACTTTGCTAGAGTCACTTCGGAGCCAAAATACCCATTTTAGGGCTCGATTTAGGCAAACTAGTTATAAGGACTTAGTTTTTGCGCGAGGTGAGTTTTTAAGTGTTGTTGGAGCTCAAAATGAGTCCCTACGAATTATATTAATGTATTATATGTTCAAATACTGATTTGGGATCACAACAACTTTGCTAGAGTCACTTCGGAGCCAAAATACCCAATTTAGGGCTCGATTTAGGCAAACTAGTTATAAAGGCTTAGTTTTTGCGCGAGGTGAGTTTTTAAGTGTTGTAGGAGCTCAAAATGAGTCCCTAAGACTTATTATAATATATTATATTAAATTACATATTTAGGACCTAAACAACTTCGCTAGATTCACTTCGGAGCCCAAAAACAAATCTAAAGGCTCGATTTAGGCAAAACTAGTTACATAGACTTAGTTTTTGCGCGAAGTGACCTTATAAGGCTTGTTGGAGCTCCAAACGAGTCTCTACAACTTATTATAATATATAATTGGTTCAAATACTCATTTTGGATCAAAATAAGTTTGCTAGAGTAACTTCGGAGCCTAAAAACCCGTTTAAAAGGTCGATTTAGGCAAACTAGTTATAAGGACTTAGTTTTTGCGCGAGGTGAGTTTTTTAGTGTTGTTGGAGGTCAAAATGAGGCCCTACGAATTATATCAATGTATTATATGTTCAAATACTGATTTGGGATCACAACAACTTTGCTAGAGTCACTTCGGAGCTAAAATACCCAATTTAGGGCTCGATTTAGGCAAACTAGTTATAAGAGCTTAGTTTTTGCGCGAGGTGAGTTTTTAAGTGTTGTTGGAGCTGAAAATGAGTCCCTAAGACTTATTATAATATATTATATTAAATTACATATTTAGGACCTAAACAACTTCGCTAGATTCACTTCGGAGCCCAAAAACAAATCTAAAGGCTCGATTTAGGCAAAACTAGTTACATAGACTTAGTTTTTGCGCGAAGTGACCTTATAAGGCTTGTTGGAGCTCCAAACGAGTCTCTACAACTTATTATAATATATAATTTGTTCAAATACTCATTTTGGATCAAAATAAGTTTGCTAGAGTAACTTCGGAGCCAAAAAACCCGTTTAAAAGGTCGATTTAGGCAAACTAGTTATAAGGACTTAGTTTTTGCGCGAGGTGAGTTTTTTAGTGTTATTGGAGGTCAAAATGAGGCCCTACGAATTATGTGAATGTATTATATGTTCAAATACTGATTTGGGATCACAACAACTTTTCTAGAGTCACTTCGGAGCCAAAATACCCATTTTAGGGCTCGATTTAGACAAACTAGTTATAAGGACTTAGTTTTTGCGCGAGGTGAGTTTTTTAGTGTTGTTGGAGGTCAAAATGAGGCCCTACGAATTATGTTAATGTATTATATGTTCAAATACTGATTTGGGATCACAACAACTTTGCTATTGTCACTTCGGAGCCAAAATACCCATTTTAGGGCTCGATTTAGCCTAACTAGTTATAAGGACATAGTTTTTGCGCGAGGTGAGTTTTTAAGTGTTGTTGGAGCTCAAAATGAGTCCCTACGAATTATATTAATGTATTATATATTCAAATACTGATTTGGGATCACAACAACTTTGCTAGAGTCACTTCGGAGCCAAAATACCCAATTTAGGGCTCGATTTAGGCAAACTAGTTATAAGGGCTTAGTTTTTGCGCGAGGTGAGTTTTTAAGTGTTGTTGGAGCTCAAAATGAGTCCCTAAGACTTATTATAATATATTATATTAAATTACACATTTGGGACCTAAACAACTTCGCTAGATTCACTTCGGAGCTCAAAAACAAATCTAAAGGCTCGATTTAGGCAAAACTAGTTACATAGACTTAGTTTTTGCGCGAAGTGACCTTATAAGGCTTGTTGGAGCTCCAAACGAGTGTCTATGACTTATTATAATATATAATTTTTTCAAATACTCATTTTGGATCAAAATAAGTTTGCTAGAGTAACTTCGGAGCCAAAAAACCGGTTTAAAAGGTCGATTTAGGCAAACTAGTTATACGGACTTAGTTTTTGCGCGAGGTGAGTTTTTTAGTGTTGTTGGAGGTCAAAATGAGGCTCTACGAATTATATCAATGTATTATATGTTCAAATACTGATTTGGGATCACAACAACTTTGCTAGAGTCACTTCGGAGCCAAAATACTCAATTTAGGGCTCGATTTAGGCAAACTAGTTATAAGAGCTTAGTTTTTGCGTGAGGTGAGTTTTTAAGTGTTGTTGGAGCTCAAAATGAGTCCCTAAGACTTATTATAATATATTATATTAAATTACATATTTAGGACCTAAACAACTTCGCTAGATTCACTTCGGAACCCAAAAACAAATCTAAAGGCTCGATTTAGGCAAAACTAGTTACATAGACTTAGTTTTTGCGCGAAGTGACCTTATAAGGCTTGTTGGAGCTCCAAACGAGTCTCTACAACTTATTATAATATATAATTCGTTCAAATACTCATTTTGGATCAAAATAAGTTTGCTAGAGTAACTTCGGAGCCAAAAAACCCGTTTAAAAGGTCGATTTAGGCAAACTAGTTATAAGGACTTAGTTTTTGCGCGAGGTGAGTTTTTTAGTGTTATTGGAGGTCAAAATGAGGCCCTACGAATTATGTTAATGTATTATATGTTCAAATACAGATTTGGGATCACAACAACTTTGCTAGGGTCACTTCGGAGCCAAAATACCCAATTTAGGATCGATTTAGGCAAACTTGTTATAAGGACTTAGTTTTTGCGCGAGGTGAGGTTTTTAGTGTTGTTGGAGGTCAAAATGAGGCCCTACGAATTATGTGAATGTATTATATGTTCAAATACTGATTTGGGATCACAACAACTTTGCTAGAGTCACTTCGGAGCCAAAATACCCATTTTAGGGCTCGATTTAGGCAAACTAGTTATAAGGACTTAGTTTTTGCGCGAGGTGAGTTTTTTAGTGTTGTTGGAGGTCAAAATGAGGCCCTACGAATTATGTTAATGTATTATATGTTCAAATACTGATTTGGGATCACAACAACTTTGCTAGTGTCACTTCGGAGCCAAAATACCCATTTTAGGGCTCGATTTAGGCAAACTAGTTATAAGGACTTAGTTTTTGCGCGAGGTGAGTTTTTAAGTGTTGTTGGAGCTCAAAATGAGTCCCTACGAATTATATTAATGTATTATATGTTCAAATACTGATTTGGGATCACAACAACTTTGCTAGAGTCACTTCGGAGCCAAAATACCCAATTTAGGGCTCGATTTAGGCAAACTAGTTATAAGTGCTTAGTTTTTGCGCGAGGTGAGTTTTTAAGTGTTGTTGGAGCTCAAAATGAGTCCCTAAGACTTATTATAATATATTATATTAAATTACACATTTGGGACCTAAACAACTTCGCTAGATTCACTTCGGAGCCCAAAAACAAATCTAAAGGCTCGATTTAGGCAAAACTAGTTACATAGACTTAGTTTTTGCGCGAAGTGACCTTATAAGGCTTGTTGGAGCTCCAAACGAGTCTCTACAACTTATTATAATATATAATTGGTTCAAATACTCATTTTGGATCAAAATAAGTTTGCTAGAGTAACTTCGGAGCCAAAAAACCCGTTTAAAAGGTCGATTTAGGCAAACTAGTTATAAGGACTTAGTTTTTGCGCGAGGTGAGTTTTTTAGTGTTGTTGGAGGTCAAAATGAGGCCCTACGAATTATGTTAATGTATTATATGTTCAAATACTGATTTGGGATCACAACAACTTTGCTAGAGTCACTTCGGAGCCAAAATACCCAATTTAGGGCTCGATTTAGGCAAACTAGTTATAAGGACTTAGTTTTTGCGCGAGGTGAGTTTTTAAGTGTTGTTGGAGCTCAAAATGAGTCCCTACGAATTATATTAATGTATTATATGTTCAAATACTGATTTGGGATCACAACAACTTTGCTAGAGTCACTTCGGAGCCAAAATACCCAATTTAGGGCTCGATTTAGGCAAACTAGTTATAAGGACTTAGTTTTTGCGCGAGGTGAGTTTTTAAGTGTTGTTGGAGCTCAAAATGAGTCCCTACGAATTATATAATGTATTATATGTTCAAATACTGATTTGGGATCACAACAACTTTGCTAGAGTCACTTCGGAGCCAAAATACCCAATTTAGGGCTCGATTTAGGCAAACTAGTTATAAGGACTTAGTTTTTGCGCGAGGTGAGTTTTTAAGTGTTGTTGGAGCTCAAAATGAGTGTCTACGACTTATTATAATATATAATTTTTTCAAATACTCATTTTGGATCAAAATAAGTTTGCTAGAGTAACTTCGGAGCCAAAAAACCCGTTTAAAAGGTCGATTTAGGCAAACTAGTTATACGGACTTAGTTTTTGCGCGAGGTGAGTTTTTTAGTGTTGTTGGAGGTCAAAATGAGGCTCTACGAATTATATCAATGTATTATATGTTCAAATACTGATTTGGGATCACAACAACTTTGCTAGAGTCACTTCGGAGCCAAAATACTCAATTTAGGGCTCGATTTAGGCAAACTAGTTATAAGAGCTTAGTTTTTGCGTGAGGTGAGTTTTTAAGTGTTGTTGGAGCTCAAAATGAGTCCCTAAGACTTATTATAATATATTATATTAAATTACATATTTAGGACCTAAACAACTTCGCTAGATTCACTTCGGAACCCAAAAACAAATCTAAAGGCTCGATTTAGGCAAAACTAGTTACATAGACTTAGTTTTTGCGCGAAGTGACCTTATAAGTGTTGTTGGAGCTCAAAATGAGTCCTACGAATTATATTAATGTATTATATGTTCAAATACTGATTTGGATCACAACAACTTTGCTAGAGTCACTTCGGAGCCAAAATACCCAATTTAGGGATCGATTTAGGCAAACTTGTTATAAGGACTTAGTTTTTGCGCGAGGTGAGCTTCTTAGTGTTGTTGGAGCTCAAAATGAGTCCCTACGAATTATGTTAATGTATTATATGTTCAAATACTGATTTGGGATCACAACAACTTTGCTAGAGTCACTTCGGAGCCAAAATACCCAATTTAGGGCTCGATTTAGGCAAACTTGTTATAAGGACTTAGTTTTTGCGCGAGGTGAGTTTTTAAGTGTTGTTGGAGCTCAAAATGAGTCCCTACGAATTATATTAATGTATTATATGTTCAAATACTGATTTGGGATCACAACAACTTTGCTAGAGTCACTTCGGAGCCAAAATACCCAATTTAGGGCTCGATTTAGGCAAACTAGTTATAAGGACTTAGTTTTTGCGCGAGGTGAGTTTTTAAGTGTTGTTGGAGCTCAAAATGAGTCCCTACGAATTATATTAATGTATTATATGTTCAAATACTGATTTGGGATCACAACAACTTTGCTAGAGTCACTTCGGAGCCAAAATACCCAATTTAGGGCTCGATTTAGGCAAACTAGTTATAAGGACTTAGTTTTTGCGCGAGGTGAGTTTTTAAGTGTTGTTGGAGCTCAAAATGAGTCCCTACGAATTATATTAATGTATTATATGTTCAAATACTGATTTGGGATCACAACAACTTTGCTAGAGTCACTTCGGAGCCAAAATACCCAATTTAGGGCTCGATTTAGGCAAACTAGTTATAAGGACTTAGTTTTTGCGCGAGGTGAGTTTTTAAGTGTTGTTGGAGCTCAAAATGAGTCCCTACGAATTATATAATGTATTATATGTTCAAATACTGATTTGGGATCACAACAACTTTGCTAGAGTCACTTCGGAGCCAAAATACCCAATTTAGGGATCGATTTAGGCAAACTAGTTATAAGGACTTAGTTTTTGCGCGAGGTGAGTTTTTAAGTGTTGTTGGAGCTCAAAATGAGTCCCTACGAATTATATTAATGTATTATATGTTCAAATACTGATTTGGGATCACAACAACTTTGCTAGAGTCACTTCGGAGCCAAAATACCCAATTTAGAGCTCGATTTAGGCAAACTAGTTATAAGGACTTAGTTTTTGCGCGAGGTGAGTTTTTAAGTGTTGTTGGAGCTCAAAATGAGTCCCTACGAATTATATTAATGTATTATATGTTCAAATACTGATTTGGGATCACAACAACTTTGCTAGAGTCACTTCGGAGCCAAAATACCCAATTTAGGGATCGATTTAGGCAAACTAGTTATAAGGACTTAGTTTTTGCGCGAGGTGAGTTTTTAAGTGTTGTTGGAGCTCAAAATGAGTCCCTACGAATTATATTAATGTATTATATGTTCAAATACTGATTTGGGATCACAACAACTTTGCTAGAGTCACTTCGGAGCCAAAATACCCATTTTAGGGCTCGATTTAGGCAAACTAGTTATAAGGACTTAGTTTTTGCGCGAGGTGAGGTTTTTAGTGTTGTTGGAGGTCAAAATGAGGCCCTACGAATTATGTTAATGTATTATATGTTCAAATACTGATTTGGGATCACAACAACTTTGCTAGAGTCACTTCGGAGCCAAAATACCCATTTTAGGGCTCGATTTAGGCAAACTAGTTATAAGGACTTAGTTTTTGCGCGAGGTGAGTTTTTAAGTGTTGTTGGAGCTCAAAATGAGTCCCTACGAATTATATTAATGTATTATATATTCAAATACTGATTTGGGATCACAACAACTTTGCTAGAGTCACTTCGGAGTCAAAATACCCAATTTAGGGCTCGATTTAGGCAAACTAGTTATAAGGGCTTAGTTTTTGCGCGAGGTGAGTTTTAAGTGTTGTTGGAGCTCAAAATGAGTCCCTACGAATTATATTAATGTATTATATGTTCAAATACTGATTTGGGATCACAACAACTTTGCTAGAGTCACTTCGGAGCCAAAATACCCATTTTAGGGCTCGATTTAGGCAAACTAGTTATAAGGACTTAGTTTTTGCGCGAGGTGAGTTTTTAAGTGTTGTTGGAGCTCAAAATGAGTCCCTACGAATTATATTAATGTATTATATGTTCAAATACTGATTTGGGATCACAACAACTTTGCTAGAGTCACTTCGGAGCCAAAATACCCATTTTAGGGCTCGATTTAGGCAAACTAGTTATAAGGACTTAGTTTTTGCGCGAGGTGAGTTTTTAGTGTTGTTGGAGCTCAAAATGAGTCCCTACGAATTATTATAATGTATTATATTTCAAATACTGATTTGGGATCACAACAACTTTGCTAGATTCACTTCGGAGCCAAAATACCAATTTAAGGCTCGATTTAGGCAAACTAGTTATAAGGACTTAGTTTTTGCGCGAAGTGACCTTATAAGGCTTGTTGGAGCTCCAAACGAGTCTCTACAATTATTATAATATATAATTGTTCAAATACTCATTTTGGATCAAAATAAGTTTGCTAGAGTAACTTCGGAGCCAAAAAACCCGTTTAAAAGGTCGATTTAGGCAAACTAGTTATAAGGACTTAGTTTTTGCGCGAGGTGAGTTTTTTAGTGTTGTTGGAGGTCAAAATGAGGCCCTACGAATTATGTTAATGTATTATATGTTCAAATACTGATTTGGGATCACAACAACTTTGCTAGAGTCACTTCGGAGCCAAAATACCCAATTTAGGATCGATTTAGGCAAACTAGTTATAAGGAATTAGTTTTTGCGCGAGGTGAGTTTTTTAGTGTTGTTGGAGGTCAAAATGAGGCCCTACGAATTATATTAATGTATTATATGTTCAAATACTGATTTGGGATCACAACAACTTTGCTAGAGTCACTTCGGAGCCAAAATACCCATTTTAGGGCTCGATTTAGGCAAAACTAGTTACATAGACTTAGTTTTTGCGCGAAGTGAGCTTATAGTGCTTGTTGGAGCTCCAAACGAGTCTCTACGACTTATTATAATATATTATATGTTCAAATACTCATTTTGGATCAAAAAAAGTTTGCTAGAGTAACTTCGGAGCCAAAATACCCGTTTAAAGGGCTCGATTTAGCAAACTAGTTATAAGGACTTAGTTTTTGCGCGAGGTGAGTTTTTAAGTGTTGTTGGAGGTCAAAATGAGGCCCTACGAATTATATTAATGTATTATATGTTCAAATACTGATTTGGGATCACAACAACTTTGCTAGAGTCACTTCGGAGCCAAAATACCCAATTTAGGGCTCGATTTAGGCAAACTAGTTATAAGGACTTAGTTTTTGCGCGAGGTGAGTTTTTAAGTGTTGTTGGAGCTCAAAATGAGTCCCTACGAATTATATTAATGTATTATATGTTCAAATACTGATTTGGGATCACAACAACTTTGCTAGAGTCACTTCGGAGCCAAAATACCCAATTTAGGGCTCGATTTAGGCAAACTAGTTATAAGGACTAGTTTTTGCGCGAGGTGAGTTTTTAGTGTTGTTGGAGGCTCAAAATCAGTCCCTACGAATTATATCAATGTATTATATGTTCAAATACTGATTTGGGATCACAACAACTTTGCTAGAGGTCACTTCGAGCCAAAATACCCGAATTTAGGGCTCGATTTAGGCAAACTAGTTATAAGAGCTTAGTTTTTGCGCGAGGTGAGTTTTTAAGTGTTGTTGGACTACAAAATGAGTCCCTACGAGGCCTATTAATGTATTATTGAAGAGACAGGTCTATGCTAGGGCGTGAATTTCAAAAATTTTATAGATTCAACCAATCATATTGTTACAAAAAACGCATATTAAGTATTATAATATCATATTGAAAATTGAATACCGTATCTAAACAGAATATCATATTACAATCCCGATCAGCATGAACAAGCAAATTTCATGTTCAACAAAATCAAACAATCGATTTCATTTATCACATAAACTAAACAGATTGAATGAGAATAAAAAAGCGAAATATACCTAGGCGAATCGGTCTATAATGACTCCACCAAATTGTCCAAGCAATTCCAACCCTTCCAAGGTCCTTGATTTGGAATTGGCTTATAGGAGTTGAGAAGATCAAACCACAACCTTCGAACCGTTCTCCAAATCAACACAAGAACAAGAGGGTGGGCTCTTTAATCTTAATCTCACAAGAACAAGAGGAAGAACAATTTTTTTTCTTGCTCTAAGGTGGTGGGCGAATTTTAGAGGTTTTTCTCTCTGGAGAAAAGTTTCTAAAACTAGGGTTTTCACTCTGAAAAATCTTACGTGAAAAAATTATTGAGAGGCTTTTATTATAGGTTATTAGGAGAAAAGGCCTAAATCCCAGCCTCTTTCTCCCCAAATTGAGCGCCAAGTGAGGACTTTTCTGCGAGAAAAAGTCCTGCGATCCACCCATGATTTTAAATTAAAATAATTATCTCATAATTATTTTATATTTAAAATATTGATTTAATTAACCAATTAATTAAATCAAGGGATAGTATCCCCAATAATGGCGCCATTCTGAGATAAGAAAAAGTGAGAAGACTTTTTCCAACTCTGAATAATCCACGTTTAAATTGTTTAACTCTTAAACAATTAAGACAAAAATCAAAACTCTTTTATTTCTTGTCTTTAAAAAATTATCCCATTGCTTTAAATTGGAAGAAAAATTATTTCCAACCAAAATAATTAAAATTAATTCCACATTATTTATTTAACATTTAAAATAAATAATTTTAATTAATTTATATTGGTGAGATCATATAATTAATCAACATTAATTATATAACAGAAGCTTTCTATGTTGATTTTTACGGGCAGTCCAGGGACTATGTGGACCCAATAATTCGAGCTCCAATAAATTTAGAAAATTGACTAAAACTCTTTAGTCAAAATTCAATTTATTAATCGAGGTTATTCCACTAAAAACGAAATTGCACTCTCGAAATTATCGGAATAATTTACCTCGATGAGTAGTCCATGATATAGTAAATTGTAGATTTAATCCTCCGGTTGGTCCAACGTTGAGTGGGTGAAATTCCGTTATACCCCTTGGATCGTTTCTTGTTCCTTAAATACCATCGTTTCACTAGTGACGATTCATTTTACTATTGTAAATGTCTGAATCGTTGATTCGAAGCGATACTAAGGGAACCAATATTACTCCCGTTATGATTGGAGGTAGATTCCATGTCCGTGAATACCCATTCCCCATGATCCCGTTCGGTTCCCAAATGCAAGTATACGTTTCCATTGCGATAATGGCATAACGAACAAATCAAAAGAACCGTAGCGTGACCAAGGAGTTGTGGCCACTCGAGATTGAGATCAATTCTCATATGACCATCTCTTGACTTTGTCACAGTATAATGTGGGTTCTTAAAACGATACTTAGTGACTAGTCGGTCCGAGTCGTGTATAGTCTAACTCTAGACGCTCCCGCGAGTGTCACTACACTACAGTGTTCCACATATGTGATTTCGGATCAAGCTATCCAATCTTGATCAATCACTTAGCGATTTAAATATGTTAACTAAACAATTCGATATTTCATAAGACACTTATAAATATCAAAATTTAGTTTCATAACACATTTGGATATTAATGAATATTTATGTAAAATGACATTCCAAACAAAATAATAAAAATGTCTACTTATTTTATTAATCGGCAAAATAATATTACAAAATAATATTACAAAAAACCTACTTTCTAGGGCAACATTCCAACAATCTCCCACTTTGCCCTAAAAGGAGGTGAGACATATCTCTCGAACCCATTCCTCTAAGTGTTTGTTAAATTGTTTCTCGATTAGGAGTCTTTGTGAAAGGCTGCTGGGTTTTCCAATGTCGGGATCTTCGTGGCCGGTGACATCTCCCGATGCACGATCTCTGATGAGGTGGTACTTCCTCTCTATATGCTTTCCTCTCTTGTGGCTTGAGGCTCTCTTGAATTAGCCACACCACCATTATCACAATAAAGGGTGATGGGTTTATCCATTTACGGAACAACTTCGGACCACTCAAGAAATTCTTGAGCCAAATGACCTCATAGTGCATACGACATGTATGTACTCGACCTCCATGGTTGAGTCGGCCAGTCTTGAATTGCTTAATGCTTCTCCGGACTCTTTGCTCCACCACCAAGAGTAACATGATCCGGATGTGGACTTCCTAGAGTCCTTATCCACTTTGAGAAATCAGAATCGGTGTATCCAAGTAAATTCAAGTCTCCACTTGAATATACAAGCATATAGTCCCTCGTTCTCCTAAGATACTTGAGGATGTGTTTCATTGCTACCAATGTTACGGACCAGGGTTTGACCGGGAACCGACTAACCCTCCCGTGCATAGCGGATATCCAGGTCTAGTGCACACATAGCATACATTAGACTTCCAAGCTGCGGATGCATATGGAATCGTCTCATGTCCTCTTCTTCTTGCGGTGTTTGAGGACCTTGCTTCTTTGAGAGGGAAACTCATGTCGGGTCGGCAAAGACCCTTTTTGGAGTTGCATCGAAAATCGAGCTAGCACCTTATCAACATAAGATGCTTGAGGCAGATGCTAGTAGCTTGTTCTTTCTATCCTTAGGATTTGTATTCCAAGAACATAGCTTGCATTTCCCAAATCTTTCATTTGGAATTGCTCGGCCAGCCAATTCTTTACTTGACAATTTTACTACATTATTCCCAATAAGTAGTATATCGTCAACATAAAGAACTAAAAATACCACGATTTGTTCATTGATGAGTTTGTAAACACAAGGCTCATCAACGTTTTGTTCGAAACCATAAGTTTTGATGGTTTCATCAAACCTTAGGTTCCAAGACCTAGATGCTTGCTTAAGCCCATAAATGGATTTAAGCAACTTTGGGGCTTCCTTGCTCTTGGCCTTCTTTATGAACCCGTCCGGTTGAGACATGTAAATCTCCTCTTCAAGATAGCCATTCAGAAATGTTTGTCTTGGCGTCCATTGCCATATCTCGTAATCGAGACTAGCGACTATGGAGAGGAGTATGCGGATAGATTTGAGCATGGCAACAGGAGAAAAGGTTTCCTCATAGTCAATCCCTTCCTTACAGGTATAACCCTTTGCCCACGAGTCTAGCCTTATAGGTTTGACTTCTCCCTCGGCACCTCTCTTCTTCTTATAGATCCATTTGCATCCAATGGGCCTGACATCTTAGGTGGATCTACAAGTTCCCGGACGGAGTTGGAATACATCGATTCCATCTCTCTGGTTCATGACTTCTTGCCATTTCTCCTTGTCGGGATTGACCATTGCCTCTTTGAAAGAGATAGGGTCATCATGGCACGCTGTCGAGATACAACAATATTTGCCTCGTTTTCCCTTGGTAGCGACGGGTAATCGTATTTCCCTCCACTACGTCCTGAGTTAGGGTTCCGACTTGGGCGTGGTTTCTCCTTCTTCTCTCAATTACAACCCTTGTTGGTTGAGGAGACGAAGAAGGTCCTGCTCTTCACCTCCTAATCCAAGACTCTTGTTGGTCGAGGAGTGAAGTGGTCCCTAACATTTCCTCAAGCACTACTTTGCTTGAGGTTTAAAGTTATTCATATAATGGTTCTCAAGAAAAGTAGCGTGCGTCGACACGAACACTTTCTTTTCTTTTGGACTATAGAATATTCCTCCTCTCGTCCCTTTAGGATATCCACAAACGAGAGACAACATTACGGATTCTAATTTGCCCGTCTTTTTCTTTAGGACGTGTCTGGGCATCCCAGTATCGATAATGGCGCAAACTAGGTTTGCGACCATTCCACAACTCGAGGAGTCTTAGGAACAGACTTGGATGGCACGACATTCAAAATGTCGACGCCGTCCTTATTGCATAGCCCCGAGCGACAACGGCGGTGAAGAATAGCTTATCATGGATCTAACCATATCCAACAAGGTTCGATTCCTTCTTTACACAACTCCATTGAGTTGTGGATTACGGAAGTCGACAATTGTGACACTATCCCATTCTCAATGAGATGAGTCGATAAATTCGGTATCTAAGTATTCACCTCCCGATCCGATCGGAAGGTCTTTAATGACCTACCTAATTGCTTTTTAAACTCTGCAAATTCCTTAAACTTCTCAAAAAGTTTACGATTTCCGTTGCATAAGGGTAGAATATATGCATATCTAGAAATCGTCAATAGAAGCTGGCGAAATACTCATAGCCACCTCTTGCTTGAACATTCAAAGGTCCGCAGACATGAATGACCGAGCGAGCTCCAAAGGTTCTTTGGCTCTTTCCCCTTTACCCAGAGAAGGGTCTCTTGGTCATTTGCCCTCTGGCGGGATTCACGACGGGGTAGAGAACCAACTCTTGGTTCTCTCAAAGGACCATCCTTTGTTAACTGTTTATCCTATCTAGACTTATATGTCCAAGTCTAAGATGCCATAGATATGTTTGATCATCATTAGATACTTTTTGTTTCTTGTTAGAAATTGGATTGGCTACTCTAAACATTTGAGTGTTAAAAGAATAAGATTCATAAGGCCTCAAAACATACAACCCACATTCCAAACAAGCACGACATAATTCCAAACCATTACGAGAAATAATAATCTCATTATTATTGAATGAAATGGTAAATAATTGTCTGCATAATTGAAAAAAATCAAATTTCCTTGGAAACACGGAATGTAATAAACTGATTTTATTAAAATAAAATTCTCTCCGAAGGCAAGACGAGCTTCTCCCACTGCTTTGGCTGAGACGGACTCTCCATTTCCGACCGTAAGCGTGAGTTCCCCGTCTTCAAGCTCCTTCCATGAGCTAAGCACCTGCAAAGACGAACAAACATGATTAGTCGCTCCTGAATCAACTATCCAGGTCGAGGAAGAATCCTCGGCATAATTTGCTTCTAATACATGCAAGTTGAGATTGGTACACTACCATTCTTCTTCTTTGCTTCTAGCTCTGAAAGATAAAGAGGACAGTTCCTCTTCCAGTGACCCTGTTCTTTGCAATGGAAACAACTTCCCTTTGCAGGAGCTTGGGCTTTCGGGCGCTCATTAGCCTTCGCGGGCTTTGGGTTTTCGGCGCTCTTATTCTTTTTGTTCTTCTCTTCCTTCGCGGGACCCTTCCCCTTGGATGAGCTGGCTTGTCCTGGCCCTGACGGTGCAGGGGCCTTCCTCTTAGGAGGTTTGGCCTTGGAAGAAGAAGCCCGATCGGCAACATTTGCCGATCCCTTCATCTTACCCTGCCTCGAGATTGACTCAAAGGTCTGAAGCTCGTTGAGGAGCTGGGAGAGACCATAGTTCAGTTTGTTCATAATATAATTAGAAGTAAACTGAATGAAGTCCGCAGACAAGGAATCGAATAATTCCCACTTGCGTTACTTCGTCAATCTGAGCCCCGTGGAGCTCCGCTTCGGTGAAGTAATTAGTCATCAGCATGACATGATCCCTCACCGGAGTCCCAGCGCGCATTTTCGCACTTGAGTATTTGTGGGTTAACTCAATGCGAGCCTGCTCGCTTTGTCTGCCAAACATCTCTTGCAAGGCATCCAGGATCTCCACAGCAGTCTCCTTGCCCTCTAACTTGGTTCGCAACGCATCCGACATGCTTGCTAACATATAGCCAACGGCCTTATTGTTAGAGGTAACCCAGCGGTCGAAACTTTCTTTCGCCGCCCGCGAACAGTTTCGCGGTTGGGACGGGTGGACGATTCTCAGTAAGCACAAACCTTATGCTTTCTGAGACCAGCACGATGTTAAGGTTAGACTTCCATTTCTGGAAGTTGTCACCCCGTGAGCACATCGCGAGAGAGGAGTGCAGTGATTGGGTTTCCCATTGACATATTTGCTGATAAAATAAAATAAAGACATAATTAAAATTTGCTTTGGAAATTAAACATTCATTATATTTTTCGGAAAATTAAACGTGAATGCATGAATGCAGCGGGAAAAATACTTTGGAAAAAACCCTTTGTTTAAAATTCCCTCGACAATTCGATTAACCATGAACAAGTGCCGCCGTAGGGTAGGTCACTTTATCCACTTAACCAAACCGAGACTATCTCGATTAATAGACGTGTCCGAAATAACTCTTATTTCCACGTTTACTAAAAGCCGAATTGGGTTTGGTCAAACGACTCAACATTTGATCGTTTTGTGAATCGACCCATCGTTTCAACTCATTGGGCTTAACTCAAATGTGCCGCCGTAGGGTAGGTCACACTTGAAATACACCCAACAAGTCTATCGTTAGAAGCCCAGCCTTGTTATTGGGCCAAGAGAACACCTTCCGTAGGGGGACGATCAAAGCGTCGCTAGGCCCCTCTTAACCCTCACGGTGCTAGACTAACGATGGAGACCATAGGACTCACTATTCAAATAGCATTTTATTACTCCTAGTTTGAATAACTAGGTTAAATTCATTTTAGGTTTACTAATCTCATTAATAACCTAAACTTGAATTTAAGTGGTTCTAAGCTACCCATTTAAAACCCTTTTTAAATATGCTTAGAATTATTCTTTTCGTGAAATTCTAATCTTGTAATTAATCATCTCATGTTTAATTAACTTAATTAGAACTATATAGATTGACTTAGAGTCTCCCTTCACGAAAAGAACCCCCAGGAAAGAAGGAGGGGCACGAGGCCCGCTTAAGACCCTTCGAACCTTAGACCGCTTATTGGTCTTTGTGACAAAGCCTTTCCGATCCGTTTAACTTATTCATTAAAACTATCCTAATCCAATTAGATAATTTTGATTGAATAAGGCCCGCAATCATGTTGGATAATCAATTTTAAAAACTCTTTTTAAATATTAGCCAACCATCATTAATCATATTACAAAATTAATATCATAATTTAAATATGAATAATGAATGAATGCGGCATGTATTGAATGGCACTTCCTATGCTATATGACATGTTATAATGATTATGACATATAATAAAAGCATAGAATAAAATTAAATAAATTTGGAATTGACCGGGTCCCTTTGATTTACAAAATAAATAACCAAAAAATAAAAACAAACAAAACCCTAATCTAATTGGGCTTCTTGTCCTTGTTTCCTTTTGGATCCTTCTTCGATGGGCTTGGGCTTCAATTAAAACACTTTTAATCATTGGGCCTAGCCCAAAACAATTTTGGGCTTTACCACAATTGGCCGGGCCACCTAGGGTTTCACAAACCCTAGGTTTTGGGCCTATTGTGGCCGGCCACCCTAGGGTCCAACCCTAGGGTTTGCGCCACCAAAGGAGGCCGGCCACCCTAGGGTCAAACCCTAGGGTTTCCGTCCCCCCCCTTCTAGCCGTCGTGCCGTCATCTTCGTTGTTCGTCGTTCTTCGTCGGGTTACAAAATTTTACAGAACATTTGAAATTTACAGTAAACATAAATTACAAAAATCCTAACCCAAATAAGGGCGAACAACAATTCTAAACCAAAAGGACCATATACTTAACGACCAATTCCAACACATCCATCACATGAACATACATTCAACAATTGAACAAACAATAATCAAAAACACATCAACATGCTTTTCAATTATTTGTGCCATTCAATATGCAAGAAACGAATCATATTCAAAGCAAATCCATTAAACATGAAATTGTAACCTAGGCTCTGATACCAATTGAAGGACAGGTCTATGCTAGGGCGGAAGCGTGAATTTCAAAAATTTTTATGCGATTCTAACCAATCATATTGTTACAAAAACGCAACTGTCATATTGCGAATATAATATCATATTGAAAATTGAATACCGTATTCAAAACAGAATATCATATTACAATCGCGAATCAGCATAGACAAACAGATTTCATGTTCAACGAAAATCAAACAATCTGATTTCATTTATCACATAAACTAAAACAGATTGAATAGAATAAGAAAACGAAATATACCTAGACGAATCGGTCTATAAACGACTCCACCAAATTGTCCAAGCAATTCCAAACCCTTCCAAGGTCCTTGATTTGGAATTGGCTTATAGGAGTTGAGAAGATCGAAACCACAGCCTTCCGAACCGTTCTCCAAATCAACACAAGAACAAGAGGGTGGGCTCTTTAATCTTAATCTCACAAGAACAAGAGGAAGAACAATTTTTTTTCTTGCTCTAAGGTGGTGGGCGAATTTTAGAGAGGTTTTTCTCTCTGGAGAAAAGTTTCTAAAACTAGGGTTTTCACTCTCTGAAAATCTTACGTGAAAAAATTATTCAGAGGCTTTTTATTATGGGTTATTAGGAGAGAGAAGAGGCCTAAAATCCAGCCTCTTTCTCCCCCAAAGTTGGCGCCCAAGTGAGGACTTTTTCTCTGAGAAAAAGTCCTCTGATAACCACCCATGATTTAAATTAAAATAATTATCTCATAATTATTTTATATTTAAAATATTGATTTAATTAACCAATTAATTAAATCAAGGGATAATTATCCCCAATAATGGCGCCATTTACAGATAAGAAAAAGTCTGAGGAAGACTTTTTCCAACTCTGAATAATCCACGTTTAAATTGTTTAACTCTTAAACAATTAAGACAAAAATCAAAACTCTTTTATTTCTTGTCTTTAAAATTCGCCCATTGCTTTAAATTGGAAGAAAAATTATTTCCAACCAAAATAATTAAAATTAATTCACACCATTATTTATTTAACATTTAAATAAATAATTTTAATTAATTTATAATAGTGAGATCATATAATTAATCAACATTAATTATATAACAAGCTTTCTATGTTGATTTTTACGGAGCCGGTCCGGGGACCATGGACCCAATAATTCGAGCTCCAATAAATTTAGAAAATTGACTAAAACTCTTTAGTCAAAATTCCAATTTATTAATCCCGAGGTTATTCCACTAAAAACCCGAAATTGCACTCTCGAAATTATCGGAATAATTTACTCGATGAGTAGTCCACTGATATAGTCATTACATGAGATTTAATCCTCCAGATTGGTCCACGTTCTGAGTGGGTGAAATTACCGTTATACCCCTTGGATCGTTTCTTGTTCCTTAAGTACCATCGTTTCACTAGTGACGATTCATTTACTATTGTAAATGTGCGCGCAATCGTTCAGTTCCAGAAACGATACTTAAGGGAACCAATATTAACTCCCGTTATGATTGGAAGCTGGATTCCATGTCGTGAATACCCCATTCCCCAACGATCCCGTTCCGAGTTCCCAAAATGCAAGTATTCGTTTCCATTGCGATAATGGCACTTAACGAACAAATCAAAGAACCCGTAAACGTGACCAAGGAGTCTGTGGCCACTCAGGATTGAGATCAATTCTCATATGACCATCTTTTGACTTTGTCACGAGTATAGTAACGGTTCTTAAACGATACTTCGTGACTAGTCGGTCCGAGTCGTGTATAGTCTAACTATACAGAACGCTCCCACTGAGTGTCACTACACTAACAGTGTTCCACATATGTGATTTCGGATCAAGCTATCCAATCTTGATCAATCACCGACCAACGATTTAAATATGTTAACTAAACAATTCGATATTTCATAAGACACTTATAAATATCAAAATTTAGTTTCATAACACATTTTGGATATTAATGAATATTTATGTAAAATGACATTCCAAACAAAATAATAAAAATGTCTACTTATTTTATTAATCAGCAAATAATATTACAAAATAATATTACAAAAAACCTACTTTCTAGGGCAACATTCCAACAATTATATGTTCGCATACTGACTTGGAATCACAACAACTTTGCTAGAGTCACTTCGGAACCAAAATACCGATTTTAGGGCTCGATTTAGGCAAACTAGTTATAAGGACTTAGTTTTTGCGCGAGGTGAGTTTTTAAGTGTTGTTAGAGCTCAAAATGAGTCCCTACGAATTATATTAATGTATTATATGTTCAAATACTGATTTGGGATCACAACAACTTTGCTAGAGTCACTTCGGAACCAAAATACCAATTTTAGGGCTCGATTTAGGCAAACTAGTTATAAGGACTTAGTTTTTGCGCGAGGTGAGTTTGTAAGTGTTGTTGGAGCTCAAAATGACTCCTTACGAATTATATTAATGTATTATACGTTCAAATACTGATTTGGGATCACAACAACTTTGCTAGAGTCACTTCGGAGCCAAAATACCCAATTTAGGGCTCGATTTAGGCAAACTAGTTATAACGACTTAGTTTTTGCGCGAGGTGAGTTTTTAAGTATTGTTGGAGCTCAAAATGAGTCCCTACGAATTATATTAATGTATTATATGTTCAAATACTGATTTGGGATCACAACAACTTTGCTAGAGTCACTTCGGAGCCAAAATACCCAATTTAGGGCTTGATTTAGGCAAACTAGTTATAAGGACTTAGTTTTTGCGCGAGGTGAGTTTTTAAGTGTTGTTGGAGCTCAAAATGAGTCCCTAAGTCTTATTATAATATATTATATTAAATCACACATTTGGGACCTAAACAACTTCGCTAGATTTACTTCGGATCCCAAAAACAAATCCAAAGGCTCGATTTAGGCAAAACTAGTTACATAGACTTAGTTTTTGCGCAAAGTGACCTTATAATGCTTGTTGGAGCTCCAAACGAGACTCTACGACTTATTATAATATATTATTTGTTCAAATACTCATTTTGGATCAAAATAAGTTTGCTAGAGTAACTTCGGAGCCAAAAAACCCGTTTAAAAGGTCGATTTAGGCAAAACTAGTTATAAGGACTTAGTTTTTGCGCGAGGTGAGTTTTTAAGTGTTGTTGGAGCTCAAAATGAGTCCCTACGAATTATATTAATGTATTATATGTTCAAATACTGATTTGGGATCACAACAACTTTGCTAGAGTCACTTCGGAACCAAAATACCGATTTTAGGGCTCGATTTAGGCAAACTAGTTATAAGGACTTAGTTTTTGCGCGAGGTGAGTTTTTAAGTGTTGTTGGAGCTCAAAATGAGTCCCTACGAATTATATTAATGTATTATATGTTCAAATACTGATTTGGGATCACAACAACTTTGCTAGAGTCACTTCGGAACCAAAATACCGATTTTAGGGCTCGATTTAGGCAAACTAGTTATAAGGACTTAGTTTTTGTGCGAGGTGAGTTTTTAAGTGTTGTTGGAGCTCAAAATGAGTCCCTACGGATTATATTAATGTATTATATGTTCAAATACTGATTTGGGCTCACAACAACTTTGCTAGAGTCACTTCGGAGCCAAAATACCCAATTTAGGGCTCGATTTAGGCAAACTAGTTATAAGGACTTAGTTTTTGCGCGAGGTGAGTTTTTAAGTGTTGTTGGAGCTCAAAATGAGTCCCAACGAATTATATTAATGTATTATATGTTCACATACTGATTTGGGATCACAACAACTTTGCTAGAGTCACTTCGGAACCAAAATACCAATTTTAGGGCTCGATTTAGGCAAACTAGTTATAAGGACTTAGTTTTTGCGCGAGGTGAGTTTTTAAGTGTTGTTGGAGCTCAAAATGACTCCCTACGAATTATATTAATGTATTATATGTTCAAATACTGATTTGGGCTCACAACAACTTTGCTAGAGTCACTTCGGAGCCAAAATACCCAATTTAGGGCTCGATTTAGGCAAACTAGTTATAAGGACTTAGTTTTTGCGCGAGGCGAGTTTGTAAGTGTTGTTGGAGCTCAAAATGACTCCTTACGAATTATATTAATGTATTATACGTTCAAATACTGATTTGGGATCACAACAACTTTGCTAGAGTCACTTCGGAACCAAAATACCGATTTTAGGGCTCGATTTAGGCAAACTAGTTATAAGGACTTAGTTTTTGCGCGAGGTGAGTTTTTAAGTGTTGTTGGAGCTCAAAATGAGTCCCTACGAATTATATTAATGTATTATATGTTCAAATACTGATTTGGGATCACAACAACTTTGCTAGAGTCACTTCGGAGCCAAAATACCGATTTTAGGGCTCGATTTAGGCAAACTAGTTATAAGGACTTAGTTTTTGCGCGAGGTGAGTTTTTAAGTGTTGTTGGAGCTCAAAATGAGTCCCTAAGTCTTATTATAAAATATTATATTAAATCACACATTTGGGACCTAAACAACTTCGCTAGATTTACTTCGGAGCCCAAAAACAAATCCAAAGGCTCGATTTAGGCAAAACTAGTTACATAGACTTAGTTTTTCACAAAGTGACCTTATAATGCTTGTTGGAGCTCCAAACGAGACTCTACGACTTATTATAATATATTATTTGTTCAAATACTCATTTTGGATCAAAATAAGTTTGCTAGAGTAACTTCGGAGCCAAAAAACCCGTTTAAAAGGTCGATTTAGGCAAAACTAGTTATATGGACTTAGTTTTTGCGCGAGGTGAGTTTTTAAGTGTTGTTGGAGCTCAAAATGAGCCCTACGAATTATATTAATGTATTATATGTTCAAATACTGATTTGGGATCACAACAACTTTGCTAGAGTCACTTCGGAACCAAAATACCGATTTTAGGGCTCGATTTAGGCAAACTAGTTATAAGGACTTAGTTTTTGCGCGAGGTGAGTTTGTAAGTGTTGTTGGAGCTCAAAATGACTCCTTACAAATTATATTAATGTATTATACGTTCAAATACTGATTTGGGATCACAAGAACTTTGCTAGAGTCACTTCGGAGCCAAAATACCCAATTTAGGGCTCGATTTAGGCAAACTAGTTATAAGGACTTAGTTTTTGCGCGAGGTGAGTTTTTAAGTGTTGTTCGAGCTCAAAATGAGTCCCTAAGTCTTATTATTATATATTATATTAAATCACACATTTGGGACCTAAACAACTTCGCTAGATTTACTTCGCAGCCCAAATACAAATCCAAAGGCTCGATTTTGGCAAAACTAGTTACATAGACTTAGTTTTTGCGCAAAGTGACCTTATAATGCATGTTGGAGCTCCAAACGAGACTCTACGACTTATTATAATATATTATTTGTTCAAATACTCATTTTGGATCAAAATAAGTTTGCTAGAGTAACTTCGGAGCCAAAAAACCCGTTTAAAAGGTCGATTTAGACAAAACTAGTTATAAGGACTTAGTTTTTGCGCGAGGTGAGTTTTTCAGTGTTGTTGGAGCTCAAAATGAGTCCCTACGAATTATATTAATGTATTATATGTTCAAATACTGATTTGGGATCACAACAACTTTGCTAGAGTCACTGCGGAACCAAAATACCGATTTTAGGGCTCGATTTAGGCAAACTAGTTATAAGGACTTAGTTTTTGCGCGAGGTGAGTTTTCAAGTGTTGTTGGAGCTCAAAATGAGTCCCTACGAATTATATTAATGTATTATATGTTCACATATTGATTTGGGATCACAACAACTTTGCTAGAGTCACTTCGGAACCAAAATACCGATTTTAGGGCTCGATTTAGGCAAACCAGTTATAAGGACTTAGTTTTTGCGCGAGGTGAGTTTTTAAGTGTTGTTGGAGCTCAAAATGAGTCCCTACGAATTATATTAATGTATTATACGTTCAAATACTGATTTGGGATCACAACAGCTTTGCTAGAGTCACTTCGGAGCCAAAATACCCAAGTTAGGGCTCGATTTAGGCAAACTAGTTATAAGGACTTAGTTTTTGCGCGAGGTGAGTTTTTAAGTGTTCTTGGAGCTCAAAATGAGTCCCTACGAATTATATTAATGTATTATATGTTCAAATACTGATTTGAGATCACAACAACTTTGCGAGAGTCACTTCGGAACCAAAATACCGATTTTAGGGCTCGATTTAGGCAAACTAGTTATAAGGACTTAGTTTTTGCGCGAGGTGAGTTTTTAAGTGTTGTTGGAGCTCAAAATGAGTCCCTACGAATTATATTAATGTATTATATGTTCAAATACTGATTTGGGCTCACAACAACTTTGCTAGAGTCACTTCGGAGCCAAAATACCCAATTTAGAGCTCGATTTAGGCAAACTAGTTATAAGGACTTAGTTTTTGCGCGAGGTGAGTTTTTAAGTGTTGTTGGAGCTCAAAATGAGTCCCTAAGTCTTATTATAATATATTATATTAAATCACACATTTGGGACCTAAACAACTTCGCTAGATTTACTTCGGAGCCCAAAAACAAATCCAAAGGCTCGATTTAGGCAAAACTAGTTACATAGACTTAGTTTTTCACAAAGTGACCTTATAATGCTTGTTGGAGCTCCAAACGAGACTCTACGACTTATTATAATATATTATTTGTTCAAATACTCATTTTGGATCAAAATAAGTTTGCTAGAGTAACTTCGGAGCCAAAAAACCCGTTTAAAAGGTCGATTTAGGCAAAACTAGTTATATGGACTTAGTTTTTGCGCGAGGTGAGTTTTTAAGTGTTGTTGGAGCTCAAAATGAGTCCCAACGAATTATATTAATGTATTATATGTTCACATACTGATTTGGGATCACAACAACTTTGCTAGAGTCACTTCGGAACCAAAATACCAATTTTAGGGCTCGATTTAGGCAAACTAGTTATAAGGACTTAGTTTTTGCGCGAGGTGAGTTTTTAAGTGTTGTTGGAGCTCAAAATGACTCCCTACGAATTATATTAATGTATTATATGTTCAAATACTGATTTGGGCTCACAACAACTTTGCTAGAGTCACTTCGGAGCCAAAATACCCAATTTAGGGCTCGATTTAGGCAAACTAGTTATAAGGACTTAGTTTTTGCGCGAGGCGAGTTTGTAAGTGTTGTTGGAGCTCAAAATGACTCCTTACGAATTATATTAATGTATTATACGTTCAAATACTGATTTGGGATCACAACAACTTTGCTAGAGTCACTTCGGAACAAAAATACCGATTTTAGGGCTCGATTTAGGCAAACTAGTTATAAGGACTTAGTTTTTGCGCGAGGTGAGTTTTTAAGTGTTGTTTGAGCTCAAAATGAGTCCCAACGAATTATATTAATGTATTATATGTTCACATACTGATTTGGGATCACAACAACTTTGCTAGAGTCACTTCAGAACCAAGATACCGATTTTAGGGCTCGATTTAGGCAAACTAGTTATAAGGACTTAGTTTTTGCGCGAGGTGAGTTTTTAAGTGTTGTTGGAGCTCAAAATGAGTCCCTAAGTCTTATTATAATATATTATATTAAATCACACATTTGGGACCTAAACAACTTCGCTAGATTTACTTCGGAGCCCAAAAACAAATCCAAAGGCTCGATTTAGGCAAAACTAGTTACATAGACTTAGTTTTTCACAAAGTGACCTTATAATGCTTGTTGGAGCTCCAAACGAGACTCTACGACTTATTATAATATATTATTTGTTCAAATACTCATTTTGGATCAAAATAAGTTTGCTAGAGTAACTTCGGAGCCAAAAAACCCGTTTAAAAGGTCGATTTAGGCAAAACTAGTTATATGGACTTAGTTTTTGCGCGAGGTGAGTTTTTAAGTGTTGTTGGAGCTCAAAATGAGCCTACGAATTATATTAATGTATTATATGTTCAAATACTGATTTGGGATCACAACAACTTTGCTAGAGTCACTTCGGAACCAAAATACCGATTTTAGGGCTCGATTTAGGCAAACTAGTTATAAGGACTTAGTTTTTGCGCGAGGTGAGTTTGTAAGTGTTGTTGGAGCTCAAAATGACTCCTTACGAATTATATTAATGTATTATACGTTCAAATACTGATTTGGGATCACAAGAACTTTGCTAGAGTCACTTCGGAGCCAAAATACCCAATTTAGGGCTCGATTTAGGCAAACTAGTTATAAGGACTTAATTTTTGCGCGAGGTGAGTTTTTAAGTGTTGTTCGAGCTCAAAATGAGTCCCTAAGTCTTATTATTATATATTATATTAAATCACACATTTGGGACCTAAACAACTTCGCTAGATTTACTTCGCAGCCCAAAAACAAATCCAAAGGCTCGATTTTGGCAAAACTAGTTACATAGACTTAGTTTTTGCGCAAAGTGACCTTATAATGCATGTTGGAGCTCCAAACGAGACTCTACGACTTATTATAATATATTATTTGTTCAAATACTCATTTTGGATCAAAATAAGTTTGCTAGAGTAACTTCGGAGCCAAAAAACCCGTTTAAAAGGTCGATTTAGACAAAACTAGTTATAAGGACTTAGTTTTTGCGCGAGGTGAGTTTTTCAGTGTTGTTGGAGCTCAAAATGAGTCCCTACGAATTATATTAATGTATTATACGTTCAAATACTGATTTGGGATCACAACAACTTTGCTAGAGTCACTTCGGAGCCAAAATACCCAAGTTAGGGCTCGATTTAGGCAAACTAGTTATAAGGACTTAGTTTTTGCGCGAGGTGAGTTTTTAAGTGTTCTTGGAGCTCAAAATGAGTCCCTACGAATTATATTAATGTATTATATGTTCAAATACTGATTTGGGATCACAACAACTTTGCTAGCGTCACTTCGGAGCCAAAATACCCAATTTAGGGCTCGATTTAGGCAAACTAGTTATAAGGACTTAGTTTTTGCGCGAGGTGAGTTTTTAAGTGTTGTTGGAGCTCAAAATGAGTCCCTAAGTTTTATTATAATATATTATATTAAATCACACATTTGGGACCGAAACAACTTCGCTAGATTTACTTCGGAGCCCAAAAACAAATTCAAAGGGTCGATTTAGGCAAAACTAGTTACATAGACTTAGTTTTTGCGCAAAGTGACCTTATAATGCTTGTTGGAGCTCCAAACGAGACTCTACGACTTATTATAATATATTATTTGTTCAAATACTGATTTTGGATCAAAATAAGTTTGCTAGAGTAACTTCGGAGCCAAAAAACCCGTTTGAAAGGTCGATTTAGGCAAAACTAGTTATAAGGACTTAGTTTTTGCGCGAGGTGAGTTTTTAAGTGTTGTTGGAGCTCAAAATGAGTCCCTACGAATTATATTAATGTGTTATATGTTCAAATACTGATTTGGGATCACAACACCTTTGCTAGAGTCACTTCGGAACCAAAATACCGATTTTAGGGCTCGATTTAGGCAAACTAGTTATAAGGACTTAGTTTTTGCGCGAGGTGAGTTTTTAAGTGTTGTTGGAGCTCAAAATGAGTCCCTACGAATTATATTAATGTATTATATGTTCAAATACTGATTTGGGATCACAACAACTTTGCTAGAGTCACTTCGGAACCAAAATACCGATTTTAGGGCTCGATTTAGGCAAACTAGTTATAAGGACTTAGTTTTTGCGCGAGGTGAGTTTTTAAGTGTTGTTGGAGCTCAAAATGAGTCCCTACGAATTATATTAATGTATTATATGTTCAAATACTGATTTGGGATCATAACAACTTTGCTAGCGTCACTTCGGAGCCAAAATACCCAATTTAGGGCTCGATTTAGGCAAACTAGTTATAAGGACTTAGTTTTCGCGCGAGGTGAGTTTTTAAGTGTTATGAGTCCCTAAGTTTTATTATAATATATTATATTAAATCACACATTTGGGACTTAAACAACTGCGCTAGATTTACTTCGTAGCCCAAAAACAAATCCAAAGGCTCGATTTAGGCAAAACTAGTTACATAGACTTAGTTTTTACGCAAAGTGACCTTATAATGCTTGTTGGAGCTCCAAACGAGACTCTACGACTTATTATAATATATTATTTGTTCAAATACTGATTTTGGATCAAAATAAGTTTGCTAGAGTAACTTCGGATCCAAAAAACCCGTTTAAAAGGTCGATTTAGGCAAAACTAGTTATAAGGACTTAGTTTTTGCGCGAGGTGAGTTTTTAAGTGTTGTTGGAGCTCAAAATGAGTCCCTACGAATTATATTAATGTATTATATGTTCAAATACTGATTTGGGATCACAACAACTTTGCTAGAGTCACTTCGGAACCAAAATACCGATTTTAGGGCTCGATTTAGGCAAACTAGTTATAAGGACTTAGTTTTTGCGCGATGTGAGTTTTTAAGTGTTGTTGGAGCTCAAAATGAGTCCCGAAGAATTATATTAATGTATTATATGTTCAAATACTGATTTGGGATCACAACAACTTTGCTAGCGTCACTTCGGAGCCAAAATACCCAATTTAGGGCTCGATTTAGGCAAACTAGTTATAAGGACTTAGTTTTCGCGCGAGGTGAGTTTTTAAGTGTTGTTGGAGCTCAAAATGAGTCCCTAAGTTTTATTATATTATATTATATTAAATCACACATTTGGGACTTAAACAACTGCGCTAGATTTACTTCGTAGCCCAAAAACAAATCCAAAGGCTCGATTTAGGCAAAACTAGTTACATAGACTTAGTTTTTGCGCAAAGTGACCTTATAATGCTTGTTGGAGCTCCAAACGAGACTCTACGACTTATTATAATATATTATTTGTTCAAATACTGATTTTGGATCAAAATAAGTTTGCTAGAGTAACTTCGGAGCCAAAAAACCCGTTTGAAAGGTCGATTTAGGCAAAACTAGTTATAAGGACTTAGTTTTTGCGCGAGGTGAGTTTTTAAGTGTTGTTGGAGCTCAAAATGAGTCCCTACGAATTATATTAATGTGTTATATGTTCAAATACTGATTTGGGATCACAACACCTTTGCTAGAGTCACTTCGGAACCAAAATACCGATTTTAGGGCTCGATTTAGGCAAACTAGTTATAAGGACTTAGTTTTTGCGCGAGGTGAGTTTTTAAGTGTTGTTGGAGCTCAAAATGAGTCCCTACGAATTATATTAATGTATTATATGTTCAAATACTGATTTGGGATCACAACAACTTTGCTAGAGTCACTTCGGAACCAAAATACCGATTTTAGGGCTCGATTTAGGCAAACTAGTTATAAGGACTTAGTTTTTGCGCGAGGTGAGTTTTCAAGTGTTGTTGGAGCTCAAAATGAGTCCCTACGAATTATATTAATGTATTATATGTTCACATATTGATTTGGGATACAACAACTTTGCTAGAGTCACTTCGGAACCAAAATACCGATTTTAGGGCTCGATTTAGGCAAACCAGTTATAAGGACTTAGTTTTTGCGCGAGGTGAGTTTTTAAGTGTTGTTGGAGCTCAAAATGAGTCCCTACGAATTATATTAATGTATTATACGTTCAAATACTGATTTGGGATCACAACAGCTTTGCTAGAGTCACTTCGGAGCCAAAATACCCAAGTTAGGGCTCGATTTAGGCAAACTAGTTATAAGGACTTAGTTTTTGCGCGAGGTGAGTTTTTAAGTGTTCTTGGAGCTCAAAATGAGTCCCTACGAATTATATTAATGTATTATACTGTTCAAATACTGATTTGAGATCACAACAACTTTGCGAGAGTCACTTCGAACCAAAATACCGATTTTAGGGCTCGATTTAGGCAAACTAGTTATAAGGACTTAGTTTTTGCGCGAGGTGAGTTTTTAAGTGTTGTTGGAGCTCAAAATGAGTCCCTACGAATTATATTAATGTATTATATGTTCAAATACTGATTTGGGCTCACAACAACTTTGCTAGAGTCACTTCGGAGCCAAAATACCCAATTTAGAGCTCGATTTAGGCAAACTAGTTATAAGGACTTAGTTTTGCGCGAGGTGAGTTTTTAAGTGTTGTTGGAGCTCAAAATGAGTCCCTAAGTCTTATTATAATATATTATATTAAATCACACATTTGGGACCTAAACAACTTCGCTAGATTTACTTCGGAGCCCAAAAACAAATCCAAAGGCTCGATTTAGGCAAAACTAGTTACATAGACTTAGTTTTTCACAAAGTGACCTTATAATGCTTGTTGGAGCTCCAAACGAGACTCTACGACTTATTATAATATATTATTTGTTCAAATACTCATTTTGGATCAAATAAGTTTGCTAGAGTAACTTCGGAGCCAAAAAACCCGTTTAAAAGGTCGATTTAGGCAAAACTAGTTATATGGACTTAGTTTTTGCGCGAGGTGAGTTTTTAAGTGTTGTTGGAGCTCAAAATGAGTCCCAACGAATTATATTAATGTATTATATGTTCACATACTGATTTGGGATCACAACAACTTTGCTAGAGTCACTTCGGAACCAAAATACCAATTTTAGGGCTCGATTTAGGCAAACTAGTTATAAGGACTTAGTTTTTGCGCGAGGTGAGTTTTTAAGTGTTGTTGGAGCTCAAAATGACTCCCTACGAATTATATTAATGTATTATATGTTCAAATACTGATTTGGGCTCACAACAACTTTGCTAGAGTCACTTCGGAGCCAAAATACCCAATTTAGGGCTCGATTTAGGCAAACTAGTTATAAGGACTTAGTTTTTGCGCGAGGCGAGTTTGTAAGTGTTGTTGGAGCTCAAAATGACTCCTTACGAATTATATTAATGTATTATACGTTCAAATACTGATTTGGGATCACAACAACTTTGCTAGAGTCACTTCGGAACAAAAATACCGATTTTAGGGCTCGATTTAGGCAAACTAGTTATAAGGACTTAGTTTTTGCGCGAGGTGAGTTTTTAAGTGTTGTTTGAGCTCAAAATGAGTCCCAACGAATTATATTAATGTATTATATGTTCACATACTGATTTGGGATCACAACAACTTTGCTAGAGTCACTTCAGAACCAAAATACCGATTTTAGGGCTCGATTTAGGCAAACTAGTTATAAGGACTTAGTTTTTGCGCGAGGTGAGTTTTTAAGTGTTGTTGGAGCTCAAAATGAGTCCCTAAGTCTTATTATAATATATTATATTAAATCACACATTTGGGACCTAAACAACTTCGCTAGATTTACTTCGGAGCCCAAAAACAAATCCAAAGGCTCGATTTAGGCAAAACTAGTTACATAGACTTAGTTTTTCACAAAGTGACCTTATAATGCTTGTTGGAGCTCCAAACGAGACTCTACGACTTATTATAATATATTATTTGTTCAAATACTCATTTTGGATCAAAATAAGTTTGCTAGAGTAACTTCGGAGCCAAAAAACCCGTTTTAAAAGGTCGATTTAGGCAAAACTAGTTATATGGACTTAGTTTTTGCGCGAGGTGAGTTTTTAAGTGTTGTTGGAGCTCAAAATGAGCCTTACGAATTATATTAATGTATTATATGTTCAAATACTGATTTGGGATCACAACAACTTTGCTAGAGTCACTTCGGAACCAAAATACCGATTTAGGGCTCGATTTAGGCAAACTAGTTATAAGGACTTAGTTTTTGCGCGAGGTGAGTTTGTAAGTGTTGTTGGAGCTCAAAATGACTCCTTACGAATTATATTAATGTATTATACGTTCAAATACTGATTTGGGATCACAAGAACTTTGCTAGAGTCACTTCGGAGCCAAAATACCCAATTTAGGGCTCGATTTAGGCAAACTAGTTATAAGGACTTAATTTTTGCGCGAGGTGAGTTTTTAAGTGTTGTTCGAGCTCAAAATGAGTCCCTAAGTCTTATTATTATATATTATATTAAATCACACATTTGGGACCTAAACAACTTCGCTAGATTTACTTCGCAGCCCAAAAACAAATCCAAAGGCTCGATTTAGGCAAAACTAGTTACATAGACTTAGTTTTTGCGCAAAGTGACCTTATAATGCATGTTGGAGCTCCAAACGAGACTCTACGACTTATTATAATATATTACTTGTTCAAATACTCATTTTGGATCAAAATAAGTTTGCTAGAGTAACTTCGGAGCCAAAAAACCCGTTTAAAAGGTCGATTAGACAAAACTAGTTATAAGGACTTAGTTTTTGCGCGAGGTGAGTTTTTCAGTGTTGTTGGAGCTCAAATGAGTCCCTACGAATTATATTAATGTATTATATGTTCAAATACTGATTTGGGATCACAACAACTTTGCTAGAGTCACTGCGGAACCAAAATACCGATTTTAGGGCTCGATTTAGGCAAACTAGTTATAAGGACTTAGTTTTTGCGCGAGGTGAGTTTTCAAGTGTTGTTGGAGCTCAAAATGAGTCCCTACGAATTATATTAATGTATTATATGTTCACATATTGATTTGGGATCACAACAACTTTGCTAGAGTCACTTCGGAACCAAAATACCGATTTTAGGGCTCGATTTAGGCAAACCAGTTATAAGGACTTAGTTTTTGCGCGAGGTGAGTTTTTTAAGTGTTGTTGGAGCTCAAAATGAGTCCCTACGAATTATATTAATGTATTATACGTTCAAATACTGATTTGGGATCACAACAGCTTTGCTAGAGTCACTTCGGAGCCAAAATACCCAAGTTAGGGCTCGATTTAGGCAAACTAGTTATAAGGACTTAGTTTTTGCGCGAGGTGAGTTTTTAAGTGTTCTTGGAGCTCAAAATGAGTCCCTACGAATTATATTAATGTATTATATGTTCAAATACTGATTTGAGATCACAACAACTTTGCGAGAGTCACTTCGGAACCAAAATACCGATTTTAGGGCTCGATTTAGGCAAACTAGTTATAAGGACTTAGTTTTTGCGCGAGGTGAGTTTTTAAGTGTTGTTGGAGCTCAAATGAGTCCCTACGAATTATATTAATGTATTATATGTTCAAATACTGATTTGGGCTCACAACAACTTTGCTAGAGTCACTTCGGAGCCAAAATACCCAATTTAGAGCTCGATTTAGGCAAACTAGTTATAAGGACTTAGTTTTTGCGCGAGGTGAGTTTTTAAGTGTTGTTGGAGCTCAAAATGAGTCCCTAAGTCTTATTATAATATATTATATTAAATCACACATTTGGGACCTAAACAACTTCGCTAGATTTACTTCGGAGCCCAAAAACAAATCCAAAGGCTCGATTTAGGCAAAACTAGTTACATAGACTTAGTTTTTCACAAAGTGACCTTATAATGCTTGTTGGAGCTCCAAACGAGACTCTACGACTTATTATAATATATTATTTGTTCAAATACTCATTTTGGATCAAAATAAGTTTGCTAGAGTAACTTCGGAGCCAAAAAACCCGTTTAAAAGGTCGATTTAGGCAAAACTAGTTATATGGACTTAGTTTTTGCGCGAGGTGAGTTTTAAGTGTTGTTGGAGCTCAAAATGAGTCCCAACGAATTATATTAATGTATTATATGTTCACATACTGATTTGGGATCACAACAACTTTGCTAGAGTCACTTCGGAACCAAAATACCAATTTTAGGGCTCGATTTAGGCAAACTAGTTATAAGGACTTAGTTTTTGCGCGAGGTGAGTTTTTAAGTGTTGTTGGAGCTCAAAATGACTCCCTACGAATTATATTAATGTATTATATGTTCAAATACTGATTTGGGCTCACAACAACTTTGCTAGAGTCACTTCGGAGCCAAAATACCCAATTTAGGGCTCGATTTAGGCAAACTAGTTATAAGGACTTAGTTTTTGCGCGAGGCGAGTTTGTAAGTGTTGTTGGAGCTCAAAATGACTCCTACGAATTATATTAATGTATTATACGTTCAAATACTGATTTGGGATCACAACAACTTTGCTAGAGTCACTTCGGAACAAAAATACCGATTTTAGGGCTCGATTTAGGCAAACTAGTTATAAGGACTTAGTTTTTGCGCGAGGTGAGTTTTAAGTGTTGTTTGAGCTCAAAATGAGTCCAACGAATTATATTAATGTATTATATGTTCACATACTGATTTGGGATCACAACAACTTTGCTAGAGTCACTTCAGAACCAAAATACCGATTTTAGGGCTCGATTTAGGCAAACTAGTTATAAGGACTTAGTTTTTGCGCGAGGTGAGTTTTTAAGTGTTGTTGGAGCTCAAAATGAGTCCCTAAGTCTTATTATAATATATTATATTAAATCACACATTTGGGACCTAAACAACTTCGCTAGATTTACTTCGGAGCCCAAAAACAAATCCAAAGGCTCGATTTAGGCAAAACTAGTTACATAGACTTAGTTTTTCACAAAGTGACCTTATAATGCTTGTTGGAGCTCCAAACGAGACTCTACGACTTATTATAATATATTATTTGTTCAAATACTCATTTTGGATCAAAATAAGTTTGCTAGAGTAACTTCGGAGCCAAAAAAACCCGTTTAAAAGGTCGATTTAGGCAAAACTAGTTATATGGACTTAGTTTTTGCGCGAGGTGAGTTTTTAAGTGTTGTTGGAGCTCAAAATGAGTCCCTACGAATTATATTAATGTATTATATGTTCAAATACTGATTTGGGATCACAACAACTTTGCTAGAGTCACTTCGAACCAAAATACCGATTTTAGGGCTCGATTTAGGCAAACTAGTTATAAGGACTTAGTTTTTGCGCGAGGTGAGTTTGTAAGTGTTGTTGGAGCTCAAAATGACTCCTTACGAATTATATTAATGTATTATACGTTCAAATACTGATTTGGATCACAAGAACTTTGCTAGAGTCACTTCGGAGCCAAAATACCCAATTTAGGGCTCGATTTAGGCAAACTAGTTATAAGGACTTAATTTTTGCGCGAGGTGAGTTTTTAAGTGTTGTTCGAGCTCAAAATGAGTCCCTAAGTCTTATTATTATATATTATATTAAATCACACATTTGGGACCTAAACAACTTCGCTAGATTTACTTCGCAGCCCAAAAACAAATCCAAAGGCTCGATTTTGGCAAAACTAGTTACATAGACTTAGTTTTTGCGCAAAGTGACCTTATAATGCATGTTGGAGCTCCAAACGAGACTCTACGACTTATTATAATATATTATTTGTTCAAATACTCATTTTGGATCAAAATAAGTTTGCTAGAGTAACTTCGGAGCCAAAAAACCCGTTTAAAAGGTCGATTTAGACAAAACTAGTTATAAGGACTTAGTTTTTGCGCGAGGTGAGTTTTTCAGTGTTGTTGGAGCTCAAAATGAGTCCCTACGAATTATATTAATGTATTATACGTTCAAATACTGATTTGGGATCACAACAACTTTGCTAGAGTCACTTCGGAGCCAAAATACCCAAGTTAGGGCTCGATTTAGGCAAACTAGTTATAAGGACTTAGTTTTTGCGCGAGGTGAGTTTTTAAGTGTTCTTGGAGCTCAAAATGAGTCCCTACGAATTATATTAATGTATTATATGTTCAAATACTGATTTGAGATCACAACAACTTTGCGAGAGTCACTTCGGAACCAAAATACCGATTTTAGGGCTCGATTTAGGCAAACTAGTTATAAGGACTTAGTTTTTGCGCGAGGTGAGTTTTTAAGTGTTGTTGGAGCTCAAAATGAGTCCCTACGAATTATATTAATGTATTATATGTTCAAATACTGATTTGGGCTCACAACAACATTGCTAGAGTCACTTCGGAGCCAAAATACCCAATTTAGAGCTCGATTAGGCAAACTAGTTATAAGGACTTAGTTTTTGCGCGAGGTGAGTTTTTAAGTGTTGTTGGAGCTCAAAATGAGTCCTTACGAATTATATTAATGTATTATATGTTCAAATACTGATTTGGGATCACAACAACTTTGCTAGAGTCACTTCGGAGCCAAAATACCCAATTTAGGGCTCGATTTAGGCAAACTAGTTATAAGGACTTAGTTTTGCGCGAGGTGTGTTTTTTAAGTGTTGTTGGAGCTCAAAATGAGTCCCTAAGTCTTATTATAATATATTATATTAAATCACACATTTGGGACCTAAACAACTTCGCTAGATTTACTTCGGAGCCCAAAAACAAATCCAAAGGCTCGATTTAGGCAAAACTAGTTACATAGACTTAGTTTTTCACAAAGTGACCTTATAATGCTTGTTGGAGCTCCAAACGAGACTCTACGACTTATTATAATATATTATTTGTTCAAATACTCATTTTGGATCAAAATAAGTTTGCTAGAGTAACTTCGGAGCCAAAAAACCCGTTTTTAAAAGGGTCGATTTAGGCAAAACTAGTTATATGGACTTAGTTTTTGCGCGAGGTGAGTTTTTAAGTGTTGTTGGAGCTCAAAATGAGCCTACGAATTATATTAATGTATTATATGTTCAAATACTGATTGGGATCACAACAACTTTGCTAGAGTCACTTCGGAACCAAAATACCGATTTTAGGGCTCGATTTAGGCAAACTAGTTATAAGGACTTAGTTTTTGCGCGAGGTGAGTTTGTAAGTGTTGTTGGAGCTCAAAATGACTCCTTACGAATTATATTAATGTATTATACGTTCAAAATACTTATTTGGGATCACAAGAACTTTGCTAGAGTCACTTCGGAGCCAAAATACCCAATTTAGGGCTCGATTTAGGCAAACTAGTTATAAGGACTTAATTTTTGCGCGAGGTGAGTTTTTTAAGTGTTGTTCGAGCTCAAAAATGAGTCCCTAAGTCTTATTATTATATATTATATTAAATCACACATTTGGGACCTAAACAACTTCGCTAGATTTACTTCGCAGCCCAAAAAACAAATCCAAAGGCTCGATTTTGGCAAAACTAGTTACATAGACTTAGTTTTGCGCAAAGTGACCTTATAATGCTTGTTGGAGCTCCAAACGAGACTCTACGACTTATTATAATATATTATTTGTTCAAATACTCATTTTGGATCAAAATAAGTTTGCTAGAGTAACTTCGGAGCCAAAAACCCGTTTAAAAAGGTCGATTTAGACAAAACTAGTTATAAGGACTTAGTTTTTGCGCGAGGTGAGTTTTTCAGTGTTGTTGGAGCTCAAAATGAGTCCCTACGAATTATATTAATGTATTATATGTTCAAATACTGATTTGGGATCACAACAACTTTGCTAGAGTCACTGCGGAACCAAAATACCGATTTAGGGCTCGATTTAGGCAAACTAGTTATAAGGACTTAGTTTTTGCGCGAGGTGAGTTTTCAAGTGTTGTTGGAGCTCAAAATGAGTCCTACGAATTATATTAATATATTATATGTTCACATATGATTTGGGATCACAACAACTTTGCTAGAGTCACTTCGGAACCAAAATACCGATTTTAGGGCTCGATTTAGGCAAACCAGTTATAAGGACTTAGTTTTTGCGCGAGGTGAGTTTTTAAGTGTTGTTGGAGCTCAAAATGAGTCCCTACGAATTATATTAATGTATTATACGTTCAAATACTGATTTGGGATCACAACAACTTTGCTAGAGTCACTTCGGAGCCAAAATACCCAAGTTAGGGCTCGATTTAGGCAAACTAGTTATAAGGACTTAGTTTTTGCGCGAGGTGAGTTTTTAAGTGTTGTTGGAGCTCAAAATGAGTCCCTACGAATTATATTAATGTATTATATGTTCACATATTGATTTGGGATCACAACAACTTTGCTAGAGTCACTTTGGAACCAAAATACCGATTTTAGGGCTCGATTTAGGCAAAACAGTTATAAGGACTTAGTTTTTGCGCGAGGTGAGTTTTTAAGTGTTGTTGGAGCTCAAAATGAGTCCCTACGAATTATATTAATGTATTATACGTTCAAATACTGATTTGGGATCACAACAACTTTGCTAGAGTCACTTCGGAGCCAAAATACCCAAGTTAGGGCTCGATTTAGGCAAACTAGTTATAAGGACTTAGTTTTTGCGTGAGGTGAGTTTTTAAGTGTTGTTGGAGCTCAAAATGAGTCCCTACGAATTATATTAATGTATTATATGTTCAAATACTGATTTGAGATCACAACAACTTTGCGAGAGTCACTTCGGAACCAAAATACCGATTTTAGGGCTCGATTTAGGCAAACTAGTTATAAGGACTTACTTTTTGCGCGAGGTGGTTTTTAAGTGTGTGTTGGAGCTCAAAATGAGTCCCTACGAATTATATTAATGTATTATATGTTCAAATACTGATTTGGGCTCACAACAACTTTGCTAGAGTCACTTCGGAGCCAAAATACCCAATTTAGGGCTCGATTTAGGCAAACTAGTTATAAGGACTTAGTTTTTGCGCGAGGTGAGTTTTTAAGTGTTGTTGGAGCTCAAAATGAGTCCCTACGAATTATATTAATGTATTATATGTTCAAATACTGATTTGGGATCACAACAACTTTGCTAGAGTCACTTCGGAGCCAAAATACCCAATTTAGGGCTCGATTTAGGCAAACTAGTTATAAGGACTTAGTTTTTGCGCGAGGTGAGTTTTTAAGTGTTGTTGGAGCTCAAAATGAGTCCCTAAGTCTTATTATAATATATTATAAATCACACATTTGGGACCTAAACAACTTCGCTAGATTTACTTCGGAGCCCAAAAAAAATCCAAAGGCTCGATTTAGGCAAAACTAGTTACATAGACTTAGTTCTTCACAAAGTGACCTTATAATGCTTGTTGGAGCTCCAAACGAGACTCTACGACTTATTATAATATATTAATTTGTTCAAATACTCATTTTGGATCAAAATAAGTTTGCTAGATCACTTCGGAGCCAAAATACCCGTTTTAAAGGTCGATTTAGGCAAAACTAGTTATAAGGACTTAGTTTTTGCGCGAGGTGAGTTTTTAAGTGTTGTTGGAGCTCAAAATGAGTCCCTACGAATTATATTAATGTATTATATGTTCAAATACTGATTTGGGATCACAACAACTTTGCTAGAGTCACTTGAACCAAAATACCCATTTTGGGGCTCGATTTAGGCAAACTAGTTATAAGGACTTAGTTTTTGCGCGAGGTGAGTTTTTAAGTGTTGTTGGAGCTCAAAATGACTCCTACGAATTATATTAATGTATTATACGTTCAAATACTGATTTGGGATCACAACAACTTTGCTAGAGTCACTTCGAGCCAAAAATACCCATTTGAGGGCTCGATTTAGGCAAACTAGTTATAAGGACTTAGTTTTTACGCGAGGTGAGTTTTTAAGTGTTGTTGGAGCTCAAAATGAGTCCCTAAGTATTATATTAATATATTATATGTTCAAATCACTGATTTGGGACCACAACAACTTTGCTAGAGTCACTTGATCCAAAAATACCCAATCCAAGAGGCTCGATTTAGGCAAACTAGTTATAAAGGACTTAGTTTTTGCGCAAGTGAGTTTATAATGTTTTGGAGCTCAAAATGAACTCTACGACTTATTATAATATATTATATGTTCAAATACTCATTTGGGATCAAAATAACTTTGCTAGAGTCACTTGGAGCCAAAAACCCGATTTAAAAGGCTCGATTTAGGCAAAACTAGTTATAAGGACTTAGTTTTTGCGCGAGGTGAGTTTTTAAGTGTTGTTGGAGCTCAAAATGAGTCCCTACGAATTATATTAATGTATTATATGTTCAAATACTGATTTGGGATCACAACAACTTTGCTAGAGTCACTGGGAGCCAAAATACCCATTTTAGGGCTCGATTTAGGCAAACTAGTTATAAGGACTTAGTTTTTGCGCGAGGTGAGTTTTTAAGTGTTGTTGGAGCTCAAAATGAGTCCCTATGAATTATATTAATGTATTATATGTTCAAATACTGATTTGGGATCACAACAACTTTGCTAGAGTCACTTGGAACCAAAATACCCAATTTTAGGGCTCGATTTAGGCAAACTAGTTATAAGGACTTAGTTTTTCGCGAGGTGAGTTTTTAAGTGTTGTTGGAGCTCAAAATGAGTCCCTACGAATTATATTAATGTATTATATGTTCAAATACTGATTTGGGATCACAACAACTTTGCTAGAGTCACTCGGGCCAAAATACCCAATTTAGGGCTCGATTTAGGCAAACTAGTTATAAGGACTTAGTTTTTTGCGAGGTGAGTTTTTAAGTGTTGTTGGAGCTCAAAATGAGTCCCTACGAATTATATTAATGTATTATATGTTCAAATACTGATTTGGGATCACAACAACTTTGCTAGAGTCACTTGAGCCAAAATACCCAATTTGAGGGCTCGATTTAGGCAAACTAGTTATAAGGACTTAGTTTTTGCGCGGAGTGAGTTTTTAAGTGTTGTTGGAGCTCAAAATGAGTCCCTAAGTCTTATTATAATATATTATATGTTCAAATACACATTTGGGACCTAAACAACTTTGCTAGATTCACTTGGGCCCAAAAACCAATTCAAAGGCTCGATTTAGGCAAAACTAGTTACATAGACTTAGTTTTTGCGTAGTGACCTTATTAATGCTTGTTGGAGCTCAAAATGAGACCCTCTGACTTATTATAATATATTATTTGTTCAAATACTCATTTTGGGATCAAAATAAGTTTGCTAGAGTCACTTCGGAGCCAAAATACCCGTTTAAAGGCTCGATTTAGGCAAAACTAGTTATAAGGACTTAGTTTTTGCGCGAGGTGAGTTTTTAGTGTTGTTGGAGCTCAAAATGAGTCCCTACGAATTATATTAATGTATTATATGTTCAAATACTGATTTGGGATCACAACAACTTTGCTAGAGTCACTTGAACCAAAATACCCATTTTAGGGCTCGATTTAGGCAAACTAGTTATAAGGACTTAGTTTTTGCGCGAGGTGAGTTTTTAAGTGTTGTTGGAGCTCAAAATGAGTCCCTACAATTATATTAATGTATTATATGTTCAAATACTGATTTGGGATCACAACAACTTTGCTAGAGTCACTTCGGAACCAAAATACCCATTTTAGGGCTCGATTTAGGCAAACTAGTTATAAGGACTTAGTTTTTGCGCGAGGTGAGTTTTTAAGTGTTGTTGGAGCTCAAAATGAGTCCCTACGAATTATATTAATGTATTATATGTTCAAATACTGATTTGGGATCACAACAACTTTGCTAGAGTCACTTCGGTAGGGCTCGATTTAGGCAAACTAGTTATAAGGACTTAGTTTTTGCGCGAGGTGAGTTTTAAGTGTTGTTGGAGCTCAAAATGAGTCCCTACGAATTATATTAATGTATTATATGTTCAAATACTGATTTGGGATCACAACAACTTTGCTAGAGTCACTTCAGGGCCAAAATACCCAATTTAGGGCTCGATTTAGGCAAACTAGTTATAAGGACTTAGTTTTTGCGCGAGGTGAGTTTTTAAGTGTTGTTGGAGCTCAAAATGAGTCCCTAAGTCTTATTATAATATATTATATGTTCAAATACACATTTGGGATCTAAACAACTTTGCTAGAGTTTGCACTGACCCAAAATATAAATTCAAAGGCTCGATTTAGGCAAAACTAGTTATAAGGACTTAGTTTTTCGCGAGTGACCTTATAATGCTTGTTGGAGCTCAAAATGAGACCCTACGACTTATTTTAATATATTATATGTTCAAATACTCATTTGGGATCAAAATAACTTTGCTAGAGTAACCGGAGCCAAAATACCCAATTTTGAAGGCTCGATTTAGGCAAAACTAGTTATAAGGACTTAGTTTTTGCCGATGAGTTTTTAAGTGTTGTTGGAGCTCAAAATGAGTCCCTACGAATTATATTAATGTATTATATGTTCAAATACTGATTTGGGATCACAACAACTTTGCTAGAGTCACTTCGGAACCAAAATACCCAATTTTAGGGCTCGATTTAGGCAAACTAGTTATAAGGACTTAGTTTTTGCGCGAGGTGAGTTTTAAGTGTTGTTGGAGCTCAAAATGAGTCCCTACAGAATTATATTAATGTATTATATGTTCAAATACTGATTTGGGATCACAACAACTTTGCTAGAGTCACTTGGGACCAAAATACCCAATTTAGGGCTCGATTTAGGCAAACTAGTTATAAGGACTTAGTTTTTGCGCGGTGAGTTTTTAAGTGTTGTTGGAGCTCAAAATGAGTCCCTAAGTCTTATTATTAATATATTATATTCAAATCACACATTTGGGACCAAAACAACTTTGCTAGATTCACTTGAGCAAAAAAAATCCAAAGGCTCGATTTAGGCAAAACTAGTTACATAGACTTAGTTTTTGCGCAAAGTGACCTTATAAGTGCTTGTTGGAGCTCCAAATGAGACTCTACGACTTATTATAATATATTATATGTTCAAATACTCATTTGGGATCAAAACAACTTTGCTAGAGTCACTTGGAGACCAAAATACCCGTTTTAGAAAGGTCGATTTAGGCAAAACTAGTTATAAGGACTTAGTTTTTGCGCAGAGGTGAGTTTTTCAGTGTTGTTGGAGCTCAAAATGAGTCCCTACGAATTATATAATGTATTATATGTTCAAATGCTGAATTGGGATCACAACAACTTTGCTAGAGTCACTGCGGAACCAAAAATACCGATTTTAGGGCTCGATTTAGGCAAACTAGTTATAAGGACTTAGTTTTTGCGCGAGGTGAGTTTCAAGTGTTGTTGGAGCTCAAAATGAGTTCCTACGAATTATATTAATGTATTATATGTTCACATATTGATTTTGGGATCACAACAACTTTGCTAGAGTCACTTCGGAACCAAAATACCGATTTTAGGGCTCGATTTAGGCAAACCTAGTTATAAGGACTTAGTTTTTTGCGCGAGGTGAGTTTTTAAGTGTTGTTGAGATCAAAATGAGTCCCTACGAATTATATTAATGTATTATACGTTCAAATACTGATTTGGGATCACAACAACTTGCTAGAGTCACTTCGGAGCCAAAATACCCAAGTTAGGCTCGATTTAGGCAAACTAGTTATAAGGACTTAGTTTTTGCGCGAGGTGAGTTTTTAAGTGTTGCTGGAGCTCAAAATGACCCCTACGAATTATATTAATGTATTATATGTTCAAATACTGATTTGGGATCACAACAACTTTGCGAGAGTCACTTCGGAGCCAAAATACCTATTTTAGGGCTCGATTTAGGCAAACTAGTTATAAGGACTTAGTTTTTGCGCGAGGTGAGTTTTTAAGTGTTGTTGGAGCTCAAAATGAGTCCCTACGAATTATATTAATGTATTATATGTTCAAATATGATTTGGGATCACAACAACTTTTGCTAGAGTCAGCTTTGGAACCAAATACCGATTATTAGGGCTCGATTTAGGCAAACAGTTTATAAGGACTTAGTTTTTGCGCGAGGTGAGTTTTTAAGTGTTGTTGGAGCTCAAAATGAGTCCCTTACGAATTATATTAATGTATTTATACGTTCAGATACTGATTTGGGGATCACAACAACTTTGCTAGAGTCCCTTCGGAGCCAAAAATACCCAAAGTAGGGCTCGATTTAGGCAAACTAGGTTATAAGGACTTATTTTTTGCGTGGAGGTGAGTATTAAAGAGTTGTTGGAGCTCAAAATGGAGTCCCTACGAATTATATAATGTATGATATGTTCAAATACTGATTGAGGATCACAACAACTTAGGCGAGATAGTCACTTCGGAACCAAAAATACCGATTTTAGGGCTCGATTTAGGCAAACTAGTTATAAGGACTTACTTTTTGCGCGAGGTGAGTTTTTAAGTGTTGTTGGAGCTCAAAATGAGTCCCTACGAATTATATTAATGTATTATAGGTTCAAATACTGATTTGGGATCACAACAACTTTGCTAGAGTCACTTCGGAGCCAAAATACCCAATTTAGGGCTCGATTTAGGCAAACTAGTTATAAGGACTTAGTTTTTTGCGCGAGGTGAGTTTTTTAAGTGTTGTTGGAGCTCACAATGAGTCCCTACGAATTATATTAATGTATTATATGTTCAAATACTGAATTTGGGATCACAACAACTTTGCTAGAGTCACTTCGAGCCAAAATACCCATTTAGGGCTCGATTTAGCAAACTAGTTATAAGGACTTAGGTTTTTTGCGCGAGGTGAGTTTTAAGTTTTGTTGGAGCTCAAAATGAGTCCCTCGAATTATGTTTAATGTATTATATGTATCAAATCTGATTGGGAACTAAACACTTTGCTAGAGTCACTTCGGAGCCAAAATACCAAATTTAGGCTCGATTTAGGCAAACTAGTTATAAGGACTTAGTTTTTGCGCGAAGTGTGCTTTAAGTGTTGTTGGAGCTCCAAAAGAGTCCTACGAATTATATTAATGTATTATATGTTCAAATACTGATTTGGGATCACAACAACTTTGCTAGAGTCACTTCGGAGCCAAAATACCCAATTTAGGGCTCGATTTAGGCAAAACTAGTTATAAGGACTTAGTTTTTGCGCGAGGTGAGTTTTTAAGTGTTGTTGGAGCTCAAAATGAGTCCCTACGAATTATATTAATGTATTATATGTTCAAATACTGATTTGGGATCACAACAACTTTGCTAGAGTCACTTCGGAACCAAAATACCGATTTTAGGGCTCGATTTAGGCAAACTAGTTATAAGGACTTAGTTTTTGCGCGAGGTGAGTTTTTAAGTGTTGTTGGAGCTCAAAATGACTCCTACGAATTATATTAATGTATTATACTGTTCAAATACTGATTTGGGATCACAACAACTTTGCTAGAGTCACTTCGGAGCCAAAATACCCAATTTAGGGCTCGATTTAGGCAAACTAGTTATAAGGACTTAGTTTTTGCGCGAGGTGAGTTTTTAAGTGTTGTTGGAGCTCAAAATGAGTCCCTACGAATTATATTAATGTATTATATGTTCAAATACTGATTTGGGATCACAACAACTTTGCTAGAGTCACTTCGGAGCCAAAATAGCCCATTTAGGGCACGATTTAGGCAAACTAGTTATAAGGACTTAGTTTTTGCGCGAGGTGAGTTTTTAAGTGTTGTTGGAGCTCAAAATGAGTCCCTACGAATTATATTAATGTATTATATGTTCAAATACTGATTTGGGATCACAACAACTTTGCTAGAGTCACTTCGGAGCCAAAATACCCATTTTAGGGCTCGATTTAGGCAAACTAGTTATAAGGACTTAGTTTTTGCGCGAGGTGAGTTTTTAAGTGTTGTTGGAGCTCAAAATGAGTCCTACGAATTATATTAATGTATTATATGTTAAATACTGATTTGGGATCACAACAACTTTGCTAGAGTCACTTCGGAGCCAAAATACCATTTTAGGCTCGATTTAGGCAAACTAGTTATAAGGACTTAGTTTTTGCGCGAGGTGAGTTTTTAAGTGTTGTTGGAGATCAAAATGAGTCCCTACGAATTATATTAATGTATTATATGTTCAAATACTGATTTGGGATCACAACAACTTTGCTAGAGTCACTTCGGAGCCAAAATACCCATTTTAGGGCTCGATTTAGGCAAACTAGTTATAAGGACTTAGTTTTTGCGCGAGGTGAGTTTTAAGTGTTGTTGGAGCTCAAAATGAGTCCCTACGAATTATATTAATGTATTATATGTTCAAATACTGATTTGGGATCACAACAACTTTGCTAGAGTCACTTCGGAGCCAAAATACCCATTTTAGGGCTCGATTTAGGCAAACTAGTTATAAGGACTTAGTTTTTGCGCGAGGTGAGTTTTTAAGTGTTGTTGGAGCTCAAAATGAGTCCCTACGAATTATATTATGTATTATATGTTCAAATACTGATTTGGGATCACAACAACTTTGCTAGAGTCACTTCGGAGCCAAAATATCCATTTTAAGGCTCGATTTAGGCAAACTAGTTATAAGGACTTAGTTTTTGCGCGAGGTGAGTTTTTAAGTGTTGTTGGAGCTCAAAATGAGTCCCTACGAATTATATTAATGTATTATATGTTCAAATACTGATTTGGGATCACAACAACTTTGCTAGAGTCACTTCGGAGCCAAAATAGCTCATTTAGGGCTCGATTTAGGCAAACTAGTTATAAGGACTTAGTTTTTGCGCGAGGTGAGTTTTTAAGTGTTGTTGGAGCTCAAATGAGTCCCTACGAATTATATTAATGTATTATATGTTCAAATACTGATTTGGGATCACAACAACTTTGCTAGAGTCACTTCGGAGCCAAAATACCCATTTTAGGGCTCGATTTAGGCAAACTAGTTATAAGGACTTAGTTTTTGCGCGAGGTGAGTTTTTAAGTGTTGTTGGAGGTCAAAATAAGTCCCTAAGACATATTATAATGTATTATATTAAAATACACATTTAGGACCTAAACAACTTTGCTAGATTCACTTCGGAGCCAAAAACCCATCTAAACGCTCGATTTAGGGAAAACTAGTTACAAAGACTTAGTTTTTGCGCGAAGTGACCTTATAAGGCTTGTTGGAGCTCGAAACGAGTCTCTAAGACTTATTATACTATATTATATGTTCAAATACTCATTTAGGATCAAAACAAGTTTGCTAGAGTCACTTCGGAGCCAAAAAACCCGTTTAATAGCTCGATTTAGGCAAAACTAGTTATAAGGACTTAGTTTTTGCGCGATGTGAGTTTTAAAGTGTTATTGGAGCTCAAAATGAGTCCCTACGAATTATATTAATGTATTATATGTTCAAATACTGATTTGGGATCACAACAACGTTGCTAGAGTCACTTCGGAGCCAAAATGCTCATTTTAAGGCTCGATTTAGGCAAACTAGTTATAAGGACTTAGTTTTTGCGCGAGGTGAGTTTTAAGTGTTGTTGGAGCTCAAAATGAGTCCCTACGAATTATATTAATGTATTATATGTTCAAATACTGCTTTGGGATCACAACAACTTTGCTAGGGTCACTTCGGAGCCAAAATACCCATTTTAGGGCTCGATTTAGGCAAACTAGTTACAAGGACTTAGTTTTTGCGCGAGGTGAGTTTTTAAGTGTTCTTGGAGCTCAAAATGAGTCCCTACGAATTATATTAATGTATTATATGTTCAAATACTGATTTGGGATCACAACAACCTTGCTAGAGTCACTTCGGAGCCAAAATGCTCATTTTAAGGCTCGATTTAGGCAAACTAGTTATAAGGACTTAGTTTTTGCGCGAGGTGAGTTTTTAAGTGTTGTTGGAGCTCAAAATGAGTCCCTACGAATTATATTAATGTATTATATGTTCAAATACTGATTTGGGATCACAACAACTTTGCTAGAGTCACTTCGGAGCCGAAATACCCATTTTAAGGCTCGATTTAGGCAAACTAGTTATAAGGACTTAGTTTTTGCGCGAGGTGAGTTTTAAGTGTTGTTGGAGATCAAAATGAGTCCCGACGAATTATATTAATGTATTATATGTTCAAATACTGATTTGGGATCACAACAACTTTGCTAGAGTCACTTCGGAGCCAAATACCCATTTTAGGGCTCGATTTAGGCAAACTAGTTATAAGGACTTAGTTTTTGCGCGAGGTGAGTTTTTAAGTGTTGTTGGAGCTCAAAATGAGTCCCTACGAATTATATTAATGTATTATATGTTCAAATACTGATTTGGGATCACAACAACTTTGCTAGAGTCACTTCGGAGCCAAAATACCCATTTTAGGGCTCGATTTAGGCAAACTAGTTATAAGGACTTAGTTTTTGCGCGAGGTGAGTTTTTAAGTGTTGTTGGAGGTCAAAATAAGTCCCTAAGACATATTATAATGTATTATATTAAAATACACATTTAGGACCTAAACAACTTTGCTAGATTCACTTCGGAGCCAAAAACCCATCTAAACGCTCGATTTAGGGAAAACTAGTTACAAAGACTTAGTTTTTGCGCGAAGTGACCTTATAAGGCTTGTTGGAGCTCGAAACGAGTCTCTAAGACTTATTATACTATATTATATGTTCAAATACTCATTTAGGATCAAAACAAGTTTGCTAGAGTCACTTCGGAGCCAAAAAACCCGTTTAATAGCTCGATTTAGGCAAAACTAGTTATAAGGACTTAGTTTTTGCGCGATGTGAGTTTTAAAGTGTTATTGGAGCTCAAAATGAGTCCCTACGAATTATATTAATGTATTATATGTTCAAATACTGATTTGGGATCACAACAACGTTGCTAGAGTCACTTCGGAGCCAAAATGCTCATTTTAAGGCTCGATTTAGGCAAACTAGTTATAAGGACTTAGTTTTTGCGCGAGGTGAGTTTTTAAGTGTTGTTGGAGCTCAAAATGAGTCCCTACGAATTATATTAATGTATTATATGTTCAAATACTGATTTGGGATCACAACAACTTTGCTAGAGTCACTTCGGAGCCAAAATGCTCCATTTTAAGGCTCGATTTAGGCAAACTAGTTATAAGGACTTAGTTTTTGCGCGAGGTGAGTTTTTAAGTGTTGTTGGAGCTCAAAATGAGTCCCTACGAATTATATTAATGTATTATATGTTCAAATACTGATTTGGGATCACAACAACTTGCTAGAGTCACTTCGGAGCCGAAATACTCCATTTTAAGGGCTCGATTTAGGCAAACTAGTTATAAGGACTTAGTTTTTGCGCGAGGTGAGTTTTTAAGTATTGTTGGAGCTCAAAATGAGTCCCGACGAATTATATTAATGTATTATATGTTCAAATACTGATTTGGGATCACAACAACTTTGCTAGAGTCACTTCGGAGCCAAAATACCATTTTAGGGCTCGATTTAGGCAAACTAGTTATAAGGACTTAGTTTTTGCGCGAGGTGAGTTTTTAAGTGTTGTTGGAGCTCAAAATGAGTCCCTACGAATTATATTAATGTATTATATGTTCAAATACTGATTTGGGATCACAACAACTTTGCTAGAGTCACTTCGGAGCCAAAATACCATTTAAGGCTCGATTTAGGCAAACTAGTTATAAGGACTTAGTTTTTGCGCGAGGTGAGTTTTTAAGTGTTGTTGGAGCTCAAAATGAGTCCCTACGAATTATATTAATGTATTATATGTTCAAATACTGATTTAGGATCACAACAACTTTGCTAGAGTCACTTCGGAGCCAAAATACCCATTTTAAGGCTCGATTTAGGCAAACTAGTTATAAGGACTTAGTTTTTGCGCGATGTGAGTTTTAAAGTGTTATTGGAGCTCAAAATGAGTCCCTACGAATTATATTAATGTATTATATGTTCAAATACTGATTTGGGATCACAACAACGTTGCTAGAGTCACTTCGGAGCCAAAATGCTCATTTTAAGGCTCGATTTAGGCAAACTAGTTATAAGGACTTAGTTTTTGCGCGAGGTGAGTTTTTAAGTGTTGTTGGAGCTCAAAATGAGTCCCTACGAATTATATTAATGTATTATATGTTCAAATACTGCTTTGGGATCACAACAACTTTGCTAGGGTCACTTCGGAGCCAAAATACCCATTTTAGGGCTCGATTTAGGCAAACTAGTTACAAGGACTTAGTTTTTGCGCGAGGTGAGTTTTTAAGTGTTCTTGGAGCTCAAAATGAGTCCCTACGAATTATATTAATGTATTATATGTTCAAATACTGATTTGGGATCACAACAACCTTGCTAGAGTCACTTCGGAGCCAAAATGCTCATTTTAAGGCTCGATTTAGGCAAACTAGTTATAAGGACTTAGTTTTTGCGCGAGGTGAGTTTTTAAGTGTTGTTGGAGCTCAAAATGAGTCCCTACGAATTATATTAATGTATTATATGTTCAAATACTGATTTGGGATCACAACAACTTTGCTAGAGTCACTTCGGAGCCAAAATGCTCATTTTAAGGCTCGATTTAGGCAAACTAGTTATAAGGACTTAGTTTTTGCGCGAGGTGAGTTTTTAAGTGTTGTTGGAGCTCAAAATGAGTCCCTACGAATTATATTAATGTATTATATGTTCAAATACTGATTTGGGATCACAACAACTTTGCTAGAGTCACTTCGGAGCCAAAATACCCATTTTAGGGCTCGATTTAGGCAAACTAGTTATAAGGACTTAGTTTTTGCGCGAGGTGAGTTTTTAAGTGTTGTTGGAGGTCAAAATAAGTCCCTAAGACATATTATAATGTATTATATTAAAATACACATTTAGGACCTAAACAACTTTGCTAGATTCACTTCGGAGCCAAAAACCCATCTAAACGCTCGATTTAGGGAAAACTAGTTACAAAGACTTAGTTTTTGCGCGAAGTGACCTTATAAGGCTTGTTGGAGCTCGAAACGAGTCTCTAAGACTTATTATACTATATTATATGTTCAAATACTCATTTAGGATCAAAACAAGTTTGCTAGAGTCACTTCGGAGCCAAAAAACCCGTTTAATAGCTCGATTTAGGCAAAACTAGTTATAAGGACTTAGTTTTTGCGCGATGTGAGTTTTAAAGTGTTATTGGAGCTCAAAATGAGTCCCTACGAATTATATTAATGTATTATATGTTCAAATACTGATTTGGGATCACAACAACGTTGCTAGAGTCACTTCGGAGCCAAAATGCTCATTTTAAGGCTCGATTTAGGCAAACTAGTTATAAGGACTTAGTTTTTGCGCGAGGTGAGTTTTTAAGTGTTGTTGGAGCTCAAAATGAGTCCCTACGAATTATATTAATGTATTATATGTTCAAATACTGCTTTGGGATCACAACAACTTTGCGAGGGTCACTTCGGAGCCAAAATACCCATTTTAGGGCTCGATTTAGGCAAACTAGTTACAAGGACTTAGTTTTTGCGCGAGGTGAGTTTTTAAGTGTTCTTGGAGCTCAAAATGAGTCCCTACGAATTATATTAATGTATTATATGTTCAAATACTGATTTGGGATCACAACAACCTTGCTAGAGTCACTTCGGAGCCAAAATGCTCATTTTAAGGCTCGATTTAGGCAAACTAGTTATAAGGACTTAGTTTTTGCGCGAGGTGAGTTTTTAAGTGTTGTTGGAGATCAAAATGAGTCCCGACGAATTATATTAATGTATTATATGTTCAAATACTGATTTGGGATCACAACAACTTTGCTAGAGTCACTTCGGAGCCGAAATACCCATTTTAGGGCTCGATTTAGGCAAACTAGTTATAAGGACTTAGTTTTTGCGCGAGGTGAGTTTTTAAGTATTGTTGGAGCTCAAAATGAGTCCCGACGAATTATATTAATGTATTATATGTTCAAATACTGATTTGGGATCACAACAACTTTGCTAGAGTCACTTCGGAGCCAAAATACCCATTTTAGGGCTCGATTTAGGCAAACTAGTTATAAGGACTTAGTTTTTGCGCGAGGTGAGTTTTTAAGTGTTGTTGGAGGTCAAAATAAGTCCCTAAGACATATTATAATGTATTATATTAAAATACACATTTAGGACCTAAACAACTTTGCTAGATTCACTTCGGAGCCAAAAACCCATCTAAACGCTCGATTTAGGGAAAACTAGTTACAAAGACTTAGTTTTTGCGCGAAGTGACCTTATAAGGCTTGTTGGAGCTCGAAACGAGTCTCTAAGACTTATTATACTATATTATATGTTCAAATACTCATTTAGGATCAAAACAAGTTTGCTAGAGTCACTTCGGAGCCAAAAAACCCGTTTAATAGCTCGATTTAGGCAAAACTAGTTATAAGGACTTAGTTTTTGCGCGATGTGAGTTTTAAAGTGTTATTGGAGCTCAAAATGAGTCCCTACGAATTATATTAATGTATTATATGTTCAAATACTGATTTGGGATCACAACAACGTTGCTAGAGTCACTTCGGAGCCAAAATGCTCATTTTAAGGCTCGATTTAGGCAAACTAGTTATAAGGACTTAGTTTTTGCGCGAGGTGAGTTTTTAAGTGTTGTTGGAGCTCAAAATGAGTCCCTACGAATTATATTAATGTATTATATGTTCAAATACTGCTTTGGGATCACAACAACTTTGCTAGGGTCACTTCGGAGCCAAAATACCCATTTTAGGGCTCGATTTAGGCAAACTAGTTACAAGGACTTAGTTTTTGCGCGAGGTGAGTTTTTAAGTGTTCTTGGAGCTCAAAATGAGTCCCTACGAATTATATTAATGTATTATATGTTCAAATACTGATTTGGGATCACAACAACCTTGCTAGAGTCACTTCGGAGCCAAAATGCTCATTTTAAGGCTCGATTTAGGCAAACTAGTTATAAGGACTTAGTTTTTGCGCGAGGTGAGTTTTTAAGTGTTGTTGGAGATCAAAATGAGTCCCTACGAATTATATTAATGTATTATATGTTCAAATACTGATTTGGGATCACAACAACTTTGCTAGAGTCACTTCGGAGCCAAAATACCCATTTTAGGGCTCGATTTAGGCAAACTAGTTATAAGGACTTAGTTTTTGCGCGAGGTGAGTTTTTAAGTGTTGTTGGAGCTCAAAATGAGTCCCGACGAATTATATTAATGTATTATATGTTCAAATACTGATTTGGGATCACAACAACTTTGCTAGAGTCACTTCGGAGCCAAAATACCCATTTTAGGGCTCGATTTAGGCAAACTAGTTATAAGGACTTAGTTTTTGCGCGAGGTGAGTTTTTAAGTGTTGTTGGAGGTCAAAATAAGTCCCTAAGACATATTATAATGTATTATATTAAAATACACATTTAGGACCTAAACAACTTTGCTAGATTCACTTCGGAGCCAAAAACCCATCTAAACGCTCGATTTAGGGAAAACTAGTTACAAAGACTTAGTTTTTGCGCGAAGTGACCTTATAAGGCTTGTTGGAGCTCGAAACGAGTCTCTAAGACTTATTATACTATATTATATGTTCAAATACTCATTTAGGATCAAAACAAGTTTGCTAGAGTCACTTCGGAGCCAAAAAACCCGTTTAATAGCTCGATTTAGGCAAAACTAGTTATAAGGACTTAGTTTTTGCGCGATGTGAGTTTTAAAGTGTTATTGGAGCTCAAAATGAGTCCCTACGAATTATATTAATGTATTATATGTTCAAATACTGATTTGGGATCACAACAACGTTGCTAGAGTCACTTCGGAGCCAAAATGCTCATTTTAAGGCTCGATTTAGGCAAACTAGTTATAAGGACTTAGTTTTTGCGCGAGGTGAGTTTTTAAGTGTTGTTGGAGCTCAAAATGAGTCCCTACGAATTATATTAATGTATTATATGTTCAAATACTGCTTTGGGATCACAACAACTTTGCTAGAGTCACTTCGGAGCCAAAATACCCATTTTAGGGCTCGATTTAGGCAAACTAGTTATAAGGACTTAGTTTTTGCGCGAGGTGAGTTTTTAAGTGTTCTTGGAGCTCAAAATGAGTCCCTACGAATTATATTAATGTATTATATGTTCAAATACTGATTTGGGATCACAACAACTTTGCTAGAGTCACTTCGGAGCCAAAATGCTCATTTTAAGGCTCGATTTAGGCAAACTAGTTATAAGGACTTAGTTTTTGCGCGAGGTGAGTTTTTAAGTGTTGTTGGAGCTCAAAATGAGTCCCTACGAATTATATTAATGTATTATATGTTCAAATACTGATTTGGGATCACAACAACTTTGCTAGAGTCACTTCGGAGCCAAAATACTCATTTTAAGGCTCGATTTAGGCAAACTAGTTATAAGGACTTAGTTTTTGCGCGAGGTGAGTTTTTAAGTGTTGTTGGAGCTCAAAATGAGTCCCTACGAATTATATTAATGTATTATATGTTCAAATACTGATTTGGGATCACAACAACTTTGCTAGAGTCACTTCGGAGCCAAAATACCCATTTTAGGGCTCGATTTAGGCAAACTAGTTATAAGGACTTAGTTTTTGCGCGAGGTGAGTTTTTAAGTGTTGTTGGAGCTCAAAATGAGTCCCTACGAATTATATTAATGTATTATATGTTCAAATACTGATTTGGGATCACAACAACTTTGCTAGAGTCACTTCGGAGCCAAAATGCTCATTTTAAGGCTCGATTTAGGCAAACTAGTTATAAGGACTTAGTTTTTGCGCGAGGTGAGTTTTTAAGTGTTGTTGGAGCTCAAAATGAGTCCCTACGAATTATATTAATGTATTATATGTTCAAATACTGATTTGGGATCACAACAACTTTGCTAGAGTCACTTCGGAGCCAAAATACTCATTTTAGGGCTCGATTTAGGCAAACTAGTTATAAGGACTTAGTTTTTGCGCGAGGTGAGTTTTTAAGTGTTGTTGGAGCTCAAAATGAGTCCCTACGAATTATATTAATGTATTATATGTTCAAATACTGATTTGGGATCACAACAACTTTGCTAGAGTCACTTCGGAGCCAAAATGCTCATTTTAAGGCTCGATTTAGGCAAACTAGTTATAAGGACTTAGTTTTTGCGCGAGGTGAGTTTTTAAGTGTTGTTGGAGCTCAAAATGAGTCCCTACGAATTATATTAATGTATTATATGTTCAAATACTGATTTGGGATCACAACAACTTTGCTAGAGTCACTTCGGAGCCAAAATGCTCATTTTAAGGCTCGATTTAGGCAAACTAGTTATAAGGACTTAGTTTTTGCGCGAGGTGAGTTTTTAAGTGTTGTTGGAGCTCAAAATGAGTCCCTACGAATTATATTAATGTATTATATGTTCAAATACTGATTTGGGATCACAACAACTTTGCTAGAGTCACTTCGGAGCCAAAATACCCATTTTAGGGCTCGATTTAGGCAAACTAGTTATAAGGACTTAGTTTTTGCGCGAGGTGAGTTTTTAAGTGTTGTTGGAGGTCAAAATAAGTCCCTAAGACATATTATAATGTATTATATTAAAATACACATTTAGGACCTAAACAACTTTGCTAGATTCACTTCGGAGCCAAAAACCCATCTAAACGCTCGATTTAGGGAAAACTAGTTACAAAGACTTAGTTTTTGCGCGAAGTGAGCTTTTAAGGCTTGTTGGAGCTCAAAATGAGTCTCTACGAATTATATTAATGTATTATATGTTCAAATACTGATTTGGGATCAAAACAACTTTGCTAGAGTCACTTCGGAGCCAAAAAACCAGTTTAATAGCTCGATTTAGGCAAACTAGTTATAAGGACTTAGTTTTTGCGCGAGGTGAGTTTTAAAGTGTTATTGGAGCTCAAAATGAGTCCCTACGAATTATATTAATGTATTATATGTTCAAATACTGATTTGGGATCACAACAACGTTGCTAGAGTCACTTCGGAGCCAAAATGCTCATTTTAAGGCTCGATTTAGGCAAACTAGTTATAAGGACTTAGTTTTTGCGCGAGGTGAGTTTTTAAGTGTTGTTGGAGCTCAAAATGAGTCCCTACGAATTATATTAATGTATTATATGTTCAAATACTGATTTGGGATCACAACAACTTTGCTAGAGTCACTTCGGAGCCAAAATACCCATTTTAGGGCTCGATTTAGGCAAACTAGTTACAAGGACTTAGTTTTTGCGCGAGGTGAGTTTTTAAGTGTTCTTGGAGCTCAAAATGAGTCCCTACGAATTATATTAATGTATTATATGTTCAAATACTGATTTGGGATCACAACAACCTTGCTAGAGTCACTTCGGAGCCAAAATGCTCATTTTAAGGCTCGATTTAGGCAAACTAGTTATAAGGACTTAGTTTTTGCGCGAGGTGAGTTTTTAAGTGTTGTTGGAGCTCAAAATGAGTCCCTACGAATTATATTAATGTATTATATGTTCAAATACTGATTTGGGATCACAACAACTTTGCTAGAGTCACTTCGGAGCCAAAATACCCATTTTAAGGGCTCGATTTAGGCAAACTAGTTATAAGGACTTAGTTTTTGCGCGAGGTGAGTTTTTAAGTGTTGTTGGAGCTCAAAATGAGTCCCTACGAATTATATTAATGTATTATATGTTCAAATACTGATTTGGGATCACAACAACTTTGCTAGAGTCACTTCGGAGCCAAAATACCCATTTTAGGCTCGATTTAGGCAAACTAGTTATAAGGACTTAGTTTTTGCGCGAGGTGAGTTTTTAAGTGTTGTTGGAGCTCAAAATGAGTCCCTACGAATTATATAATGTATTATATGTCAAATACAGATTTGGATCACAACAACTTTGCTAGAGTCACTTCGGAGCCAAAAACCCATTTAAGGCTCGATTTAGGGCAAACTAGTTACAAAGACTTAGTTTTTGCGCGAGTGAGTTTTAAGGTTGTTGGAGCTCAAAATGAGTCTCCTACGAATTATATTAATGTATTATATGTTCAAATACTGATTTGGGATCACAACAAGCTTTGCTAGAGTCACTTCGGAGCCAAAAAACCCATTTTAAGGCTCGATTTAGGCAAACTAGTTATAAGGACTTAGTTTTTGCGCGAGGTGAGTTTTAAGTGTTATTGGAGCTCAAAATGAGTCCCTACGAATTATATTAATGTATTATATGTTCAAATACTGATTTGGGATCACAACAACGTTGCTAGAGTCACTTCGGAGCCAAAATGCTCATTTTAAGGCTCGATTTAGGCAAACTAGTTATAAGGACTTAGTTTTTGCGCGAGGTGAGTTTTTAAGTGTTGTTGGAGCTCAAAATGAGTCCCTACGAATTATATTAATGTATTATATGTTCAAATACTGCTTTGGGATCACAACAACTTTGCTAGAGTCACTTCGGAGCCAAAATACCCATTTTAGGGCTCGATTTAGGCAAACTAGTTATAAGGACTTAGTTTTTGCGCGAGGTGAGTTTTTAAGTGTTGTTGGAGCTCAAAATGAGTCCCTACGAATTATATTAATGTATTATATGTTCAAATACTGATTTGGGATCACAACAACTTTGCTAGAGTCACTTCGGAGCCAAAATGCTCATTTTAAGGCTCGATTTAGGCAAACTAGTTATAAGGACTTAGTTTTTGCGCGAGGTGAGTTTTTAAGTGTTGTTGGAGCTCAAAATGAGTCCCTACGAATTATATTAATGTATTATATGTTCAAATACTGATTTGGGATCACAACAACTTTGCTAGAGTCACTTCGGAGCCAAAATGCCCATTTTAAGGCTCGATTTAGGCAAACTAGTTATAAGGACTTAGTTTTTGCGCGAGGTGAGTTTTTAAGTGTTGTTGGAGCTCAAAATGAGTCCCTACGAATTATATTAATGTATTATATGTTCAAATACTGATTTGGGATCACAACAACTTTGCTAGAGTCACTTCGGAGCCAAAATACCCATTTTAGGGCTCGATTTAGGCAAACTAGTTATAAGGACTTAGTTTTTGCGCGAGGTGAGTTTTTAAGTGTTGTTGGAGCTCAAAATGAGTCCCTAAGACATATATTAATGTATTATATGTTCAAATACAGATTTGGACCTAAACAACTTTGCTAGAGTCACTTCGGAGCCAAAAACCCATCTAAGGCTCGATTTAGGCAAACTAGTTACAAAGGACTTAGTTTTTGCGCGAAGTGACCTTATAAGGCTTGTTGGAGCTCGAAATGAGTCTCTAAGACTTATTATACTATATTATATGTTCAAATACTCATTTAGGATCAAAACAAGTTTGCTAGAGTCACTTCGGAGCCAAAAAACCCGTTTAATAGCTCGATTTAGGCAAAACTAGTTATAAGGACTTAGTTTTTGCGCGATGTGAGTTTTAAAGTGTTATTGGAGCTCAAAATGAGTCCCTACGAATTATATTAATGTATTATATGTTCAAATACTGATTTGGGATCACAACAACGTTGCTAGAGTCACTTCGGAGCCAAAATGCTCATTTTAAGGGCTCGATTTAGGCAAACTAGTTATAAGGACTTAGTTTTTGCGCGAGGTGAGTTTTTAAGTGTTGTTGGAGCTCAAAATGAGTCCCTACGAATTATATTAATGTATTATATGTTCAAATACTGCTTTGGGATCACAACAACTTTGCTAGGGTCACTTCGGAGCCAAAATACCCATTTTAGGGCTCGATTTAGGCAAACTAGTTATAAGGACTTAGTTTTTGCGCGAGGTGAGTTTTTAAGTGTTGTTGGAGCTCAAAATGAGTCCCTACGAATTATATTAATGTATTATATGTTCAAATACTGATTTGGGATCACAACAACTTTGCTAGAGTCACTTCGGAGCCAAAATGCTCATTTTAAGGCTCGATTTAGGCAAACTAGTTATAAGGACTTAGTTTTTGCGCGAGGTGAGTTTTTAAGTGTTGTTGGAGCTCAAAATGAGTCCCTACGAATTATATTAATGTATTATATGTTCAAATACTGATTTGGGATCACAACAACTTTGCTAGAGTCACTTCGGAGCCAAAATGCTCATTTTAAGGCACGATTTAGGCAAACTAGTTATAAGGACTTAGTTTTTGCGCGAGGTGAGTTTTTAAGTGTTGTTGGAGCTCAAAATGAGTCCCTACGAATTATATTAATGTATTATATGTTCAAATACTGATTTGGGATCACAACAACTTTGCTAGAGTCACTTCGGAGCCAAAATGCTCATTTTAAGGCTCGATTTAGGCAAACTAGTTATAAGGACTTAGTTTTTGCGCGAGGTGAGTTTTTAAGTGTTGTTGGAGCTCAAAATGAGTCCCGACGAATTATATTAATGTATTATATGTTCAAATACTGATTTGGGATCACAACAACTTTGCTAGAGTCACTTCGGAGCCGAAATACCCATTTTAGGGCTCGATTTAGGCAAACTAGTTATAAGGACTTAGTTTTTGCGCGAGGTGAGTTTTAAGTGTTGTTGGAGCTCAAAATGAGTCCCTACGAATTATATTAATGTATTATATGTTCAAATACTGATTTGGGATCACAACAACTTTGCTAGAGTCACTTCGGAGCCAAAATACCCATTTTAGGGCTCGATTTAGGCAAACTAGTTATAAGGACTTAGTTTTTGCGCGAGGTGAGTTTTTAAGTGTTGTTGGAGGTCAAAATAAGTCCCTAAGACATATTATAATGTATTATATGTTCAAATACACTTTTAGGATCAAAACAACTTTGCTAGATTCACTTCGGAGCCAAAAACCCATCTAAACGCTCGATTTAGGGAAAACTAGTTACAAAGACTTAGTTTTTGCGCGAAGTGACCTTATAAGGCTTGTTGGAGCTCGAAACGAGTCTCTAAGACTTATTATACTATATTATATGTTCAAATACTCATTTAGGATCAAAACAAGTTTGCTAGAGTCACTTCGGAGCCAAAAAACCCGTTTAATAGCTCGATTTAGGCAAAACTAGTTATAAGGACTTAGTTTTTGCGCGATGTGAGTTTTAAAGTGTTATTGGAGCTCAAAATGAGTCCCTACGAATTATATTAATGTATTATATGTTCAAATACTGATTTGGGATCACAACAACGTTGCTAGAGTCACTTCGGAGCCAAAATGCTCATTTTAAGGCTCGATTTAGGCAAACTAGTTATAAGGACTTAGTTTTTGCGCGAGGTGAGTTTTTAAGTGTTGTTGGAGCTCAAAATGAGTCCCTACGAATTATATTAATGTATTATATGTTCAAATACTGATTTGGGATCACAACAACTTTGCTAGAGTCACTTCGGAGCCAAAATACCCATTTTAGGGCTCGATTTAGGCAAACTAGTTATAAGGACTTAGTTTTTGCGCGAGGTGAGTTTTTAAGTGTTGTTGGAGCTCAAAATGAGTCCCTACGAATTATATTAATGTATTATATGTTCAAATACTGATTTGGGATCACAACAACTTTGCTAGAGTCACTTCGGAGCCAAAATACCATTTTAGGGCTCGATTTAGGCAAACTAGTTATAAGGACTTAGTTTTTGCGCGAGGTGAGTTTTTAAGTGTTGTTGGAGCTCAAAATGAGTCCCTACGAATTATATTAATGTATTATATGTTCAAATACTGATTTGGGATCACAACAACTTTGCTAGAGTCACTTCGGAGCCAAAATACCCATTTTAGGGCTCGATTTAGGCAAACTAGTTATAAGGACTTAGTTTTTGCGCGAGGTGAGTTTTTAAGTGTTGTTGGAGCTCAAAATGAGTCCCTACGAATTATATTAATGTATTATATGTTCAAATACTGATTTGGGATCACAACAACCTTGCTAGAGTCACTTCGGAGCCAAAATGCTCATTTTAAGGCTCGATTTAGGCAAACTAGTTATAAGGACTTAGTTTTTGCGCGAGGTGAGTTTTTAAGTGTTGTTGGAGCTCAAAATGAGTCCCTACGAATTATATTAATGTATTATATGTTCAAATACTGATTTGGGATCACAACAACTTTGCTAGAGTCACTTCGGAGCCAAATACCCATTTTAGGGCTCGATTTAGGCAAACTAGTTATAAGGACTTAGTTTTTGCGCGAGGTGAGTTTTTAAGTGTTGTTGGAGCTCAAAATGAGTCCCTACGAATTATATTAATGTATTATATGTTCAAATACTGATTTGGGATCACAACAACTTTGCTAGAGTCACTTCGGAGCCAAAATACCCATTTTAGGGCTCGATTTAGGCAAACTAGTTATAAGGACTTAGTTTTTGCGCGAGGTGAGTTTTTAAGTGTTGTTGGAGGTCAAAATAAGTCCCTAAGACATATTATAATGTATTATATTAAAATACACATTTAGGACACTAACAACTTTGCTAGATTCACTTCGGAGCCAAAATACCCATCTAACGCTCGATTTAGGGAAAACTAGTTACAAAGACTTAGTTTTTGCGCGAAGTGACCTTATAAGGCTTGTTGGAGCTCGAAACGAGTCTCTAAGAATATTATACTATATTATATGTTCAAAATACTCATTTAGGATCAAAACAAGTTTGCTAGAGTCACTTCGGAGCCAAAAAACCCGTTTAATAGCTCGATTTAGGCAAAACTAGTTATAAGGACTTAGTTTTTGCGCGATGTGAGTTTTAAAGTGTTGTTGGAGCTCAAAATGAGTCCCTACGAATTATATTAATGTATTATATGTTCAAATACTGATTTGGGATCACAACAACGTTGCTAGAGTCACTTCGGAGCCAAAATGCTCATTTTAAGGCTCGATTTAGGCAAACTAGTTATAAGGACTTAGTTTTTGCGCGAGGTGAGTTTTTAAGTGTTGTTGGAGCTCAAAATGAGTCCCTACGAATTATATTAATGTATTATATGTTCAAATACTGATTTGGGATCACAACAACTTTGCTAGAGTCACTTCGGAGCCAAAATACCCATTTTAGGGCTCGATTTAGGCAAACTAGTTACAAGGACTTAGTTTTTGCGCGAGGTGAGTTTTTAAGTGTTGTTGGAGCTCAAAATGAGTCCCTACGAATTATATTAATGTATTATATGTTCAAATACTGATTTGGGATCACAACAACTTTGCTAGAGTCACTTCGGAGCCAAAATGCTCATTTTAAGGCTCGATTTAGGCAAACTAGTTATAAGGACTTAGTTTTTGCGCGAGGTGAGTTTTTAAGTGTTGTTGGAGCTCAAAATGAGTCCTGACGAATTATATTAATGTATTATATGTTCAAATACTGATTTGGGATCACAACAACTTTGCTAGAGTCACTTCGGAGCCAAAATACCCATTTTAGGGCTCGATTTAGGCAAACTAGTTATAAGGACTTAGTTTTTGCGCGAGGTGAGTTTTTAAGTGTTGTTGGAGCTCAAAATGAGTCCCTACGAATTATATTAATGTATTATATGTTCAAATACTGATTTGGGATCACAACAACTTTGCTAGAGTCACTTCGGAGCCAAAATACCCATTTTAGGGCTCGATTTAGGCAAACTAGTTATAAGGACTTAGTTTTTGCGCGAGGTGAGTTTTTAAGTGTTGTTGAGCTCAAAATGAGTCCCTACGAATTATATTAATGTATTATATGTTCAAATACTGATTTGGGATCACAACAACTTTGCTAGAGTCACTTCGGAGCCAAAATACCCATTTTAGGGCTCGATTTAGGCAAACTAGTTATAAGGACTTAGTTTTTGCGCGAGGTGAGTTTTTAAGTGTTGTTGGAGCTCAAAATGAGTCCCTACGAATTATATTAATGTATTATATGTTCAAATACTGATTTGGGATCACAACAACTTTGCTAGAGTCACTTCGGAGCCAAAATACCCATTTAAGGGCTCGATTTAGGCAAACTAGTTATAAGGACTTAGTTTTTGCGCGAGGTGAGCTTTTAAGTGTTGTTGGAGCTCAAAATGAGTCCCTACGAATTATATTAATGTATTATATGTTCAAATACTGATTTGGGATCACAACAACGTTGCTAGAGTCACTTCGGAGCCAAAATACCCATTTTAGGGCTCGATTTAGGCAAACTAGTTATAAGGACTTAGTTTTTGCGCGAGGTGAGTTTTAAGTGTTGTTGGAGCTCAAAATGAGTCCCTACGAATTATATTAATGTATTATATGTTCAAATACTGATTTGGGATCACAACAACTTTGCTAGAGTCACTTCGGAGCCAAAATACCCATTTTAGGGCTCGATTTAGGCAAACTAGTTATAAGGACTTAGTTTTTGCGCGAGGTGAGTTTTTAAGTGTTGTTGGAGCTCAAAATGAGTCCCTACGAATTATATTAATGTATTATATGTTCAAATACTGATTTGGGATCACAACAACTTTGCTAGAGTCACTTCGGAGCCAAAATGCTCATTTTAAGGCTCGATTTAGGCAAACTAGTTATAAGGACTTAGTTTTTGCGCGAGGTGAGTTTTTAAGTGTTGTTGGAGCTCAAAATGAGTCCCTACGAATTATATTAATGTATTATATGTTCAAATACTGATTTGGGATCACAACAACTTTGCTAGAGTCACTTCGGAGCCAAAATGCTCCATTTAAGGGCTCGATTTAGGCAAACTAGTTATAAGGACTTAGTTTTTGCGCGAGGTGAGTTTTTAAGTGTTGTTGGAGCTCAAAATGAGTCCCTACGAATTATATTAATGTATTATATGTTCAAATACTGATTTGGGATCACAACAACTTTGCTAGAGTCACTTCGGAGCCAAAATACCCATTTTAGGGCTCGATTTAGGCAAACTAGTTATAAGGACTTAGTTTTTGCGCGAGGTGAGTTTTTAAGTGTTGTTGGAGCTCAAAATGAGTCCCTACGAATTATATTAATGTATTATATGTTCAAATACTGATTTGGGATCACAACAACTTTGCTAGAGTCACTTCGGAGCCAAAATACCCATTTTAGGGCTCGATTTAGGCAAACTAGTTATAAGGACTTAGTTTTTGCGCGAGGTGAGTTTTTAAGTGTTGTTGGAGCTCAAAATGAGTCCCTACGAATTATATTAATGTATTATATGTTCAAATACTGATTTGGGATCACAACAACTTTGCTAGAGTCACTTCGGAGCCAAATACCCATTTTAGGGCTCGATTTAGGCAAACTAGTTATAAGGACTTAGTTTTTGCGCGAGGTGAGTTTTTAAGTGTTGTTGGAGCTCAAAATGAGTCCCTACGAATTTATAATGTATTATATGTTCAAATACTGATTTGGGATCACAACAACTTTGCTAGAGTCACTTCGGAGCCAAATACCCATTTTAGGGCTCGATTTAGGCAAACTAGTTATAAGGACTTAGTTTTTGCGCGAGTGAGTTTTTAAGTGTTGTTGGAGCTCAAAATGAGTCCCTACGAATTATATTAATGTATTATATGTTCAAATACTGATTTGGGATCACAACAACTTTGCTAGAGTCACTTGGAGCCAAAATACCCATTTTAAGGCTCGATTTAGGCAAACTAGTTATAAGGACTTAGTTTTTGCGCGAGGTGAGTTTTTAAGTGTTGTTGGAGCTCAAAATGAGTCCCTAAGACATATTATTAATGTATTATATGTTCAAATACTGATTTGGGATCACAACAACTTTGCTAGAGTCACTCGGAGCCAAAAACCCATTAAAGGCTCGATTTAGGCAAACTAGTTATAAGGACTTAGTTTTTGCGCGAGGTGAGTTTTTAAGTGTTGTTGGAGCTCAAAATGAGTCCCTAAGAATTATATTAATGTATTATATGTTCAAATACTGATTTGGGATCAAAACAACTTTGCTAGAGTCACTTGGAGCCAAAAATGCCCATTTTAAGGCTCGATTTAGGCAAACTAGTTATAAGGACTTAGTTTTTTGCGCGAGTGAGTTTTTAAGTGTTGTTGGAGCTCAAAATTCGTCCCTACGAATTATATTAATGTATTATATGTTTCAAATACTGATTTGGGATCCACTACAACTTGCTAGTGTCACTTCGGAGCAAATGACCCATTTTAGGCTAGATTTAGGCAAAACTAGTTATCAGGACTTAGTTTTGCCGCGAGGTGAGTTTTTTCAGTGTTGTTGGAGGTCAAAATGAGGCCCGACGAATTATATTAATGTATTATATGTTCAAATACTGATTTGGGATCACAACAACTTTGCTAGAGTCCACTTCGGAGCCAAATACCCATTTTAGGGCTCGATTTAGGCAAACTAGTTATAAGGACTTAGTTTTTGCGCGAGGTGAGTTTTTAAGTGTTGTGGAGCTCAAAATGAGTCCCTACGAATTATATTAATGTATTTATAGTTCTAATACTGCTTTTGGATCACAACAACTTTGCTAGAGTCACTTCGGAGCCAAAATACCCATTTTAGGGCTCGATTTAGGCAAACTAGTTATAGGACTTAGTTTTTGCGCGTGGTGAGTTTTTAAGTGTTGTTGGAGCTCAAAATGAGTCCCTACGAATTATATAATGTATTATATGTTCAAATACTGATTTGGGATCACAACAACTTTGCTAGAGTCACTTCGGAGCCAAATGATCCCATTTTAGGGCTCGATTTAGGCAAACTAGTTATAAGGACTTAGTTTTTGCGCGAGTGAGTTTTTAAGTGTTGTTGGAGCTCAAAATGAGTCCCTACGAATTATATTAATGTATTTATGTTCAAATACTGATTTGGGATCACAACAACTTTGCTAGAGTCACTTCGGAGCCAAAATTCCCATTTTAGGGATCGATTTTAGGCAAACTAGTTATAAGGACTTAGTTTTTGCGCGAGGTGAGCTTCTAAGTGTTGTGGAGCTCAAAATGAGTCCCTACGAATTATATTAATGTATTATATGTTCAAATACTGATTTGGGATCACAACAACTTGCTAGAGTCACTTCGGAGCCAAAATGCTCATTTTAAGGCTCGATTTAGGCAAACTAGTTATAAGGACTTAGTTTTTGCGCGAGGTGAGTTTTTAAGTGTTGTTGGAGCTCAAAATGAGTCCCTACGAATTATTAATGTATTATATGTTCAAATACTGATTTGGGATCACAACAACTTTGCTAGAGTCACTTCGAGCCAAATACCCATTTTAGGGCTCGATTTAGGCAAACTAGTTATAAGGACTTAGTTTTTGCGCGAGGTGAGTTTTTAAGTGTTGTTGGAGCTCAAAATGAGTCCCTACGAATTATATTAATGTATTATATGTTCAAATACTGATTTGGGATCACAACAACTTTGCTAGAGTCACTTCGGAGCCAAAATACCCATTTTAGGGCTCGATTTAGGCAAACTAGTTATAAGGACTTAGTTTTTGCGCGAGGTGAGTTTTTAAGTGTTGTTGGAGCTCAAAATGAGTCCTACGAATTATATAATGTATTATATGTCTTAATACTGATTTGGGATCACAACAACTTTGCTAGAGTCACTTCGGAGCCAAAATGTCCATTTTAAGGCTCGATTTAGCAAACTAGTTATAAGGACTTAGTTTTTGCGCGAGGTTGAGCTTCTAAGTGTTTTTTGGAGCTCAATATGAGTCCCTCTGAATTATATTACTTGTATTATATGTTCAAATACTGATTTGGGATCACAACAACTTTGCTTAGGGTCACTTCGGGAGCAAAGTACCCATTTTAGGGCTCGATTTAGGGCAAACTAGTTACAAGACTTAGTTTTGCGCGAGGTGAGTTTTTTAGTGTTCTTGGAGCTAAAATGAGTCCCTAAGAATTATATTAATGTATTATATGTTCAAATACTGATTTGGGATCACAACAACTTTGCTAGAGTCACTCGAGCCAAAATACCCATTTTAAGGCTCGATTTAGGCAAACTAGTTATAAGGACTTAGTTTTTGCGCGAGGTGAGTTTTTAAGTGTTGTTGGAGCTCAAAATGAGTCCCTAAGAATTATATTAATGTATTATATGTTCAAATACTGATTTGGGATCACAACAACTTTGCTAGAGTCACTTGAGCCAAAATACCCATTTTGGGCTCGATTTAGGCAAACTAGTTATAAGGACTTAGTTTTTGCGCGAGGTGAGTTTTTAAGTGTTGTTGGAGCTCAAAATGAGTCCCTAAGACTTATTATAATGTATTATATGTTCAAATACTGATTTGGGATCAAAACAACTTTGCTAGAGTCACTTGGAGCCAAAAAACCCATTTTAAGGCTCGATTTAGGCAAACTAGTTATAAGGACTTAGTTTTTGCGCCAGGTGAGTTTTAAGTGCTTGTTGGAGCTCAAAATGAGTCCCTAAGACTTATTATAATGTATTATTTGTTCAAATACTGATTTGGGATCACAACAACTTTGCTAGAGTCACTTCGGAGCCAAAAATGCTCATTTTAAGGCACGATTTAGGCAAAACTAGTTATAAGGACTTAGTTTTGCGCGAGGTGAGTATAAAGTGTTGTTGGAGCTCAAAATGAGTCCCTACGAATTATATTAATGTATTATATGTTCAAATACTGATTTGGATCACAACAACTTCGCTAGAGTCACTTCGGAGCCGAAATACCCATTTTAAGGCTCGATTTAGGCAAACTAGTTTTAAGGACTTAGTTTTTGCGCGAGGTGAGTTTTTAAGTATTGTTGGAGCTCAAAATGAGTCCCTACGAATTATATTAATGTATTATATGTTCAAATACTGATTTGGGATCACAACAACTTTGCTAGAGTCACTTCGGAGCCAAAATACCCATTTTAGGGCTCGATTTAGGCAAACTAGTTATAAGGACTTAGTTTTTGCGCGAGGTGAGTTTTAAGTGTTGTTGGAGGTCAAAATGAGTCCCTACGACTTATATAATGTATTATATGTAAAATACAGATTTAGGATCACAAAACAACTTTGCTAGAGTCACTTCGGAGCCAAAATACCCATTTAGGGCTCGATTTAGGCAAACTAGTTATAAGGACTTAGTTTTTGCGCGAGGTGAGTTTTTAAAGTGTTGTTGGAGCTCAAATGAGTCCCTACGAATTATATTAATGTATTATATGTTCAAATACTGATTTGGATCACAACAACTTTGCTAGAGTCACTTCGGAGCCAAAATACCCATTTTAGGCTCGATTTAGGCAAACTAGTTATAAGGACTTAGTTTTTGCGCGAGGTGAGTTTTTAAGTGTTGTTGGAGCTCAAAATAAGTCCCTAAGACATATTATAATGTATTATATTAAAATACACATTTAGGACCAAAACAACTTTGCTAGATTCACTTCGGAGCCAAAAACCATCTAACGCTCGATTTAGGGAAAACTAGTTACAAAGGACTTAGTTTTTGCGCGAGTGACCTTTATAAGGCTTGTTGGAGCTCAAAACGAGTCTCTAAGACTTATATTAATATTATATGTTCAAATACTCATTTGGATCAAAACAAGTTTGCTAGAGTCACTTCGGAGCCAAAAAACCCGTTTAATAGCTCGATTTAGGCAAACTAGTTATAAGGACTTAGTTTTTGCGCGAGGTGAGTTTTAAAGTGTTATTGGAGCTCAAAATGAGTCCCTACGAATTATATTAATGTATTATATGTTCAAATACTGATTTGGGATCACAACAACGTTGCTAGAGTCACTTCGGAGCCAAAATGCTCATTTTAAGGCTCGATTTAGGCAAACTAGTTATAAGGACTTAGTTTTTGCGCGAGGTGAGTTTTTAAGTGTTGTTGGAGCTCAAAATGAGTCCCTACGAATTATATTAATGTATTATATGTTCAAATACTGATTTGGGATCACAACAACTTTGCTAGAGTCACTTCGGAGCCAAAATGCTCATTTTAAGGCTCGATTTAGGCAAACTAGTTATAAGGACTTAGTTTTTGCGCGAGGTGAGTTTTTAAGTGTTGTTGGAGCTCAAAATGAGTCCCTACGAATTATATTAATGTATTATATGTTCAAATACTGATTTGGGATCACAACAACTTCGCTAGAGTCACTTCGGAGCCGAAATGCCCATTTTAAGGCTCGATTTAGGCAAACTAGTTATAAGGACTTAGTTTTTGCGCGAGGTGAGTTTTTAAGTGTTGTTGGAGCTCAAAATGAGTCCCTACGAATTATATTAATGTATTATATGTTCAAATACTGATTTGGGATCACAACAACTTTGCTAGAGTCACTTCGGAGCCAAAATACCCATTTTAGGGCTCGATTTAGGCAAACTAGTTATAAGGACTTAGTTTTTGCGCGAGGTGAGTTTTTAAGTGTTGTTGGAGGTCAAAATAAGTCCCTAAGACATATTATAATGTATTATATTAAAATACACATTTAGGACCTAAACAACTTTGCTAGATTCACTTCGGAGCCAAAAACCCATCTAAACGCTCGATTTAGGAAAACTAGTTACAAAGACTTAGTTTTTGCGCGAAGTGACCTTATAAGGCTTGTTGGAGCTCGAAACGAGTCTCTAAGACTTATTATACTATATTATATGTTCAAATACTCATTTAGGATCAAAACAAGTTTGCTAGAGTCACTTCGGAGCCAAAAAACCCGTTTAATAGCTCGATTTAGGCAAAACTAGTTATAAGGACTTAGTTTTTGCGCGATGTGAGTTTTAAAGTGTTATTGGAGCTCAAAATGAGTCCCTACGAATTATATTAATGTATTATATGTTCAAATACTGATTTGGGATCACAACAACGTTGCTAGAGTCACTTCGGAGCCAAAATGCTCATTTTAAGGCTCGATTTAGGCAAACTAGTTATAAGGACTTAGTTTTTGCGCGAGGTGAGTTTTTAAGTGTTGTTGGAGCTCAAAATGAGTCCCTACGAATTATATTAATGTATTATATGTTCAAATACTGCTTTGGGATCACAACAACTTTGCTAGGGTCACTTCGGAGCCAAAATACCCATTTTAGGGCTCGATTTAGGCAAACTAGTTACAAGGACTTAGTTTTTGCGCGAGGTGAGTTTTTAAGTGTTCTTGGAGCTCAAAATGAGTCCCTACGAATTATATTAATGTATTATATGTTCAAATACTGATTTCGGATCACAACAACTTGCTAGAGTCGCATCGGAGCCAAATGCTCATTTAAGGCTCGATTTAGGCAAACTAGTTATAAGGACTTAGTTTTTGCGCGAGGTGAGTTTTTAAGTGTTGTTGGAGCTCAAAATGAGTCCCTACGAATTATATTAATGTATTATATGTTCAAATACTGATTTGGGATCACAACAACTTTGCTAGAGTCACTTCGGAGCCAAAATGCTCATTTTAGGGCTCGATTTAGGCAAACTAGTTATAAGGACTTAGTTTTTGCGCGAGGTGAGTTTTTAAGTGTTGTTGGAGATCAAAATGAGTCCCTACGAATTATATTAATGTATTATATGTTCAAATACTGATTTGGGATCACAACAACTTGCTAGAGTCACTTCGGAGCCAAAATGTCCATTTTAAGGCTCGATTTAGGCAAACTAGTTATAAGGACTTAGTTTTTGCGCGAGGTGAGTTTTTAAGTGTTGTTGGAGCTCAAAATGAGTCCCTACGAATTATATTAATGTATTATATGTTCAAATACTGATTTGGGATCACAACAACTTTGCTAGAGTCACTTCGGAGCCAAAATACCCATTTTAAGGCTCGATTTAGGCAAACTAGTTATAAGGACTTAGTTTTTGCGCGAGGTGAGTTTTTAAGTGTTGTTGGAGCTCAAAATGAGTCCCTACGAATTATATTAATGTATTATATGTTCAAATACTGATTTGGGATCACAACAACTTTGCTAGAGTCACTTCGGAGCCAAAATACCCATTTTAGGCTCGATTTAGGCAAACTAGTTATAAGGACTTAGTTTTTGCGCGAGGTGAGTTTTTAAGTGTTGTTGGAGCTCAAAATGAGTCCCTACGAATTATATTAATGTATTATATGTTCAAATACTGATTTGGGATCACAACAACTTTGCTAGAGTCACTTCGGAGCCAAAATGCTCATTTTAAGGCTCGATTTAGGCAAACTAGTTATAAGGACTTAGTTTTTGCGCGAGGTGAGTTTTTAAGTGTTGTTGGAGCTCAAAATGAGTCCCTACGAATTATATTAATGTATTATATGTTCAAATACTGATTTGGGATCACAACAACTTTGCTAGAGTCACTTCGGAGCCAAAATGCCCATTTTAGGGCTCGATTTAGGCAAACTAGTTATAAGGACTTAGTTTTTGCGCGAGGTGAGTTTTTAAGTGTTGTTGGAGCTCAAAATGAGTCCCTACGAATTATATTAATGTATTATATGTTCAAATACTGATTTGGGATCACAACAACTTTGCTAGAGTCACTTCGGAGCCAAAATACCCATTTTAGGGCTCGATTTAGGCAAACTAGTTATAAGGACTTAGTTTTTGCGCGAGGTGAGTTTTTAAGTGTTGTTGGAGCTCAAAATGAGTCCCTACGAATTATATTAATGTATTATATGTTCAAATACTGATTTGGGATCACAACAACTTTGCTAGAGTCACTTCGGAGCCAAAATACCCATTTTAAGGCTCGATTTAGGCAAACTAGTTATAAGGACTTAGTTTTTGCGCGAGGTGAGTTTTTAAGTGTTGTTGGAGCTCAAAATGAGTCCCTACGAATTATATTAATGTATTATATGTTCAAATACTGATTTGGGATCACAACAACTTTGCTAGAGTCACTTCGGAGCCAAAATACCCATTTTAGGCTCGATTTAGGCAAACTAGTTATAAGGACTTAGTTTTTGCGCGAGGTGAGTTTTTAAGTGTTGTTGGAGCTCAAAATGAGTCCCTACGAATTATATTAATGTATTATATGTTCAAATACTGATTTGGGATCACAACAACCTTGCTAGAGTCACTTCGGAGCCAAAATGCTCATTTTAAGGCTCGATTTAGGCAAACTAGTTATAAGGACTTAGTTTTTGCGCGAGGTGAGTTTTTAAGTGTTGTTGGAGCTCAAAATGAGTCCCTACGAATTATATTAATGTATTATATGTTCAAATACTGATTTGGGATCACAACAACTTTGCTAGAGTCACTTCGGAGCCAAAATGCTCATTTTAAGGCTCGATTTAGGCAAACTAGTTATAAGGACTTAGTTTTTGCGCGAGGTGAGTTTTTAAGTGTTGTTGGAGCTCAAAATGAGTCCCTACGAATTATATTAATGTATTATATGTTCAAATACTGATTTGGGATCACAACAACTTTGCTAGAGTCACTTCGGAGCCAAAATACCCATTTTAGGGCTCGATTTAGGCAAACTAGTTATAAGGACTTAGTTTTTGCGCGAGGTGAGTTTTTAAGTGTTGTTGGAGGTCAAAATAAGTCCCTAAGACATATTATAATGTATTATATTAAAATACACATTTAGGACCTAAACAACTTTGCTAGATTCACTTCGGAGCCAAAAACCCATCTAAACGCTCGATTTAGGGAAAACTAGTTACAAAGACTTAGTTTTTGCGCGAAGTGACCTTATAAGGCTTGTTGGAGCTCGAAACGAGTCTCTAAGACTTATTATACTATATTATATGTTCAAATACTCATTTAGGATCAAAACAAGTTTGCTAGAGTCACTTCGGAGCCAAAAAACCCGTTTAATAGCTCGATTTAGGCAAAACTAGTTATAAGGACTTAGTTTTTGCGCGATGTGAGTTTTAAAGTGTTATTGGAGCTCAAAATGAGTCCCTACGAATTATATTAATGTATTATATGTTCAAATACTGATTTGGGATCACAACAACGTTGCTAGAGTCACTTCGGAGCCAAAATGCTCATTTTAAGGCTCGATTTAGGCAAACTAGTTATAAGGACTTAGTTTTTGCGCGAGGTGAGTTTTTAAGTGTTGTTGGAGCTCAAAATGAGTCCCTACGAATTATATTAATGTATTATATGTTCAAATACTGATTTGGGATCACAACAACTTTGCTAGAGTCACTTCGGAGCCAAAATGCTCATTTTAAGGCTCGATTTAGGCAAACTAGTTATAAGGACTTAGTTTTTGCGCGAGGTGAGTTTTTAAGTGTTGTTGGAGCTCAAAATGAGTCCCTACGAATTATATTAATGTATTATATGTTCAAATACTGATTTGGGATCACAACAACTTTGCTAGAGTCACTTCGGAGCCAAAATGCTCATTTTAAGGCTCGATTTAGGCAAACTAGTTATAAGGACTTAGTTTTTGCGCGAGGTGAGTTTTTAAGTGTTGTTGGAGCTCAAAATGAGTCCCTACGAATTATATTAATGTATTATATGTTCAAATACTGATTTGGGATCACAACAACTTTGCTAGAGTCACTTCGGAGCCAAAATACCCATTTTAGGGCTCGATTTAGGCAAACTAGTTATAAGGACTTAGTTTTTGCGCGAGGTGAGTTTTTAAGTGTTGTTGGAGCTCAAAATAAGTCCCTAAGACATATTATAATGTATTATATGTTCAAATACTGATTTAGGATCACAACAACTTTGCTAGAGTCACTTCGGAGCCAAAAACCCATTTAAGGCTCGATTTAGGCAAACTAGTTATAAGGACTTAGTTTTTGCGCGAGGTGAGCTTTTAAGTGTTGTTGGAGCTCAAAATGAGTCCCTACGAATTATATTAATGTATTATATGTTCAAATACTGATTTGGATCACAACAACTTTGCTAGAGTCACTTCGGAGCCAAAATACTCATTTTAAGGCTCGATTTAGGCAAACTAGTTATAAGGACTTAGTTTTTGCGCGAGGTGAGTTTTTAAGTGTTATTGGAGCTCAAAATGAGTCCCTACGAATTATATTAATGTATTATATGTTCAAATACTGATTTGGGATCACAACAACTTTGCTAGAGTCACTTCGGAGCCAAAATGCTCATTTTAAGGCTCGATTTAGGCAAACTAGTTATAAGGACTTAGTTTTTGCGCGAGGTGAGTTTTTAAGTGTTGTTGGAGCTCAAAATGAGTCCCTACGAATTATATTAATGTATTATATGTTCAAATACTGATTTGGGATCACAACAACTTTGCTAGAGTCACTTCGGAGCCAAAATACCCATTTTAGGGCTCGATTTAGGCAAACTAGTTATAAGGACTTAGTTTTTGCGCGAGGTGAGTTTTTAAGTGTTGTTGGAGCTCAAAATGAGTCCCTACGAATTATATTAATGTATTATATGTTCAAATACTGATTTGGGATCACAACAACTTTGCTAGAGTCACTTCGGAGCCAAAATGCTCATTTTAAGGCTCGATTTAGGCAAACTAGTTATAAGGACTTAGTTTTTGCGCGAGGTGAGTTTTTAAGTGTTGTTGGAGCTCAAAATGAGTCCCTACGAATTATATTAATGTATTATATGTTCAAATACTGATTTGGGATCACAACAACTTTGCTAGAGTCACTTCGGAGCCAAAATACCCATTTAAGGCTCGATTTAGGCAAACTAGTTACAAGGACTTAGTTTTTGCGCGAGGTGAGTTTTAAGTGTTGTTGGAGCTCAAAATGAGTCCCTACGAATTATATTAATGTATTATATGTTCAAATACTGATTTGGATCACAACAACTTTGCTAGAGTCACTTCGGAGCCAAAATACCATTTTAAGGCTCGATTTAGGCAAACTAGTTATAAGGACTTAGTTTTTGCGCGAGGTGAGTTTTAAGTGTTGTTGGAGCTCAAAATGAGTCCCTACGAATTATATTAATGTATTATATGTTCAAATACTGATTTGGGATCACAACAACTTTGCTAGAGTCACTTCGGAGCCAAAATGCTCATTTTAAGGCTCGATTTAGGCAAACTAGTTATAAGGACTTAGTTTTTGCGCGAGGTGAGTTTTTAAGTGTTGTTGGAGCTCAAAATGAGTCCCTACGAATTATATTAATGTATTATATGTTCAAATACTGATTTGGGATCACAACAACTTTGCTAGAGTCACTTCGGAGCCAAAATACCCATTTTAGGGCTCGATTTAGGCAAACTAGTTATAAGGACTTAGTTTTTGCGCGAGGTGAGTTTTTAAGTGTTGTTGGAGCTCAAAATGAGTCCCTACGAATTATATTAATGTATTATATGTTCAAATACTGATTTGGGATCACAACAACTTTGCTAGAGTCACTTCGGAGCCAAAATGCTCATTTTAAGGCTCGATTTAGGCAAACTAGTTATAAGGACTTAGTTTTTGCGCGAGGTGAGTTTTTAAGTGTTGTTGGAGCTCAAAATGAGTCCCTACGAATTATATTAATGTATTATATGTTCAAATACTGATTTGGGATCACAACAACTTTGCTAGAGTCACTTCGGAGCCAAAATACCCATTTTAGGGCTCGATTTAGGCAAACTAGTTATAAGGACTTAGTTTTTGCGCGAGGTGAGTTTTTAAGTGTTGTTGGAGCTCAAAATGAGTCCCTACGAATTATATTAATGTATTATATGTTCAAATACTGATTTGGGATCACAACAACTTTGCTAGAGTCACTTCGGAGCCAAAATGCTCATTTTAAGGCTCGATTTAGGCAAACTAGTTATAAGGACTTAGTTTTTGCGCGAGGTGAGTTTTTAAGTGTTGTTGGAGCTCAAAATGAGTCCCTACGAATTATATTAATGTATTATATGTTCAAATACTGATTTGGGATCACAACAACTTTGCTAGAGTCACTTCGGAGCCAAAATGCTCATTTTAAGGCTCGATTTAGGCAAACTAGTTATAAGGACTTAGTTTTTGCGCGAGGTGAGTTTTTAAGTGTTGTTGGAGCTCAAAATGAGTCCCTACGAATTATATTAATGTATTATATGTTCAAATACTGATTTGGGATCACAACAACTTTGCTAGAGTCACTTCGGAGCCAAAATACCCATTTTAGGGCTCGATTTAGGCAAACTAGTTATAAGGACTTAGTTTTTGCGCGAGGTGAGTTTTTAAGTGTTGTTGGAGGTCAAAATAAGTCCCTAAGACATATTATAATGTATTATATTAAAATACACATTTAGGACCTAAACAACTTTGCTAGATTCACTTCGGAGCCAAAAACCCATCTAAACGCTCGATTTAGGGAAAACTAGTTACAAAGACTTAGTTTTTGCGCGAAGTGACCTTATAAGGCTTGTTGGAGCTCGAAACGAGTCTCTAAGACTTATTATACTATATTATATGTTCAAATACTCATTTAGGATCAAAACAAGTTTGCTAGAGTCACTTCGGAGCCAAAAAACCCGTTTAATAGCTCGATTTAGGCAAAACTAGTTATAAGGACTTAGTTTTTGCGCGATGTGAGTTTTAAAGTGTTATTGGAGCTCAAAATGAGTCCCTACGAATTATATTAATGTATTATATGTTCAAATACTGATTTGGGATCACAACAACGTTGCTAGAGTCACTTCGGAGCCAAAATGCTCATTTTAAGGCTCGATTTAGGCAAACTAGTTATAAGGACTTAGTTTTTGCGCGAGGTGAGTTTTTAAGTGTTGTTGGAGCTCAAAATGAGTCCCTACGAATTATATTAATGTATTATATGTTCAAATACTGATTTGGGATCACAACAACTTTGCTAGAGTCACTTCGGAGCCAAAATGCTCATTTTAAGGCTCGATTTAGGCAAACTAGTTATAAGGACTTAGTTTTTGCGCGAGGTGAGTTTTTAAGTGTTGTTGGAGCTCAAAATGAGTCCCTACGAATTATATTAATGTATTATATGTTCAAATACTGATTTGGGATCACAACAACTTTGCTAGAGTCACTTCGGAGCCAAAATACCCATTTTAGGGCTCGATTTAGGCAAACTAGTTATAAGGACTTAGTTTTTGCGCGAGGTGAGTTTTTAAGTGTTGTTGGAGGTCAAAATAAGTCCCTAAGACATATTATAATGTATTATATTAAAATACACATTTAGGACCTAAACAACTTTGCTAGATTCACTTCGGAGCCAAAAACCCATCTAAACGCTCGATTTAGGGAAAACTAGTTACAAAGACTTAGTTTTTGCGCGAAGTGACCTTATAAGGCTTGTTGGAGCTCGAAACGAGTCTCTAAGACTTATTATACTATATTATATGTTCAAATACTCATTTAGGATCAAAACAAGTTTGCTAGAGTCACTTCGGAGCCAAAAAACCCGTTTAATAGCTCGATTTAGGCAAAACTAGTTATAAGGACTTAGTTTTTGCGCGATGTGAGTTTTAAAGTGTTATTGGAGCTCAAAATGAGTCCCTACGAATTATATTAATGTATTATATGTTCAAATACTGATTTGGGATCACAACAACGTTGCTAGAGTCACTTCGGAGCCAAAATGCTCATTTTAAGGCTCGATTTAGGCAAACTAGTTATAAGGACTTAGTTTTTGCGCGAGGTGAGTTTTTAAGTGTTGTTGGAGCTCAAAATGAGTCCCTACGAATTATATTAATGTATTATATGTTCAAATACTGATTTGGGATCACAACAACTTTGCTAGAGTCACTTCGGAGCCAAAATACCATTTTAGGGCTCGATTTAGGCAAACTAGTTATAAGGACTTAGTTTTTGCGCGAGGTGAGTTTTTAAGTGTTGTTGGAGCTCAAAATGAGTCCCTACGAATTATATTAATGTATTATATGTTCAAATACTGATTTGGGATCACAACAACTTTGCTAGAGTCACTTCGGAGCCAAAATGCTCATTTTAAGGCTCGATTTAGGCAAACTAGTTATAAGGACTTAGTTTTTGCGCGAGGTGAGTTTTTAAGTGTTGTTGGAGCTCAAAATGAGTCCCTACGAATTATATTAATGTATTATATGTTCAAATACTGATTTGGGATCACAACAACTTTGCTAGAGTCACTTCGGAGCCAAAATGCTCATTTTAAGGCTCGATTTAGGCAAACTAGTTATAAGGACTTAGTTTTTGCGCGAGGTGAGTTTTTAAGTGTTGTTGGAGCTCAAAATGAGTCCCTACGAATTATATTAATGTATTATATGTTCAAATACTGATTTGGATCACAACAAGTTTGCTAGAGTCACTTCGGAGCCAAAAAACCCGTTTAATAGCTCGATTTAGGCAAAACTAGTTATAAGGACTTAGTTTTTGCGCGAGGTGAGTTTTAAGTGTTATTGGAGCTCAAAATGAGTCCCTACGAATTATATTAATGTATTATATGTTCAAATACTGATTTGGGATCACAACAACGTTGCTAGAGTCACTTCGGAGCCAAAATGCTCATTTTAAGGCTCGATTTAGGCAAACTAGTTATAAGGACTTAGTTTTTGCGCGAGGTGAGTTTTTAAGTGTTGTTGGAGCTCAAAATGAGTCCCTACGAATTATATTAATGTATTATATGTTCAAATACTGATTTGGGATCACAACAACTTTGCTAGAGTCACTTCGGAGCCAAAATACCCATTTTAGGGCTCGATTTAGGCAAACTAGTTATAAGGACTTAGTTTTTGCGCGAGGTGAGTTTTTAAGTGTTGTTGGAGCTCAAAATGAGTCCCTACGAATTATATTAATGTATTATATGTTCAAATACTGATTTGGGATCACAACAACTTTGCTAGAGTCACTTCGGAGCCAAAATACCCATTTTAGGGCTCGATTTAGGCAAACTAGTTATAAGGACTTAGTTTTTGCGCGAGGTGAGTTTTTAAGTGTTGTTGGAGGTCAAAATAAGTCCCTAAGACATATTATAATGTATTATATTAAAATACACATTTAGGACCTAAACAACTTTGCTAGATTCACTTCGGAGCCAAAAACCCATCTAAACGCTCGATTTAGGGAAAACTAGTTACAAAGACTTAGTTTTTGCGCGAAGTGACCTTATAAGGCTTGTTGGAGCTCGAAACGAGTCTCTAAGACTTATTATACTATATTATATGTTCAAATACTCATTTAGGATCAAAACAAGTTTGCTAGAGTCACTTCGGAGCCAAAAAACCCGTTTAATAGCTCGATTTAGGCAAAACTAGTTATAAGGACTTAGTTTTTGCGCGAGGTGAGTTTTAAAGTGTTATTGGAGCTCAAAATGAGTCCCTACGAATTATATTAATGTATTATATGTTCAAATACTGATTTGGGATCACAACAACGTTGCTAGAGTCACTTCGGAGCCAAAATGCTCATTTTAAGGCTCGATTTAGGCAAACTAGTTATAAGGACTTAGTTTTTGCGCGAGGTGAGTTTTTAAGTGTTGTTGGAGCTCAAAATGAGTCCCTACGAATTATATTAATGTATTATATGTTCAAATACTGATTTGGGATCACAACAACTTTGCTAGAGTCACTTCGGAGCCAAAATACCCATTTTAGGCTCGATTTAGGCAAACTAGTTATAAGGACTTAGTTTTTGCGCGAGGTGAGTTTTTAAGTGTTGTTGGAGCTCAAAATGAGTCCCTACGAATTATATTAATGTATTATATGTTCAAATACTGATTTGGGATCACAACAACTTTGCTAGAGTCACTTCGGAGCCAAAATACCCATTTTAGGGCTCGATTTAGGCAAACTAGTTATAAGGACTTAGTTTTTGCGCGAGGTGAGTTTTTAAGTGTTGTTGGAGGTCAAAATAAGTCCCTAAGACATATTATAATGTATTATATTAAAATACACATTTAGGACCTAAACAACTTTGCTAGATTCACTTCGGAGCCAAAAACCCATCTAAACGCTCGATTTAGGGAAAACTAGTTACAAAGACTTAGTTTTTGCGCGAAGTGACCTTATAAGGCTTGTTGGAGCTCGAAACGAGTCTCTAAGACTTATTATACTATATTATATGTTCAAATACTCATTTAGGATCAAAACAAGTTTGCTAGAGTCACTTCGGAGCCAAAAAACCCGTTTAATAGCTCGATTTAGGCAAAACTAGTTATAAGGACTTAGTTTTTGCGCGATGTGAGTTTTAAAGTGTTATTGGAGCTCAAAATGAGTCCCTACGAATTATATTAATGTATTATATGTTCAAATACTGATTTGGGATCACAACAACGTTGCTAGAGTCACTTCGGAGCCAAAATGCTCATTTTAAGGCTCGATTTAGGCAAACTAGTTATAAGGACTTAGTTTTTGCGCGAGGTGAGTTTTTAAGTGTTGTTGGAGCTCAAAATGAGTCCCTACGAATTATATTAATGTATTATATGTTCAAATACTGATTTGGGATCACAACAACTTTGCTAGAGTCACTTCGGAGCCAAAATACCCATTTTAGGGCTCGATTTAGGCAAACTAGTTATAAGGACTTAGTTTTTGCGCGAGGTGAGTTTTTAAGTGTTGTTGGAGCTCAAAATGAGTCCCTACGAATTATATTAATGTATTATATGTTCAAATACTGATTTGGGATCACAACAACTTTGCTAGAGTCACTTCGGAGCCAAAATACCCATTTTAGGGCTCGATTTAGGCAAACTAGTTATAAGGACTTAGTTTTTGCGCGAGGTGAGTTTTTAAGTGTTGTTGGAGCTCAAAATAAGTCCCTAAGACATATTATAATGTATTATATTAAAATACACATTTAGGACCTAAACAACTTTGCTAGATTCACTTCGGAGCCAAAAACCCATCTAAACGCTCGATTTAGGGAAAACTAGTTACAAAGACTTAGTTTTTGCGCGAAGTGACCTTATAAGGCTTGTTGGAGCTCGAAACGAGTCTCTAAGACTTATTATACTATATTATATGTTCAAATACTCATTTAGGATCAAAACAAGTTTGCTAGAGTCACTTCGGAGCCAAAAAACCCGTTTAATAGCTCGATTTAGGCAAAACTAGTTATAAGGACTTAGTTTTTGCGCGATGTGAGTTTTAAAGTGTTATTGGAGCTCAAAATGAGTCCCTACGAATTATATTAATGTATTATATGTTCAAATACTGATTTGGGATCACAACAACGTTGCTAGAGTCACTTCGGAGCCAAAATGCTCATTTTAAGGCTCGATTTAGGCAAACTAGTTATAAGGACTTAGTTTTTGCGCGAGGTGAGTTTTTAAGTGTTGTTGGAGCTCAAAATGAGTCCCTACGAATTATATTAATGTATTATATGTTCAAATACTGATTTGGGATCACAACAACTTTGCTAGAGTCACTTCGGAGCCAAAATGCTCATTTTAAGGCTCGATTTAGGCAAACTAGTTATAAGGACTTAGTTTTTGCGCGAGGTGAGTTTTTAAGTGTTGTTGGAGCTCAAAATGAGTCCCTACGAATTATATTAATGTATTATATGTTCAAATACTGATTTGGGATCACAACAACTTTGCTAGAGTCACTTCGGAGCCAAAATACTCATTTTAAGGCTCGATTTAGGCAAACTAGTTATAAGGACTTAGTTTTTGCGCGAGGTGAGTTTTTAAGTGTTGTTGGAGCTCAAAATGAGTCCCTACGAATTATATTAATGTATTATATGTTCAAATACTGATTTGGGATCACAACAACTTTGCTAGAGTCACTTCGGAGCCAAAATACCCATTTTAGGGCTCGATTTAGGCAAACTAGTTATAAGGACTTAGTTTTTGCGCGAGGTGAGTTTTTAAGTGTTGTTGGAGGTCAAAATAAGTCCCTAAGACATATTATAATGTATTATATTAAAATACACATTTAGGACCTAAACAACTTTGCTAGATTCACTTCGGAGCCAAAAACCCATCTAAACGCTCGATTTAGGGAAAACTAGTTACAAAGACTTAGTTTTTGCGCGAAGTGACCTTATAAGGCTTGTTGGAGCTCGAAACGAGTCTCTAAGACTTATTATACTATATTATATGTTCAAATACTCATTTAGGATCAAAACAAGTTTGCTAGAGTCACTTCGGAGCCAAAAAACCCGTTTAATAGCTCGATTTAGGCAAAACTAGTTATAAGGACTTAGTTTTTGCGCGATGTGAGTTTTAAAGTGTTATTGGAGCTCAAAATGAGTCCCTACGAATTATATTAATGTATTATATGTTCAAATACTGATTTGGGATCACAACAACGTTGCTAGAGTCACTTCGGAGCCAAAATGCTCATTTTAAGGCTCGATTTAGGCAAACTAGTTATAAGGACTTAGTTTTTGCGCGAGGTGAGTTTTTAAGTGTTGTTGGAGCTCAAAATGAGTCCCTACGAATTATATTAATGTATTATATGTTCAAATACTGATTTGGGATCACAACAACTTTGCTAGAGTCACTTCGGAGCCAAAATGCTCATTTTAAGGCTCGATTTAGGCAAACTAGTTATAAGGACTTAGTTTTTGCGCGAGGTGAGTTTTTAAGTGTTGTTGGAGCTCAAAATGAGTCCCTACGAATTATATTAATGTATTATATGTTCAAATACTGATTTGGGATCACAACAACTTTGCTAGAGTCACTTCGGAGCCAAAATACTCATTTTAAGGCTCGATTTAGGCAAACTAGTTATAAGGACTTAGTTTTTGCGCGAGGTGAGTTTTTAAGTGTTGTTGGAGCTCAAAATGAGTCCCTACGAATTATATTAATGTATTATATGTTCAAATACTGATTTGGGATCACAACAACTTTGCTAGAGTCACTTCGGAGCCAAAATACCCATTTTAGGGCTCGATTTAGGCAAACTAGTTATAAGGACTTAGTTTTTGCGCGAGGTGAGTTTTTAAGTGTTGTTGGAGGTCAAAATAAGTCCCTAAGACATATTATAATGTATTATATTAAAATACACATTTAGGACCTAAACAACTTTGCTAGATTCACTTCGGAGCCAAAAACCCATCTAAACGCTCGATTTAGGGAAAACTAGTTACAAAGACTTAGTTTTTGCGCGAAGTGACCTTATAAGGCTTGTTGGAGCTCGAAACGAGTCTCTAAGACTTATTATACTATATTATATGTTCAAATACTCATTTAGGATCAAAACAAGTTTGCTAGAGTCACTTCGGAGCCAAAAAACCCGTTTAATAGCTCGATTTAGGCAAAACTAGTTATAAGGACTTAGTTTTTGCGCGATGTGAGTTTTAAAGTGTTATTGGAGCTCAAAATGAGTCCCTACGAATTATATTAATGTATTATATGTTCAAATACTGATTTGGGATCACAACAACGTTGCTAGAGTCACTTCGGAGCCAAAATGCTCATTTTAAGGCTCGATTTAGGCAAACTAGTTATAAGGACTTAGTTTTTGCGCGAGGTGAGTTTTTAAGTGTTGTTGGAGCTCAAAATGAGTCCCTACGAATTATATTAATGTATTATATGTTCAAATACTGCTTTGGGATCACAACAACTTTGCTAGAGTCACTTCGGAGCCAAAATACCCATTTTAGGGCTCGATTTAGGCAAACTAGTTACAAGGACTTAGTTTTTGCGCGAGGTGAGTTTTTAAGTGTTCTTGGAGCTCAAAATGAGTCCCTACGAATTATATTAATGTATTATATGTTCAAATACTGATTTGGGATCACAACAACTTGCTAGAGTCACTTCGGAGCCAAAATGCTCATTTTAAGGCTCGATTTAGGCAAACTAGTTATAAGGACTTAGTTTTTGCGCGAGGTGAGTTTTTAAGTGTTGTTGGAGCTCAAAATGAGTCCCTACGAATTATATTAATGTATTATATGTTCAAATACTGATTTGGGATCACAACAACTTTGCTAGAGTCACTTCGGAGCCAAAATGCTCATTTTAAGGCTCGATTTAGGCAAACTAGTTATAAGGACTTAGTTTTTGCGCGAGGTGAGTTTTTAAGTGTTGTTGGAGCTCAAAATGAGTCCCTACGAATTATATTAATGTATTATATGTTCAAATACTGATTTGGGATCACAACAACTTTGCTAGAGTCACTTCGGAGCCAAAATACCCATTTTAGGGCTCGATTTAGGCAAACTAGTTATAAGGACTTAGTTTTTGCGCGAGGTGAGTTTTTAAGTGTTGTTGGAGCTCAAAATGAGTCCCTACGAATTATATTAATGTATTATATGTTCAAATACTGATTTGGGATCACAACAACTTTGCTAGAGTCACTTCGGAGCCAAAATACCCATTTTAAGGCTCGATTTAGGCAAACTAGTTATAAGGACTTAGTTTTTGCGCGAGGTGAGTTTTTAAGTGTTGTTGGAGCTCAAAATGAGTCCCTACGAATTATATTAATGTATTATATGTTCAAATACTGATTTGGGATCACAACAACTTTGCTAGAGTCACTTCGGAGCCAAAATGCTCATTTTAAGGCTCGATTTAGGCAAACTAGTTATAAGGACTTAGTTTTTGCGCGAGGTGAGTTTTTAAGTGTTGTTGGAGCTCAAAATGAGTCCCTACGAATTATATTAATGTATTATATGTTCAAATACTGATTTGGGATCACAACAACTTTGCTAGAGTCACTTCGGAGCCAAAATACCATTTTAAGGCTCGATTTAGGCAAACTAGTTATAAGGACTTAGTTTTTGCGCGAGGTGAGTTTTTAAGTGTTGTTGGAGCTCAAAATGAGTCCCTACGAATTATATTAATGTATTATATGTTCAAATACTGATTTGGGATCACAACAACTTTGCTAGAGTCACTTCGGAGCCAAAATACCCATTTTAAGGCTCGATTTAGGCAAACTAGTTATAAGGACTTAGTTTTTGCGCGAGGTGAGTTTTTAAGTGTTGTTGGAGCTCAAAATGAGTCCCTACGAATTATATTAATGTATTATATGTTCAAATACTGATTTGGGATCACAACAACTTTGCTAGAGTCACTTCGGAGCCAAAATGCTCATTTTAAGGCTCGATTTAGGCAAACTAGTTATAAGGACTTAGTTTTTGCGCGAGGTGAGTTTTTAAGTGTTGTTGGAGCTCAAAATGAGTCCCTACGAATTATATTAATGTATTATATGTTCAAATACTGATTTGGGATCACAACAACTTTGCTAGAGTCACTTCGGAGCCAAAATGCTCATTTTAAGGCTCGATTTAGGCAAACTAGTTATAAGGACTTAGTTTTTGCGCGAGGTGAGTTTTTAAGTGTTGTTGGAGCTCAAAATGAGTCCCTACGAATTATATTAATGTATTATATGTTCAAATACTGATTTGGGATCACAACAACTTTGCTAGAGTCACTTCGGAGCCAAAATGCTCATTTTAAGGCTCGATTTAGGCAAACTAGTTATAAGGACTTAGTTTTTGCGCGAGGTGAGTTTTTAAGTGTTGTTGGAGCTCAAAATGAGTCCCTACGAATTATATTAATGTATTATATGTTCAAATACTGATTTGGGATCACAACAACTTTGCTAGAGTCACTTCGGAGCCAAAATACCCATTTTAAGGCTCGATTTAGGCAAACTAGTTATAAGGACTTAGTTTTTGCGCGAGGTGAGTTTTTAAGTGTTGTTGGAGCTCAAAATGAGTCCCTACGAATTATATTAATGTATTATATGTTCAAATACTGATTTGGGATCACAACAACTTTGCTAGAGTCACTTCGGAGCCAAAATACCCATTTTAAGGCTCGATTTAGGCAAACTAGTTATAAGGACTTAGTTTTTGCGCGAGGTGAGTTTTTAAGTGTTGTTGAGCTCAAAATGAGTCCCTACGAATTATATTAATGTATTATATGTTCAAATACTGATTTGGGATCACAACAACTTTGCTAGAGTCACTTCGGAGCCAAAATGCTCATTTTAAGGCTCGATTTAGGCAAACTAGTTATAAGGACTTAGTTTTTGCGCGAGGTGAGTTTTTAAGTGTTGTTGGAGCTCAAAATGAGTCCCTACGAATTATATTAATGTATTATATGTTCAAATACTGATTTGGGATCACAACAACTTTGCTAGAGTCACTTCGGAGCCAAAATACCATTTTAAGGGCTCGATTTAGGCAAACTAGTTATAAGGACTTAGTTTTTGCGCGAGGTGAGTTTTTAAGTGTTGTTGGAGCTCAAAATGAGTCCCTACGAATTATATTAATGTATTATATGTTCAAATACTGATTTGGGATCACAACAACTTTGCTAGAGTCACTTCGGAGCCAAAATACCCATTTTAGGGCTCGATTTAGGCAAACTAGTTATAAGGACTTAGTTTTTGCGCGAGGTGAGTTTTTAAGTGTTGTTGGAGCTCAAAATGAGTCCCTACGAATTATATTAATGTATTATATGTTCAAATACTGATTTGGGATCACAACAACTTTGCTAGAGTCACTTCGGAGCCAAAATGCTCATTTTAAGGCTCGATTTAGGCAAACTAGTTATAAGGACTTAGTTTTTGCGCGAGGTGAGTTTTTAAGTGTTGTTGGAGCTCAAAATGAGTCCCTACGAATTATATTAATGTATTATATGTTCAAATACTGATTTGGGATCACAACAACTTTGCTAGAGTCACTTCGGAGCCAAAATACCCATTTTAAGGCTCGATTTAGGCAAACTAGTTATAAGGACTTAGTTTTTGCGCGAGGTGAGTTTTTAAGTGTTGTTGGAGCTCAAAATGAGTCCCTACGAATTATATTAATGTATTATATGTTCAAATACTGATTTGGGATCACAACAACTTTGCTAGAGTCACTTCGGAGCCAAAATACCCATTTTAAGGCTCGATTTAGGCAAACTAGTTATAAGGACTTAGTTTTTGCGCGAGGTGAGTTTTTAAGTGTTGTTGGAGCTCAAAATGAGTCCCTACGAATTATATTAATGTATTATATGTTCAAATACTGATTTGGGATCACAACAACTTTGCTAGAGTCACTTCGGAGCCAAAATGCTCATTTTAAGGCTCGATTTAGGCAAACTAGTTATAAGGACTTAGTTTTTGCGCGAGGTGAGTTTTTAAGTGTTGTTGGAGCTCAAAATGAGTCCCTACGAATTATATTAATGTATTATATGTTCAAATACTGATTTGGGATCACAACAACTTTGCTAGAGTCACTTCGGAGCCAAAATGCTCATTTTAAGGCTCGATTTAGGCAAACTAGTTATAAGGACTTAGTTTTTGCGCGAGGTGAGTTTTTAAGTGTTGTTGGAGCTCAAAATGAGTCCCTACGAATTATATTAATGTATTATATGTTCAAATACTGATTTGGGATCACAACAACTTTGCTAGAGTCACTTCGGAGCCAAAATACCCATTTTAAGGGCTCGATTTAGGCAAACTAGTTATAAGGACTTAGTTTTTGCGCGAGGTGAGTTTTTAAGTGTTGTTGGAGCTCAAAATGAGTCCCTACGAATTATATTAATGTATTATATGTTCAAATACTGATTTGGGATCACAACAACTTTGCTAGAGTCACTTCGGAGCCAAAATACCCATTTTAGGGCTCGATTTAGGCAAACTAGTTATAAGGACTTAGTTTTTGCGCGAGGTGAGTTTTTAAGTGTTGTTGGAGGTCAAAATAAGTCCCTAAGACATATTATAATGTATTATATTAAAATACACATTTAGGACCTAAACAACTTTGCTAGATTCACTTCGGAGCCAAAAACCCATCTAAACGCTCGATTTAGGGAAAACTAGTTACAAAGACTTAGTTTTTGCGCGAAGTGACCTTATAAGGCTTGTTGGAGCTCGAAACGAGTCTCTAAGACTTATTATACTATATTATATGTTCAAATACTCATTTAGGATCAAAACAAGTTTGCTAGAGTCACTTCGGAGCCAAAAAACCCGTTTAATAGCTCGATTTAGGCAAAACTAGTTATAAGGACTTAGTTTTTGCGCGAGGTGAGTTTTAAAGTGTTATTGGAGCTCAAAATGAGTCCCTACGAATTATATTAATGTATTATATGTTCAAATACTGATTTGGGATCACAACAACGTTGCTAGAGTCACTTCGGAGCCAAAATGCTCATTTTAAGGCTCGATTTAGGCAAACTAGTTATAAGGACTTAGTTTTTGCGCGAGGTGAGTTTTTAAGTGTTGTTGGAGCTCAAAATGAGTCCCTACGAATTATATTAATGTATTATATGTTCAAATACTGATTTGGGATCACAACAACTTTGCTAGAGTCACTTCGGAGCCAAAATACCCATTTTAGGGCTCGATTTAGGCAAACTAGTTATAAGGACTTAGTTTTTGCGCGAGGTGAGTTTTTAAGTGTTGTTGGAGCTCAAAATGAGTCCCTACGAATTATATTAATGTATTATATGTTCAAATACTGATTTGGGATCACAACAACTTTGCTAGAGTCACTTCGGAGCCAAAATACCCATTTTAGGGCTCGATTTAGGCAAACTAGTTATAAGGACTTAGTTTTTGCGCGAGGTGAGTTTTTAAGTGTTGTTGGAGCTCAAAATAAGTCCCTAAGACATATTATAATGTATTATATTAAAATACACATTTAGGACCTAAACAACTTTGCTAGATTCACTTCGGAGCCAAAAACCCATCTAAACGCTCGATTTAGGGAAAACTAGTTACAAAGACTTAGTTTTTGCGCGAAGTGACCTTATAAGGCTTGTTGGAGCTCGAAACGAGTCTCTAAGACTTATTATACTATATTATATGTTCAAATACTCATTTAGGATCAAAACAAGTTTGCTAGAGTCACTTCGGAGCCAAAAAACCCGTTTAATAGCTCGATTTAGGCAAACTAGTTATAAGGACTTAGTTTTTGCGCGAGGTGAGTTTTAAAGTGTTATTGGAGCTCAAAATGAGTCCCTACGAATTATATTAATGTATTATATGTTCAAATACTGATTTGGGATCACAACAACGTTGCTAGAGTCACTTCGGAGCCAAAATGCTCATTTTAAGGCTCGATTTAGGCAAACTAGTTATAAGGACTTAGTTTTTGCGCGAGGTGAGTTTTTAAGTGTTGTTGGAGC
>CM030882.1:1359859-1410009 GCA_018132145.1 Boehmeria nivea var. tenacissima | reverse complement strand
TTTAAGTGTTGTTGGAGCTCAAAATGAGTCCCGACGAATTATATTAATGTATTATATATTCAACTACTGATTTGGGATCACAATAACTTTGCTAGAGACACTTCGGAGCCACAATACCCATTTTAGGGCTCGATTTAGGCCAACTAGTTATAAGGACTTAGTTTTTGCGCGATGTGAGTTTTTAAGTGTTGTTGGAGCTCAAAATGAGTCCCTACGAATTATATTAATGCATTATATGTTCAAATACTGATTTGGGATCACAACAACTTTGCTAGAGTCACTTCAAAGCCAAAATACCCATTTTAGGGCTCGATTTAGGCAAACTAGTTATAAGGACTTACTTTTTGCGCGAGGTGAGTTTTTAAGTGTTGTTGGAGCTGAAAATAAGTCCCTAAGACATATTATAATGTATTATATTAAAATACACATTTAGGACCTAAACAACTTCGCTAGATTTACTTCGGAGCCAAAAACCCATCTAAACGCTCGATTTAGGGAAAACTACTTACAAAGACTTAGTTTTTGCGCGAAGTGACCTTATAAGGCTTGTTCGGGCTCCAAACGAGTCTCTAAGACTTATTATAATATATTATATGTTCAAATACTCATTTAGGATCAAAACAAGTTTGCTAGAGTCACTTCGGAGCCAAAAAAACCCGTTTATAGCTCGATTTAGGCAAAACTAGTTATAGGGACTTAGTTTTTGCGCAGGTGAGTTTTTAAGTGTTGTTGGAGCTCAAAATGAGTCCCTACGAATTATATTAATGTATTATATGTTCAAATACTGATTTGGGATCACAAAAACGTTGCTAGAGTCACTTCGGATCCGAAATGCTCATTTAAGGCTCGATTTAGGCAAACTAGTTATAAGGACTTAGTTTTGCGCGAGGTGAGTTTTTAAGTGTTGTTGGAGCTCAAAATGAGTCCCTACGAATTATATTAATGAATTATATGTTCAAATACTGATTTGGAATCACAATAACTTTGCTAGAGTCACTTCAGAGCAAAAATACCCATTTTAGGGCTCGATTTAGGCAAAACTAGTTATAAGGACTTAGTTTTGCGCGAGGTGAGTTTTTAAGTGCTGTTGGAGCTCAAAATAAGTCCCTAAGACATATTATAATGTATTATTGTTAAAATACACATTTAGGACCTAAACAACTTCGCTAGATTCACTTCGGAGCCAAAAACCCATCTAAACGCTTCGACTTAGGGAAACTAGTTACAAAGACTTACTTTTTGCGCGAAGTGACCTTATAAGGCCTGTTGGAGCTCCAAATGAGTCTCTAAGACTTATTATAATATATTATATGTTCAAATACTCATTTAGGATCAAAACAAGTTTGCTAGAGTCACTTCGGAACCAAAAACCCGTTTAATAGCTCGATTTAGGCAAACTTGGTTATAAGACTTAGGTTTTGCGCGAGGTGAGTTTTTAAATGTTGTTGGAGATCAAAATGAGTCCCGACGAATTATATTAATGTATTATATGTTCAAATACTGATTTGGGATCACAACAGCGTTGCTAGAGTCACTTCGGAGCCAAAATGCTCATTTTAAGGCTCGATTTAGGCAAACTAGTTATAAGGACTTAGTTTTTGCGCGAGGTGAGTTTTTAAATGTTGTTGGAGCTCAAAATGAGTCCCTACGAATTATATTAATGTATTATATGTTCAAATACTGATTTGGGATCACAACAACTTTGCTAGAGTCACTTCGAGCCAAAATGCTCATTTTAAGGCACGATTTAGGCAAACTAGTTGTAAGGACTTAGTTTTTGCGCGAGGTGAGTTTTTAAGTGCTGTTGGAGCTCAAAATAAGTCCCTAAGACATATTATAATGTATTATATTAAAATACACATTTAGGACCTAAACAACTTCGCTAGATTCACTTCGGAGCCAAAAACCCATCTAAACGCTCGATTTAGGGAAAACTACTTACAAAGACTTAGTTTTTGCGCGAAGTGACCTTATAAGGCTTGTTGGAGCTCCAAACGAGTCTCTAAGACTTATTATACTATATTATATGTTCAAATACTCATTTAGGATCAAAACAAGTTTGCTAGAGTCACTTCGGAGCCAAAAAAACCCGTTTAATAGCTCGATTTAGGCAAAACTAGTTATAAGGACTTAGTTTTTGCGCAAGGTGAGTTTTAAAGTGTTGTTGGAGCTCAAAATGAGTCCCTACGAATTATATTAATGTATTATATGTTCAAATACTGATTTGGGATCACAACAACGTTGCTAGAGTCACTTCGGATCCGAAATGCTCATTTTAAGGCTCGATTTAGGCAAACTAGTTATAAGGACTTAGTTTTTGCGCGAGGTGAGTTTTTAAGTGTTGTTGGAGCTCAAAATGAGTCCCTACGAATTATATTAATGTATTATATGTTCAAATACTGATTTGGAATCACAATAACTTTGCTAGAGTCACTTCAGAGCCAAAATACCCATTTTAGGGCTCGATTTAAGCAAACTAGTTATAAGGACTTAGTTTTTGCGCGAGGTGAGTTTTTAAGTGCTGTTGTAGCTCAAAATAAGTCCCTAAGACATATTATAATGTATTATTGTTAAAATACACATTTAGGACCTAAACAACTTCGCTAGATTCACTTCGGAGCCAAAAACCCATCTAAACGCTCGATTTAGGGAAAACTAGTTACAAAGACTTAGTTTTTGCGCGAAGTGACCTTATAAGGCTTGTTGGAGCTCCAAACGAGTCTCTAAGACTTATTATAATATATTATATGTTCACATACTCATTTAGGATCAAAACAAGTTTGCTAGAGTCACTTCGGAGCCAAAAAACCCGTTTAATAGCTCGATTTAGGCAAAACTAGTTATAAGGACTTAGTTTTTGCGCGAGGTGAGTTTTTAAGTGTTATTGGAGCTCAAAATGAGTCCCTACGAATTATATTAATGTATTATATGTTCAAATACTGATTTGGGATCACAACAACTTTGCTAGAGTCACTTCGGAGCCAAAATAGCTATTTTAAGGGCTCGATTTAGGCAAACTAGTTAGTAAGGACTTAGTTTTTGCGCGAGGTGAGTTTTTAAGTGCTGTTGGAGCTCAAAATAAGTCCCTAAGACATATTATAATGTATTATATTAAAATACACATTTAGGACCTAAACAACTTCGCTAGATTCACTTCGGAGCCAAAAACCATCTAAACGCTCGATTTAGGGAAAACTACTTACAAAGACTTAGTTTTTGCGCGAAGTGACCTTATAAGGCTTGTTCGGGCTCCAAACGAGTCTCTAAGACTTATTATAATATATTATATGTTCAAATACTCATTTAGGATCAAAACAAGTTTGCTAGAGTCACTTCGGAGCCAAAAAACCCGTTTAATAGCTCGATTTAGGCAATACTAGTTATAAGGACTTAGTTTTTGCGCAAGGTGAGTTTTTAAGTGTTGTTGGAGCTCAAAATGAGTCCCTACGAATTATATTAATGTATTATATGTTCAAATACTGATTTGGGATCACAACAACGTTGCTAGAGTCACTTCGGATCCGAAATGCTCATTTTAAGGCTCGATTTAGGCAAACTAGTTATAAGGACTTAGTTTTTGCGCGAGGTGAGTTTTTAAGTGTTGTTGGAGCTCAAAATGAGTCCCTACGAATTATATTAATGTATTATATGTTCAAATACTGATTTGGAATCACAATCAACTTTGCTAGAGTCACTTCGAGCCAAAATACCCATTTTAGGGCTCGATTTAGGCAAACTAGTTATAAGGACTTAGTTTTTGCGCGAGGTGAGTTTTTAAGTGCTGTTGTAGCTCAAAATAAGTCCCTAAGACATATTATAATGTATTATTGTTAAAATACACATTTAGGACCTAAACAACTTCGCTAGATTCACTTCGGAGCCAAAAACCCATCTAAACGCTCGATTTAGGGAAAACTAGTTACAAAGACTTAGTTTTTGCGCGAAGTGACCTTATAAGGCTTGTTGGAGCTCCAAACGAGTCTCTAAGACTTATTATAATATATTATATGTTCACATACTCATTTAGGATCAAAACAAGTTTGCTAGAGTCACTTCGGAGCCAAAAAACCCGTTTAATAGCTCGATTTAGGCAAAACTAGTTATAAGGACTTAGTTTTTGCGCGAGGTCAGTTTTTAAGTGTTATTGGAGCTCAAAATGAGTCCCTACGAATTATATTAATGTATTATATGTTCAAATACTGATTTGGGATCACAACAACCTTGCTAGAGTCACTTCGGAGCCAAAATGCTCATTTTAAGGCTCGATTTAGGCAAACTAGTTGTAAGGACTTAGTTTTTGCGCGAGGTGAGTTTTTAAGTGTTGTTGGAGCTCAAAATAAGTCCCTAAGACATATTATAATGTATTATATTAAAATACACATTTAGGACCTAAACAACTTCGCTAGATTCACTTCGGAGCCAAAAACCCATCTAAACGCTCGATTTAGGGAAAACTACTTACAAAGACTTAGTTTTTGCGCGAAGTGACCTTATAAGGCTTGTTCGGGCTCCAAACGAGTCTCTAAGACTTATTATAATATATTATATGTTCAAATACTCATTTAGGATCAAAACAAGTTTGCTAGAGTCACTTCGGAGCCAAAAAAACCCGTTTAATAGCTCGATTTAGGCAAACTAGTTATAAGGACTTAGTTTTTGCGCAAGGTGAGTTTTTAAGTGTTGTTGGAGCTCAAAATGAGTCCCTACGAATTATATTAATGTATTATATGTTCAAATACTGATTTGGGATCACAAAAACGTTGCTAGAGTCACTTCGGATCCGAAATGCTCATTTTAAGGCTCGATTTAGGCAAACTAGTTATAAGGACTTAGTTTTTGCGCGAGGTGAGTTTTTAAGTGTTGTTGGAGCTCAAAATGAGTCCCTACGAATTATATTAATGTATTATATGTTCAAATACTGATTTGGAATCACAATAACTTTGCTAGAGTCACTTCAGAGCCAAAATACCCATTTTAGGGCTCGATTTAAGCAAACTAGTTATAAGGACTTAGTTTTTGCGCGAGGTGAGTTTTTAAGTGCTGTTGTAGCTCAAAATAAGTCCCTAAGATATATTATAATGTATTATTGTTAAAATACACATTTAGGACCTAAACAACTTCGCTAGATTCACTTCGGAGCCAAAAACCCATCTAAACGCTCGATTTAGGGAAAACTAGTTACAAAGACTTAGTTTTTGCGCGAAGTGACCTTATAAGGCTTGTTGGAGCTCCAAACGAGTCTCTAAGACTTATTATAATATATTATATGTTCACATACTCATTTAGGATCAAAACAAGTTTGCTAGAGTCACTTCGGAGCCAAAAAACCCGTTTAATAGCTCGATTTAGGCAAAACTAGTTATAAGGACTTAGTTTTTGCGCGAGGTCAGTTTTTAAGTGTTATTGGAGCTCAAAATGAGTCCCTACGAATTATATTAATGTATTATATGTTCAAATACTGATTTGGGATCACAACAACTTTGCTAGAGTCACTTCGGAGCCAAAATGCTCATTTTAGGCACGATTTAGGCAAACTAGTTGTAAGGACTTAGTTTTTGCGCGAGGTGAGTTTTTAAGTGATGTTGGAGCTCAAAATAAGTCCCTAAGACATATTATAATGTATTATATTAAAATACACATTTAGGACCTAAACAACTTCGCTAGATTCACTTCGGAGCCAAAAACCATCTAAACGCTCGATTTAGGGAAAACTACTTACAAAGACTTAGTTTTTGCGCGAAGTGACCTTATAAGGCTTGTTCGGGCTCCAAACGAGTCTCTAAGACTTATTATAATATATTATATGTTCAAATACTCATTTAGGATCAAAACAAGTTTGCTAGAGTCACTTCGGAGCCAAAAAACCCGTTTAATAGCTCGATTTAGGCAATACTAGTTATAAGGACTTAGTTTTTGCGCAAGGTGAGTTTTTAAGTGTTGTTGGAGCTCAAAATGAGTCCCTACGAATTATATTAATGTATTATATGTTCAAATACTGATTTGGGATCACAAAAACGTTGCTAGAGTCACTTCGGATCCGAAATGCTCATTTTAAGGCTCGATTTAGGCAAACTAGTTATAAGGACTTAGTTTTTGCGCGAGGTGAGTTTTTAAGTGTTGTTGGAGCTCAAAATGAGTCCCTACGAATTATATTAATGTATTATATGTTCAAATACTGATTTGGAATCACAATAACTTTGCTAGAGTCACTTCAGAGCCAAAATACCCATTTTAGGGCTCGATTTAAGCAAACTAGTTATAAGGACTTAGTTTTTGCGCGAGGTGAGTTTTTAAGTGCTGTTGTAGCTCAAAATAAGTCCCTAAGACATATTATAATGTATTATTGTTAAAATACACATTTAGGACCTAAACAACTTCGCTAGATTCACTTCGGAGCCAAAAACCCATCTAAACGCTCGATTTAGGGAAAACTAGTTACAAAGACTTAGTTTTTGCGCGAAGTGACCTTATAAGGCTTGTTGGAGCTCCAAACGAGTCTCTAAGACTTATTATAATATATTATATGTTCACATACTCATTTAGGATCAAAACAAGTTTGCTAGAGTCACTTCGGAGCCAAAAAACCCGTTTAATAGCTCGATTTAGGCAAAACTAGTTATAAGGACTTAGTTTTTGCGCGAGGTCAGTTTTTAAGTGTTATTGGAGCTCAAAATGAGTCCCTACGAATTATATTAATGTATTATATGTTCAAATACTGATTTGGGATCACAACAACTTTGCTAGAGTCACTTCGGAGCCAAAATGCTCATTTTAAGGCACGATTTAGGCAAACTAGTTGTAAGGACTTAGTTTTTGCGCGAGGTGAGTTTTTAAGTGATGTTGGAGCTCAAAATAAGTCCCTAAGACATATTATAATGTATTATATTAAAATACACATTTAGGACCTAAACAACTTCGCTAGATTCACTTCGGAGCCAAAAACCATCTAAACGCTCGATTTAGGGAAAACTACTTACAAAGACTTAGTTTTTGCGCGAAGTGACCTTATAAGGCTTGTTCGGGCTCCAAACGAGTCTCTAAGACTTATTATAATATATTATATGTTCAAATACTCATTTAGGATCAAAACAAGTTTGCTAGAGTCACTTCGGAGCCAAAAAACCCGTTTAATAGCTCGATTTAGGCAATACTAGTTATAAGGACTTAGTTTTTGCGCAAGGTGAGTTTTTAAGTGTTGTTGGAGCTCAAAATGAGTCCCTACGAATTATATTAATGTATTATATGTTCAAATACTGATTTGGGATCACAAAAACGTTGCTAGAGTCACTTCGGATCCGAAATGCTCATTTTAAGGCTCGATTTAGGCAAACTAGTTATAAGGACTTAGTTTTTGCGCGAGGTGAGTTTTTAAGTGTTGTTGGAGCTCAAAATGAGTCCCTACGAATTATATTAATGTATTATATGTTCAAATACTGATTTGGATCACAATAACTTTGCTAGAGTCACTTCAGAGCCAAAATACCCATTTTAGGGCTCGATTTAAGCAAACTAGTTATAAGGACTTAGTTTTTGCGCGAGGTGAGTTTTTAAGTGCTGTTGTAGCTCAAAATAAGTCCCTAAGACATATTATAATGTATTATTTTAAAATACACATTTAGGACCTAAACAACTTCGCTAGATTCACTTCGGAGCCAAAAACCCATCTAAACGCTCGATTTAGGGAAAACTAGTTACAAAGACTTAGTTTTTGCGCGAAGTGACCTTATAAGGCTTGTTGGAGCTCCAAACGAGTCTCTAAGACTTATTATAATATATTATATGTTCACATACTCATTTAGGATCAAAACAAGTTTGCTAGAGTCACTTCGGAGCCAAAAAAACCCGTTTAATAGCTCGATTTAGGCAAAACTAGTTATAAGGACTTAGTTTTTGCGCGAGGTCAGTTTTTAAGTGTTATTGGAGCTCAAAATGAGTCCCTACGAATTATATTAATGTATTATATGTTCAAATACTGATTTGGGATCACAACAACTTTGCTAGAGTCACTTCGGAGCCAAAATGCTCATTTTAAGGCACGATTTAGGCAAACTAGTTGTAAGGACTTAGTTTTTGCGCGAGGTGAGTTTTTAAGTGATGTTGGAGCTCAAAAATAAGTCCCTAAGACATATTATAATGTATTATATTAAAATACACATTTAGGACCTAAACAACTTCGCTAGATTCACTTCGGAGCCAAAAACCATCTAAACGCTCGATTTAGGGAAAACTACTTACAAAGACTTAGTTTTTGCGCGAAGTGACCTTATAAGGCTTGTTCGGGCTCCAAACGAGTCTCTAAGACTTATTATAATATATTATATGTTCAAATACTCATTTAGGATCAAAACAAGTTTGCTAGAGTCACTTCGGAGCCAAAAAACCCGTTTAATAGCTCGATTTAGGCAAACTAGTTATAAGGACTTAGTTTTTGCGCGAGGTGAGTTTTTAAGTGTTGTTGGAGCTCAAAATGAGTCCCTACGAATTATATTAATGTATTATATGTTCAAATACTGATTTGGGATCACAACAACGTTGCTAGAGTCACTTCGGAGCCAAAATGCTCATTTTAAGGCTCGATTTAGGCAAACTAGTTATAAGGACTTAGTTTTTGCGCGAGGTGAGTTTTTAAGTGTTGTTGGAGCTCAAAATGAGTCCCTACGAATTATATTAATGTATTATATGTTCAAATACTGATTTGGGATCACAACAACTTTGCTAGAGTCACTTCAGAGCCAAAATACCCATTTTAGGGCTCGATTTAGGCAAACTAGTTATAAGGACTTAGTTTTTGCGCGAGGTGAGTTTTTAAGTGCTGTTGGAGCTCAAAATAAGTCCCTAAGACATATTATAATGTATTATTGTTAAAATACACATTTAGGACCTAAACAACTTCGCTAGATTCACTTCGGAGCCAAAAACCCATCTAAACGCTCGATTTAGGGAAAACTAGTTACAAAGACTTAGTTTTTGCGCGAAGTGACCTTATAAGGCTTGTTGGAGCTCCAAACGAGTCTCTAAGACTTATTATAATATATTATATGTTCACATACTCATTTAGGATCAAAACAAGTTTGCTAGAGTCACTTCGGAGCCAAAAAACCCGTTTAATAGCTCGATTTAGGCAAAACTAGTTATAAGGACTTAGTTTTTGCGCGAGGTGAGTTTTTAAGTGTTATTGGAGCTCAAAATGAGTCCCTACGAATTATATTAATGTATTATATGTTCAAATACTGATTTGGGATCACAACAACTTTGCTAGAGTCACTTCGGAGCCAAAATGCTCATTTTAAGGCACGATTTAGGCAAACTAGTTATAAGGACTTAGTTTTTGCGCGAGGTGAGTTTTTAAGTGTTGTTGGAGCTCAAAATAAGTCCCTAAGACATATTATAATGTATTATATTAAAATACACATTTAGGACCTAAACAACTTCGCTAGATTCACTTCGGAGCCAAAAACCCATCTAAACGCTCGATTTAGGGAAAACTACTTACAAAGACTTAGTTTTTGCGCGAAGTGACCTTATAAGGCTTGTTCGGGCTCCAAACGAGTCTCTAAGACTTATTATAATATATTATATGTTCAAATACTCATTTAGGATCAAAACAAGTTTGCTAGAGTCACTTCGGAGCCAAAAAACCCGTTTAATAGCTCGATTTAGGCAATACTAGTTATAAGGACTTAGTTTTTGCGCAAGGTGAGTTTTTAAGTGTTGTTGGAGCTCAAAATGAGTCCCTACGAATTATATTAATGTATTATATGTTCAAATACTGATTTGGGATCACAAAAACGTTGCTAGAGTCACTTCGGAGCCAAAATGCTCATTTTAAGGCTCGATTTAGGCAAACTAGTTATAAGGACTTAGTTTTTGCGCGAGGTGAGTTTTTAAGTGTTGTTGGAGCTCAAAATGAGTCCCTACGAATTATATTAATGTATTATATGTTCAAATACTGATTTGGAATCACAATAACTTTGCTAGAGTCACTTCAGAGCCAAAATACCCATTTTAGGGCTCGATTTAAGCAAACTAGTTATAAGGACTTAGTTTTTGCGCGAGGTGAGTTTTTAAGTGCTGTTGTAGCTCAAAATAAGTCCCTAAGACATATTATAATGTATTATTGTTAAAATACACATTTAGGACCTAAACAACTTCGCTAGATTCACTTCGGAGCCAAAAACCCATCTAAACGCTCGATTTAGGGAAAACTAGTTACAAAGACTTAGTTTTTGCGCGAAGTGACCTTATAAGGCTTGTTGGAGCTCCAAACGAGTCTCTAAGACTTATTATAATATATTATATGTTCACATACTCATTTAGGATCAAAACAAGTTTGCTAGAGTCACTTCGGAGCCAAAAAACCCGTTTAATAGCTCGATTTAGGCAAAACTAGTTATAAGGACTTAGTTTTTGCGCGAGGTCAGTTTTTAAGTGTTATTGGAGCTCAAAATGAGTCCCTACGAATTATATTAATGTATTATATGTTCAAATACTGATTTGGGATCACAACAACCTTGCTAGAGTCACTTCGGAGCCATAATGCTCATTTTAAGGCTCGATTTAGGCAAACTAGTTATAAGGACTTAGTTTTTGCGCGAGGTGAGTTTTTAAATGTTGTTGGAGCTCAAAATGAGTCCCTACGAATTATATTAATGTATTATATGTTCAAATACTGATTTGGGATCACAACAACTTTGCTAGAGTCACTTCGGAGCCAAAATGCTCATTTTAAGGCACGATTTAGGCAAACTAGTTGTAAGGACTTAGTTTTTGCGCGAGGTGAGTTTTTAAGTGATGTTGGAGCTCAAAATAAGTCCCTAAGACATATTATAATGTATTATATTAAAATACACATTTAGGACCTAAACAACTTCGCTAGATTCACTTCGGAGCCAAAAACCCATCTAAACGCTCGATTTAGGGAAAACTAGTTACAAAGACTTAGTTTTTGCGCGAAGTGACCTTATAAGGCTTGTTGGAGCTCCAAACGAGTCTCTAAGACTTATTATAATATATTATATGTTCAAATACTCATTTAGGATCAAAACAAGTTTGCTAGAGTCACTTCGGAGCCAAAAAACCCGTTTAATAGCTCGATTTAGGCAAAACTAGTTATAAGGACTTAGTTTTTGCGCGAGGTGAGTTTTTAAGTGTTGTTGGAGCTCAAAATGAGTCCCTACGAATTATATTAATGTATTATATGTTCAAATACTGATTTGGGATCACAAAAACGTTGCTAGAGTCACTTCGGAGCCGAAATGCTCATTTTAAGGCTCGATTTAGGCAAACTAGTTATAAGGACTTAGTTTTTGCGCGAGGTGAGTTTTTAAGTGTTGTTGGAGCTCAAAATGAGTCCCTACGAATTATATTAATGTATTATATGTTCAAATACTGATTTGGATCACAACAACTTTGCTAGAGTCACTTCAGAGCCAAAATACCCATTTTAGGGCTCGATTTAAGCAAACTAGTTATAAGGACTTAGTTTTTGCGCGAGGTGAGTTTTTAAGTGCTGTTGTTGCTCAAAATAAGTCCCTAAGACATATTATAATGTATTATTGTTAAAATACACATTTAGGACCTAAACAACTTCGCTAGATTCACTTCGGAGCCAAAAACCCATCTAAACGCTCGATTTAGGGAAAACTAGTTACAAAGACTTAGTTTTTGCGCGAAGTGACCTTATAAGGCTTGTTGGAGCTCCAAACGAGTCTCTAAGACTTATTATAATATATTATATGTTCACATACTCATTTAGGATCAAAACAAGTTTGCTAGAGTCACTTCGGAGCCAAAAAACCCGTTTAATAGCTCGATTTAGGCAAAACTAGTTATAAGGACTTAGTTTTTGCGCGAGGTCAGTTTTTAAGTGTTATTGGAGCTCAAAATGAGTCCCTACGAATTATATTAATGTATTATATGTTCAAATACTGATTTGGGATCACAACAACCTTGCTAGAGTCACTTCGGAGCCAAAATGCTCATTTTAAGGCTCGATTTAGGCAAACTAGTTATAAGGACTTAGTTTTTGCGCGAGGTGAGTTTTTAAGTGTTGTTGGAGCTCAAAATGAGTCCCTACGAATTATATTAATGTATTATATGTTCAAATACTGATTTGGGATCACAACAACTTTGCTAGAGTCACTTCGGAGCCAAAATGCTCATTTTAAGGCACGATTTAGGCAAACTAGTTATAAGGACTTAGTTTTTGCGCGAGGTGAGTTTTTAAGTGTTGTTGGAGATCAAAATGAGTCCCGACGAATTATATTAATGTATTATATGTTCAAATACTGATTTGGGATCACAACAACTTTGCTAGAGTCACTTCGGAGCCAAAATACCCATTTTAGGGCTCGATTTAGGCAAACTAGTTATAAGGACTTAGTTTTTGCGCGAGGTGAGTTTTTAAGTGTTGTTGGAGCTCAAAATGAGTCCCTACGAATTATATTAATGTATTATATGTTCAAATACTGATTTGGGATCACAACAACTTTGCTAGAGTCACTTCGGAGCCAAAATACCCATTTTAGGGCTCGATTTAGGCAAACTAGTTATAAGGACTTAGTTTTTGCGCGAGGTGAGTTTTTAAGTGTTGTTGGAGCTCAAAATAAGTCCCTAAGACATATTATAATGTATTATATTAAAATACACATTTAGGACCTAAACAACTTCGCTAGATTCACTTTGGAGCCAAAAACCCATCTAAACGCTCGATTTAGGGAAAACTAGTTACAAAGACTTAGTTTTTGCGCGAAGTGACCTTATAAGGCTTGTTGGAGCTCCAAACGAGTCTCTAAGACTTATTATAATATATTATATGTTCAAATACTCATTTAGGATCAAAACAAGTTTGCTAGAGTCACTTCGGAGCCAAAAAACCCGTTTAATAGCTCGATTTAGGCAAAACTAGTTATAAGGACTTAGTTTTTGCGCGAGGTGAGTTTTTAAGTGTTATTGGAGCTCAAAATGAGTCCCTACGAATTATATTAATGTATTATATATTCAAATACTGATTTGGGATCACAACAACCTTGCTAGAGTTACTTCGGAGCCATAATGCTCATTTTAAGGCTCGATTTAGGCAAACTAGTTATAAGGACTTAGTTTTTGCGCGAGGTGAGTTTTTAAATGTTGTTGGAGCTCAAAATGAGTCCCTACGAATTATATTAATGTATTATATGTTCAAATACTGATTTGGGATCACAACAACTTTGCTAGAGTCACTTCGAAGCTCATTTTAAGGCACGATTTAGGCAAACTAGTTATAAGGACTTAGTTTTTGCGCGAGGTGAGTTTTTAAGTGTTGTTGGAGATCAAAATGAGTCCCGACGAATTATATTAATGTATTATATGTTCAAATACTGATTTGGGATCACAACAACTTTGCTAGAGTCACTTCGGAGCCACAATACCCATTTTAGGGCTCGATTTAGGCCAACTAGTTATAAGGACTTAGTTTTTGCGCGATGTGAGTTTTTAAGTGTTGTTGGAGCTCAAAATGAGTCCCTACGAATTATATTAATGTATTATATGTTCAAATACTGATTTGGGATCACAACAACTTTGCTAGAGTCACTTCGAAGCCAAAATACCCATTTTAGGGCTCGATTTAGGCAAACTAGTTATAAGGACTTAGTTTTTGCGCGAGGTGAGTTTTTAAGTGTTGTTGGAGCTCAAAATAAGTCCCTAAGACATATTATAATGTATTATATTAAAATACACATTTAGGACCTAAACAACTTCGCTAGATTCACTTCGGAGCCAAAAACCCATCTAAACGCTCGATTTAGGGAAAACTACTTACAAAGACTTAGTTTTTGCGCGAAGTGACCTTATAAGGCTTGTTCGGAGCTCCAAACGAGTCTCTAAGACTTATTGTAATATATTATATGTTCAAATACTCATTTAGGATCAAAACAAGTTTGCTAGAGTCACTTCGGAGCCAAAAAACCCGTTTAATAGCTCGATTTAGGCAAAACTAGTTATAAGGACTTAGTTTTTGCGCGAGGTGAGTTTTTAAGTGTTGTTGGAGCTCAAAATGAGTCCCTACGAATTATATTAATGTATTATATGTTCAAATACTGATTTGGGATCACAAAAACGTTGCTAGAGTCACTTCGGATCCGAAATGCTCATTTTAAGGCTCGATTTAGGCAAACTAGTTATAAGGACTTAGTTTTTGCGCGAGGTGAGTTTTTAAGTGTTGTTGGAGCTCAAAATGAGTCCCTACGAATTATATTAATGTATTATATGTTCAAATACTGATTTGGAATCACAACAACTTTGCTAGAGTCACTTCAGAGCCAAAATACCCATTTTAGGGCTCGATTTAGGCAAACTAGTTATAAGGACTTAGTTTTTGCGCGAGGTGAGTTTTTAAGTGCTGTTGTAGCTCAAAATAAGTCCCTAAGACATATTATAATGTATTATTGTTAAAATACACATTTAGGACCTAAACAACTTCGCTAGATTCACTTCGGAGCCAAAAACCCATCTAAACGCTCGATTTAGGGAAAACTAGTTACAAAGACTTAGTTTTTGCGCGAAGTGACCTTATAAGGCTTGTTGGAGCTCCAAACGAGTCTCTAAGACTTATTATAATATATTATATGTTCAAATACTCATTTAGGATCAAAACAAGTTTGCTAGAGTCACTTCGGAGCCAAAAAACCCGTTTAATAGCTCGATTTAGGCAAAACTAGTTATAAGGACTTAGTTTTTGCGCGAGGTCAGTTTTTAAGTGTTATTGGAGCTCAAAATGAGTCCCTACGAATTATATTAATGTATTATATGTTCAAATACTGATTTGGGATCACAACAACCTTGCTAGAGTCACTTCGGAGCCATAATGCTCATTTTAAGGCTCGATTTAGGCAAACTAGTTATAAGGACTTAGTTTTTGCGCGAGGTGAGTTTTTAAGTGTTGTTGGAGCTCAAAATGAGTCCCTACGAATTATATTAATGTATTATATGTTCAAATACTGATTTGGGATCACAACAACTTTGCTAGAGTCACTTCGAAGCTCATTTTAAGGCACGATTTAGGCAAACTAGTTATAAGGACTTAGTTTTTGCGCGAGGTGAGTTTTTAAGTGTTGTTGGAGATCAAAATGAGTCCCGACGAATTATATTAATGTATTATATGTTCAAATACTGATTTGGGATCACAACAACTTTGCTAGAGTCACTTCGGAGCCAAAATACCCATTTTAGGGCTCGATTTAGGCCAACTAGTTATAAGGACTTAGTTTTTGCGCGAGGTGAGTTTTTAAGTGTTGTTGGAGCTCAAAATGAGTCCCTACGAATTATATTAATGTATTATATGTTCAAATACTGATTTGGGATCACAACAACTTTGCTAGAGTCACTTCGAAGCCAAAATACCCATTTTAGGGCTCGATTTAGGCAAACTAGTTATAAGGACTTTGTTTTTGCGCGAGGTGAGTTTTTAAGTGTTGTTGGAGCTCAAAATAAGTCCCTAAGACATATTATAATGTATTATATTAAAATACACATTTAGGACCTAAACAACTTCGCTAGATTCACTTTGGAGCCAAAAACCCATCTAAACGCTCGATTTAGGGAAAACTAGTTACAAAGACTTAGTTTTTGCGCGAAGTGACCTTATAAGGCTTGTTGGAGCTCCAAACGAGTCTCTAAGACTTATTATAATATATTATATGTTCAAATACTCATTTAGGATCAAAACAAGTTTGCTAGAGTCACTTCGGAGCCAAAAAACCCGTTTAATAGCTCGATTTAGGCAAAACTAGTTATAAGGACTTAGTTTTTGCGCGAGGTGAGTTTTTAAGTGTTATTGGAGCTCAAAATGAGTCCCTACGAATTATATTAATGTATTATATGTTCAAATACTGATTTGGGATCACAACAACCTTGCTAGAGTCACTTCGGAGCCAAAATGCTCATTTTAAGGCTCGATTTAGGCAAACTAGTTATAAGGACTTAGTTTTTGCGCGAGGTGAGTTTTTAAGTGTTGTTGGAGCTCAAAATGAGTCCCTACGAATTATATTAATGTATTATATGTTCAAATACTGATTTGGGATCACAACAACTTTGCTAGAGTCACTTCGAAGCTCATTTTAAGGCACGATTTAGGCAAACTAGTTATAAGGACTTAGTTTTTGCGCGAGGTGAGTTTTTAAGTGTTGTTGGAGATCAAAATGAGTCCCGACGAATTATATTAATGTATTATATGTTCAAATACTGATTTGGGATCACAACAACTTTGCTAGAGTCACTTCGGAGCCAAAATACCCATTTTAGGGCTCGATTTAGGCAAACTAGTTATAAGGACTTAGTTTTTGCGCGAGGTGAGTTTTTAAGTGTTGTTGGAGCTCAAAATGAGTCCCTACGAATTATATTAATGCATTATATGTTCAAATACTGATTTGGGATCACAACAACTTTGCTAGAGTCACTTCGAAGCCAAAATACCCATTTTAGGGCTCGATTTAGGCAAACTAGTTATAAGGACTTAGTTTTTGCGCGAGGTGAGTTTTTAAGTGTTGTTGGAGCTCAAAATAAGTCCCTAAGACATATTATAATGTATTATATTAAAATACACATTTAGGACCTAAACAACTTCGCTAGATTCACTTCGGAGCCAAAAACCCATCTAAACGCTCGATTTAGGGAAAACTACTTACAAAGACTTAGTTTTTGCGCGAAGTGACCTTATAAGGCTTGTTCGGGCTCCAAACGAGTCTCTAAGACTTATTATAATATATTATATGTTCAAATACTCATTTAGGATCAAAACAAGTTTGCTAGAGTCACTTCGGAGCCAAAAAACCCGTTTAATAGCTCGATTTAGGCAAAACTAGTTATAAGGACTTAGTTTTTGCGCAAGGTGAGTTTTTAAGTGTTGTTGGAGCTCAAAATGAGTCCCTACGAATTATATTAATGTATTATATGTTCAAATACTGATTTGGGATCACAAAAACGTTGCTAGAGTCACTTCGGATCCGAAATGCTCATTTTAAGGCTCGATTTAGGCAAACTAGTTATAAGGACTTAGTTTTTGCGCGAGGTGAGTTTTTAAGTGTTGTTGGAGCTCAAAATGAGTCCCTACGAATTATATTAATGAATTATATGTTCAAATACTGATTTGGAATCACAATAACTTTGCTAGAGTCACTTCAGAGCCAAAATACCCATTTTAGGGCTCGATTTAGGCAAACTAGTTATAAGGACTTAGTTTTTGCGCGAGGTGAGTTTTTAAGTGCTGTTGGAGCTCAAAATAAGTCCCTAAGACATATTATAATGTATTATTGTTAAAATACACATTTAGGACCTAAACAACTTCGCTAGATTCACTTCGGAGCCAAAAACCCATCTAAACGCTCGACTTAGGGAAAACTAGTTACAAAGACTTACTTTTTGCGCGAAGTGACCTTATAAGGCCTGTTGGAGCTCCAAACGAGTCTCTAAGACTTATTATAATATATTATATGTTCAAATACTCATTTAGGATCAAAACAAGTTTGCTAGAGTCACTTCGGAACCAAAAAACCCGTTTAATAGCTCGATTTAGGCAAAATTGGTTATAAGGACTTAGGTTTTGCGCGAGGTGAGTTTTTAAATGTTGTTGGAGATCAAAATGAGTCCCGACGAATTATATTAATGTATTATATGTTCAAATACTGATTTGGGATCACAACAGCGTTGCTAGAGTCACTTCGGAGCCAAAATGCTCATTTTAAGGCTCGATTTAGGCAAACTAGTTATAAGGACTTAGTTTTTGCGCGAGGTGAGTTTTTAAATGTTGTTGGAGCTCAAAATGAGTCTCTACGAATTATATTAATGTATTATATGTTCAAATACTTATTTGGGATCACAACAACTTTGCTAGAGTCACTTCGGAGCCAAAATGCTCATTTTAAGGCACGATTTAGGCAAACTAGTTGTAAGGACTTAGTTTTTGCGCGAGGTGAGTTTTTAAGTGCTGTTGGAGCTCAAAATAAGTCCCTAAGACATATTATAATGTATTATATTAAAATACACATTTAGGACCTAAACAACTTCGCTAGATTCACTTCGGAGCCAAAAACCATCTAAACGCTCGATTTAGGGAAAACTACTTACAAAGACTTAGTTTTTGCGCGAAGTGACCTTATAAGGCTTGTTCGGGCTCCAAACGAGTCTCTAAGACTTATTATAATATATTATATGTTCAAATACTCATTTAGGATCAAAACAAGTTCGCTAGAGTCACTTCGGAGCCAAAAAACCCGTTTAATAGCTCGATTTAGGCAACACTAGTTATAAGGACTTAGTTTTTGTGCAAGGTGAGTTTTTAAGTGTTGTTGGAGCTCAAAATGAGTCCCTACGAATTATATTAATGTATTATATGTTCAAATACTGATTTGGGATCACAAAAACGTTGCTAGAGTGACTTCGGATCCGAAATGCTCATTTTAAGGCTCGATTTAGGCAAACTAGTTATAAGGACTTAGTTTTTGCGCGAGGTGAGTTTTTAAGTGTTGTTGGAGCTCAAAATGAGTCCCTACGAATTATATTAATGTATTATATGTTCAAATACTGATTTGGGATCACAACAACTTTGCTAGAGTCACTTCGAAGCTTATTTTAAGGCACGATTTAGGCAAACTAGTTATAAGGACTTAGTTTTTGCGCGAGGTGAGTTTTTAAGTGTTGTTGGAGATCAAAATGAGTCCCGACGAATTATATTAATGTATTATATGTTCAAATACTGATTTGGGATCACAAAACTGGTTATAAGCACTTAGTTTTTGCGCGAAGTTAGTTTTTAAACATTGTTGGAGCTCCAAATGAGTCCCTAAGACTTAGTATAATAAAATATATGTTTAAATACACATTTGGGATCATAACAACTTTGTTAGAGTCACTTCGGAATTAAAAAAAACCCTTTAAAGCGTCGATTTCGGCAAAACTACTTATAATAACTTTGTTTTAACGCAAATTGAGTTTTAAGGCATATTGGAGCTCCAAATGAGTCATTAAGACATATTATAATATATTATATGTTTAAATAAACAATTGGGATCAAAACAACCTTGCTAAACTCACTTCGGAACCAAAAAAGACCTTCAATGGCTCGATTTAGGCACAACTTGTCAAAAGGACTTAGTTTTTTTGCGTAGTGACTTTTTAACGCTTGTTGGTGCTCAAAATGAGTCCCCAAGACTTATTATAATACAATATATATTCAAATACTCATTTAGAATCAAAACAACTTTCCTGGAGTCACTTCGGAACCGAAAAGCCCTTTAAAGCGATTTATGTAAAACTTATTGTAAGCATTTAGATTTTGTGCGAAGTGAGTTTTTAAGGTTTGTTGCATCTTCAAATGAGTCCCTAAGATTTATTGTAATATATTATATGTTTAAATACACATTTGGGATCACAACAACTTTTCTAGAGTCCTTTCAGAGCCAAAAAAGCTTTTTAATGGTTAAATTTTGGCAAAACTAGTTATAATGACTTTGTTTTAACGCGAAATAGATTTTTAACGCTTCTTCGAGCCCAAAGGAGTTCCGAAGACTTATTATAATACATTATATGTTCAAATACTCATTTAGCATCAAAACAACTTTGCTAGACATATTTCGGAGCCAAAGAAGCCCTTTAAAGGCTCGGTTTAGGTCAAACTGGTTATAAGCACTTAGTTTTTGCGCGAAGTTAGTTTTTAAACCTTGTTGGAGCTCCAAATGAGTCCCTAAAACTTAGTATAATAAAATATATGTTTAAATACACATTTGGGATCATAACAACTTTGTTAGAGTCACTTCGAAAATAAAAAAAGCCCTTTAAAGCCTCGATTTCGGCAAAACTACTTATATTAACTTTGTTTTAACGCGAATTGAGTTTTAAGGTATATTGGAGCTCCAAATGAGTCATTAAGACTTATTATAATATATTATACAGTTAAATACAAAATTGGGATCAAAACAACTTTGCTAAACTCACTTCGGAATCAAAAAAGCCCTTTAAAGGATCGATTTACATAAAACTTTTTGTAAGCATTTAGATTTAGTGCGAAGTGAGTTTTTAAGGTTTGTTGCATCTTCAAATGAGTCCCTGAGATTTATTATAATATATTATATGTTTAAATACACATTTGGGGTCACAACAACTTTGCTATAGTCCTTTCGGAGCCAAAAAAGCCTTTTAATGGTTCAATTTCGGTAAAACTAGTTATAATGACTTTGTTTTAACACGAAATGGGTTTTTAACGCTTCTTGGAGCTCCAAAGGAATTCCTAAGACTTATTATAATACATTATATGTTCAAATACTCATTTAGGATCAAAACAACTTTGCTAGACATATTTCGGAGCCAAAGAAGCCCTTTAAAGACTCGGTTTAGCTCAAACTGGTTATAAGCAATTAGTTTTTGCGCGAAGTTAGTTTTTAAATCTTGTTGGAGATCCAAATGAGTCCCTAAGACTTAGTACAATAAATGATATGCTTAAATACACATTTGGGATCAAAACAACTTTGTTAGAGTCACTTCGGAACTAAAAAAGCTCTTTAAAGCCTAGATTTCGCCAAAACTACTTATAATAATTTTGTTTTTAAGCGAATTGAGTTTTAAGGCATATTGGAGCTCCAAATGAGTCACTAAGACTTATTATAACATATTATATGTTTAAATACACATTTGGGATCAAAACAACTTTGCTAAACTCACTTCGGAACCAAGAAAGACCTTTAAAGGCTCGATTTAGGCACAACTTGCCAAAAGGTCTTAGTTTTTTCGCGTAGTGACTTTTGACGGCTTGTTGTTGCTCAAAATGAGTCCCTAAGACTTATTATAATACAATATATATTCAAATACTCATTTAGAATCAAAACAACTTTCCTGGAGTCACTTCGGAGCCGAAAAGCCCTTTAAAGGATCGATTTACGTAAAACTTATTGTAAGCATTTAGATTTTGTACGAAGTGAGTTTTTAAGGTTTGTTGCATCTTCAAATGAGTCTCTAAGATTTATTGTAATATATTATATGTTTAAATACACATTTGGGATCACAACAACTTTTCTAGAGTCCTTTCAGAGCAAAAAAAGCTTTTTAATGGTTCAATTTCGGCAAAACTAGTTATAATGACTTTGTTTTAACGCGAAATGGATTTTTAACGCTTCTTCGAGCCCAAAGGAGTTCCTAAGACTTATTACAATACATTATATGTTCAAATACTCATTTAGCATCAAAACAACTTTGCTAGACATATTTCGGAGCCAAAGAAGCCCTTTAAAGGCTCGGTTTAGGTCAAACTGGTTATAAGCACATAGTTTTTGCGCGAAGTTAGTTTTTAAACCTTCTTGGAGCTCCAAATGAGTCCCTAAGACTTAGTACAATAAATTATATGTTTAAATACACATTTGGGATCATAACAACTTTGTTAGAGTCACTTCGGAACTAAAAAAGCCCTTTAAAGTCTTGATTTCGGCAAAACTACTTATAATAACTTTGTTTTAACGCGAATTGAGTTTTAAGTCATATTGGAGCTCCAAATGAGTCATTAAGACTTAATATAACATATTATATGTTTAAATACACTATTGGGATCAAAACAACTTTGCGAAACTCACTTCGGAACCAAAAAAGATCTTTAATGGCTCGATTTAGACATAACTTGTCAAAAGGACTTAGTTTTTTTGCGTAGTGACTTTTGAAGGCTTGTTGGTGCTCAAAATGAGTCCCCAAGACTTATTATAATATAATATATGTTCAAATACTCATTTAGAATCAAAACAACTTTCCTGGAGTCACTTCGGAGCCGAAAAGCCATTTAAAGGATCGATTTACGTAAAACTTATTGTAAGCATTTAGATTTAGTGCCAAGTGAGTTTTTAAGGTTTGTTGAATCTTCAAATGAGTCCTTGAGATTTATTATAATATATTATATGTTTAAATACACATTTGGGATCACAACAACTTTGCTAGAGTCCTTTCGGAGCCAAAAAAGCTTTTTAATGGTTCAATTTCGGCAAAACTAGTTATAATGACTTTGTTTTAACGCGAAATGGATTTTTAACGCTTCTTCGAGCTCTAAAGGAGTTTCTAAGACTTATTATAATACATTATATGTTCAAATACTCATTTAGCATCAAAACAACTTTGCTAGACATATTTCGGAGCCAAAGAAGCCCTTTAAAGGCTCGGTTTAGGTCAAACTGGTTATAAGCACTTAATTTTTGCGCGAAGTTAGTTTTTAAACCTTGTTGGAGCTCCAAATGAGTCCCTAAGACTTAGTATAATAAAATATATGTTTAAATACACATTTGGGATCATAACAGCTTTGTTAGAGTCACTTCGAAAATAAAAAAGCCCTTTAAAGCCTCGATTTCGGCAAAACTACTTATATTAACTTTGGTTTAACGCGAATTGAGTTTTAAGGTATATTGGAGCTCCAAATGAGTCATTAAGACTTATTATAATATATTATACATTTAAATACACAATTGGGATCAAAGCAACTTTGCTAAACTCACTTCGGAACCAAAATAGCCCTTTAAAGGATCGATTTACATAAAACTTTTTGTAAGCATTTAGATTTAGTGCGAAGTGAGTTTTTAAGGTTTGTTGCATCTTCAAATGAGTCCCTGAGATTTATTATAATATATTATATGTTTAAATACACATTTGGGATCACAACAACTTTGCTATAGTCCTTTCGGAGCCAAAAAAGCCTTTTAATGGTTCAATTTCAGCAAAACTAGTTATAATGACTTTGTTTTAACACGAAATGGGTTTTTAACGCTTCTTGGAGCTCCAAAGGAATTCCTAAGACTTATTATAATACATTATATGTTCAAATACTCATTTAGGATCAAAACAACTTTGCTAGACATATTTCGGAGCCAAAGAAGCCCTTTAAAGACTCGGTTTAGCTCAAACTGGTTATAAGCAATTAGTTTTTGCGCGAAGTTAGTTTTTAAATCTTGTTGGAGATCCAAATGAGTCCCTAAGACTTAGTACAATAAATGATATGCTTAAATACACATTTGGGATCAAAACAACTTTGTTAGAGTCACTTCGGAACTAAAAAAGCCCTTTAAAGCCTAGATTTCGGCAAAACTACTTATAATAACTTTGTTTATAAGCGAATTGAGTTTTAAGGCATATTTGAGCTCCAAATGAGTCACTAAGACTTATTATAATATATTATATGTTTAAATACACATTTGGGATCAAAACAACTTTGCTAAACTCACTTCGGAACCAAGAAAGACCTTTAAAGGCTCGATTTAGGCACAACTTGCCAAAAGGTCTTAGTTTTTTCGCGTAGTGACTTTTGACGGCTTGTTGGTGCTCAAAATGAGCCCCTAAGACTTATTATAATACAATATATGTTCAAATACTTATGTAGAATCAAAACAACTTTCCTAGAGTCACTTCCGAACCAAAAAAGCCCTTTAAAGGATCGATTTACGTAAAACTTATTGTAAGGATTTAGATTTAGTGCGAAGTGAGTTTTTAGGTTTGTTGCATCTTCAAATGTGTCCCTAAGATTTATTATAATATATTATATGTTTAAATACACATTTGGGATCACAACAACTTTGCTAGAGTCCATTCGGAGCGAAAAAAGCTTTTTAATTGTTCAATTTCGGCAAAACGAGTTATAATGACTTTGTTTTAACGCGAAATGGATTTTTAACGCTTTTCGAGCTCCAAAGGAGTTCCTAAGACTTATTATAATACATTATATGTTCAAATACTCATTTAGCATCAAAACAACTTTGCTAGACATATTTCGAAGCCAAAGAAGCCCTTTAAAGGCTCGGTTTAGGTCAAACTGGTTATAAGCACTTAGTTTTTGCGCGAATTTAGTTTTTAAATCTTGTTGGAGATCCAAATGAGTCCCTAAGACTCAGTACAATAAATGATATGCTTAAATACACATTTGGGATCAAAACAACCTTTTTAGAGTCACTTCGGAACTAAAAAAGCCCTTTAAAGCCTAGATTTCGGCAAAACTACTTATAATAACTTTGTTTTTAAGCGAATTGAGTTTTAAGGAATATTTGAGCTCCAAATGAGTCACTAAGACTTATTATAATATATTATATGTTTAAATACACATTTGGGATCAAAACAACTTTGCTAAACTCACTTCGGAACCAAGAAAGACCTTTAAAGGCTCGATTTAGGCACAACTTGCCAAAAGGTCTTAGTTTTTTCGCGTAGTGACTTTTGACGGCTTGTTGGTGCTCAAAATGAGCCCCTAAGACTTATTATAATACAATATATGTTCAAATACTTATGTAGAATCAAAACAACTTTCCTAGAGTCACTTCCGAACCAAAAAAGCCCTTTAAAGGATCGATTTACATAAAACTTATTGTAAGGATTTAGATTTAGTGCGAAGTGAGTTTTTAGGTTTGTTGCATCTTCAAATGTGTCCCTAAGATTTATTATAATATATTATATGTTTAAATACACATTTGGGATCACAACAACTTTGCTAGACTCACTTCGGAGCGAAAAAAGCTTTTTAATTGTTCAATTTCGGCAAAACTAGTTATAATGACTTTGTTTTAACGCGAAATGGATTTTTAACGCTTTTCGAGCTCCAAAGGAGTTCCTAAGACTTATTATAATACAGTATATGTTCAAATACTCATTTAGCATCAAAACAACTTTGCTAGACATATTTCGAAGCCAAAGAAGCACTTTAAAGGCTCGGTTTAGGTCAAACTGGTTATAAGCACTTAGTTTTTGCGCGAAGTTAGTTTTTAAACCTTGTTGGAGCTCCAAATGAGTCCCTAAGACTTAGTATAATAAAATATATGTTTAAATACACATTTGGGATCATAACAACTTTGTTAGAGTCACTTCGAAAATAAAAAAATGCCTTTAAAGCCTCGATTTCGGCAAAACTACTTATATTAACTTTGTTTTAACGCGAATTGAGTTTTAAGGTATATTGGAGCTCCAAATGAGTCATTAAGACTTATTATAATATATTATACATTTAAATACAAAATTGGGATCAAAACAACTTTGCCAAACTCACTTCGGAACTAAAAAAGCCCTTTAAAGGATCGATTTACATAAAACTTTTTGTAAGCATTTAGATTTAGTGCGAAGTGAGTTTTTAAGGTTTGTTGCATCTTCAAATGAGTCCGTGAGATTTATTATAATATATTATATGTTTAAATACACATTTGGGATCACAACAACTTTGCTATAGTCCTTTCGGAGCCAAAAAAGCCTTTTAATGGTTCAATTTCGGCAAAACTAGTTATAATGACTTTGTTTTAACACGAAATGGGTTTTTAACGCTTCTTGGAGCTCCAAAGGAATTCCTAAGACTTATTATAATACATTATATGTTCAAATACTCATTTAGGATCAAAACAACTTTGCTAGACATATTTCGGAGCCAAAGAAGCCCTTTAAAGACTCGGTTTAGCTCAACCTGGTTATAAGCAATTAGTTTTTGCGCGAAGTTAGTTTTTAAATCTTGTTGGAGATCCAAATGAGTACCCAAGACTTAGTACAATAAATGATATGCTTAAATACACATTTGGGATCAAAACAACTTTGTTAGAGTCACTTCGGAACTAAAAAAGCCCTTTAAAGCCTAGATTTCGCCAAAACTACTTATAATAATTTTGTTTTTAAGCGAATTGAGTTTTAAGGCATATTGGAGCTCCAAATGAGTCACTAAGACTTATTATAACATATTATATGTTTAAATACACATTTGGGATCAAAACAACTTTGCTAAACTCACTTCGGAACCAAGAAAGACCTTTAAAGGCTCGATTTAGGCACAACTTGCCAAAAGGTCTTAGTTTTTTCGCGTAGTGACTTTTGACGGCTTGTTGTTGCTCAAAATGAGTCCCTAAGACTTATTATAATACAATATATATTCAAATACTCATTTAGAATCAAAACAACTTTCCTGGAGTCACTTCGGAGCCGAAAAGCCCTTTAAAGGATCGATTTACGTAAAACTTATTGTAAGCATTTAGATTTTGTGCGAAGTGAGTTTTTAAGGTTTGTTGCATCTTCAAATGAGTCCCTAAGATTTATTGTAATATATTATATGTTTAAATACACATTTGGGATCACAACAACTTTTCTAGAGTCCTTTCAGAGCCAAAAAAGCTTTTTAATGGTTCAATTTCGGCAAAACTAGTTATAATGACTTTGTTTTAACGCGAAATGGATTTTTAACGCTTCTTCGAGCCCAAAGGAGTTCCTAAGACTTATTATAATACATTATATGTTCAAATACTCATTTAGCATCAAAACAACTTTGCTAGACATATTTCGGAGCCAAAGAAGCCCTTTAAAGGCTCGGTTTAGGTCAAACTGGTTATAAGCACATAGTTTTTGCGCGAAGTTAGTTTTTAAACCTTGTTGGAGCTCCAAATGAGTCCCTAAGACTTAGTACAATAAATTATATGTTTAAATACACATTTGGGATCATAACAACTTTGTTAGAGTCACTTCGGAACTAAAAAAGCCCTTTAAAGTCTCGATTTCGGCAAAACTACTTATAATAACTTTGTTTTAACGCGAATTGAGTTTTAAGTCATATTGGAGCTCCAAATGAGTCATTAAGACTTAATATAACATATTATATGTTTAAATACACTATTGGGATCAAAACAACTTTGCGAAACTCACTTCGGAACCAAAAAAGATCTTTAATGGCTCGATTTAGACATAACTTGTCAAAAGGACTTAGTTTTTTTGCGTAGTGACTTTTGAAGGCTTGTTGGTGCTCAAAATGAGTCCCCAAGACTTATTATAATATAATATATGTTCAAATACTCATTAGAATCAAAACAACTTTCCTGGAGTCACTTCGGATCCGAAAAGCCATTTAAAGGATCGATTTACGTAAAACTTATTGTAAGCATTTAGATTTAGTGCCAAGTGAGTTTTTAAGGTTTGTTGAATCTTCAAATGAGTCCTTGAGATTTATTATAATATATTATATGTTTAAATACACATTTGGGATCACAACAACTTTGCTAGAGTCCTTTCGGAGCCAAAAAAGCTTTTTAATGGTTCAATTTCGGCAAAACTAGTTATAATGACTTTGTTTTAACGCGAAATGGATTTTTAACGCTTCTTCGAGCTCTAAAGGAGTTTCTAAGACTTATTATAATACATTATATGTTCAAATACTCATTTAGCATCAAAACAACTTTGCTAGACATATTTCGGAGCCAAAGAAGCCCTTTAAAGGCTCGGTTTAGGTCAAACTGGTTATAAGCACTTAGTTTTTGCGCGAAGTTAGTTTTTAAACCTTGTTGGAGCTCCAAATGAGTCCCTAAGACTTAGTATAATAAAATATATGTTTAAATACACATTTGGGATCATAACAGCTTTGTTAGAGTCACTTCGAAAATAAAAAAGCCCTTTAAAGCCTCGATTTCGGCAAAACTACTTATATTAACTTTGTTTTAACGCGAATTGAGTTTTAAGGTATATTGGAGCTCCAAATGAGTCATTAAGACTTATTATAATATATTATACATTTAAATACACAATTGGGATCAAAGCAAATTTGCTAAACTCACTTCGGAACCAAAAAAGCCCTTTAAAGGATCGATTTACATAAAACTTTTTGTAAGCATTTAGATTTAGTGCGAAGTGAGTTTTTAAGGTTTGTTGCATCTTCAAATGAGTCCCTGAGATTTATTATAATATATTATATGTTTAAATACACATTTGGGATCACAACAACTTTGCTATAGTCCTTTCGAAGCCAAAAAAGCCTTTTAATGGTTCAATTTCGGCAAAACTAGTTATAATGACTTTGTTTTAACACGAAATTGGTTTTTAACGCTTCTTGGAGCTCCAAAGGAATTCCTAAGACTTATTATAATACATTATATCTTCAAATACTCATTTAGGATCAAAACAACTTTGCTAGACATATTTCGGAGCCAAAGAAGCCCTTTAAAGACTCGGTTTAGCTCAAACTGGTTATAAGCAATTAGTTTTTGCGCGAAGTTAGTTTTTAAATCTTGTTGGAGATCCAAATGAGTCCCTAAGACTTAGTACAATAAATGATATGCTTAAATACACATTTGGGATCAAAACAACTTTGTTAGAGTCACTTCGGAGCTAAAAAAGCCCTTTAAAGCCTAGATTTCGGCAAAACTACTTATAATAACTTTGTTTTTAAGAGAATTGAGTTTTAAGGCATATTTGAGCTCCAAATGAGTCACTAAGACTTATTATAATATATTATATGTTTAAATATACATTTGGGATCAAAACAACTTTGCTAAACTCACTTCGGAACCAAGAAAGACCTTTAAAGGCTCGATTTAGGCACAACTTGCCAAAAGGTCTTAGTTTTTTCGCGTACTGACTTTTGACGGCTTGTTGGTGCTCAAAATGAGCCCCTAAGACTTATTATAATACAATATATGTTCAAATACTTATGTAGAATCAAAACAACTTTCCTAGAGTCACTTCCGAACCAAAAAAGCCCTTTAAAGGATCGATTTACGTAAAACTTATTGTAAGGATTTAGATTTAGTGCGAAGTGAGTTTTTAGGTTTGTTGCATCTTCAAATGTGTCCCTAAGATTTATTATAATATATTATATGTTTAAATACACATTTGGGATCACAACAACTTTGCTAGAGTCCATTCGGAGCGAAAAAAGCTTTTTAATTGTTCAATTTCGGCAAAACTAGTTATAATGACTTTGTTTTAACGCGAAATGGATTTTTAACGCTTTTCGAGCTCCAAAGGAGTTCCTAAGACTTATTATAATACATTATATGTTCAAATACTCATTTAGCATCAAAACAACTTTGCTAGACATATTTCGAAGCCAAAGAAGCCCTTTAAAGGCTCGGTTTAGGTCAAACTGGTTATAAGCACTTAGTTTTTGCGCGAAGTTAGTTTTTAAATCTTGTTGGAGATCCAAATGAGTCCCTAAGACTGAGTACAATAAATGATATGCTTAAATACACATTTGGGATCAAAACAACCTTTTTAGAGTCACTTCGGAACTAAAAAAGCCCTTTAAAGCCTAGATTTCGGCAAAACTACTTATAATAACTTTGTTTTTAAGCGAATTGAGTTTTAAGGCATATTTGAGCTCCAAATGAGTCACTAAGACTTATTATAATATATTATATGTTTAAATACACATTTGGGATCAAAACAACTTTGCTAAACTCACTTCGAAACCAAGAAAGACCTTTAAAGGCTCGATTTAGGCACAACTTGCCAAAAGGTCTTAGTTTTTTCGCGTAGTGACTTTTGACGGCTTGTTGGTGCTAAAAATGAGCCCCTAAGACTTATTATAATACAATATATGTTCAAATACTTATGTAGAATCAAAACAACTTTCCTAGAGTCACTTCCGAACCAAAAAAGCCCTTTAAAGGATCGATTTACGTAAAACTTATTGTAAGGATTTAGATTTAGTGCGAAGTGAGTTTTTAGGTTTGTTGCATCTTCAAATGTGTCCCTAAGATTTATTATAATATATTATATGTTTAAATACACATTTGGGATCACAACAACTTTGCTAGAGTCCATTCGGAGCGAAAAAAGCTTTTTAATTGTTCAATTTCGGCAAAACTAGTTATAATGACTTTGTTTTAACGCGAAATGGATTTTTAACGCTTTTCGAGCTCCAAAGGAGTTCCTAAGACTTATTATAATACATTATATGTTCAAATACTCATTTAGCATCAAAACAACTTTGCTAGACATATTTCGAAGCCAAAGAAGCCCTTTAAAGGCTCGGTTTAGGTCAAACTGGTTATAAGCACTTAGTTTTTGCGCGAAGTTAGTTTTTAAACCTTGTTGGAGCTCCAAATGAGTCCCTAAGACTTAGTACAATAAATTATATGTTTAAATACACATTTGGGATCATCACAACTTTGTTAGAGTCAATTCGGAACTAAAAAAGCCCTTTAAAGCGTCGATTTCGGCAAAACTACTTATAATAACTTTGTTTTAACGCAAATTGAGTTTTAAGGCATATTGGAGCTCCAAATGAGTCATTAAGACTTATTATGATATATTATATGTGTAAATAAACAATTGGGATCAAAACAACCTTGCTAAACTCACTTCGGAACCAAAAAAGACCTTCAATGGCTCGATTTAGGCACAACTTGTGAAAAGGACTTAGTTTTTTTGCGTAGTGACTTTTGAACGCTTGTTGGTGCTCAAAATGAGTCCCCAAGACTTATTGTAATACAATATATGTTCAAATACTCATTTAGAATGAAAACAACTTTCCTGGAGTCACTTCGGAGCCGAAAAGCCCTTTAAAGGATCGATTTACGTAAAACTTATTGTAAGCATTTAAATTTTGTGCGAAGTGAGTTTTTAAGGTTTGTTGCATCTTCAAATGAGTCCCTAAGATTTATTGTAATATATTATATGTTTAAATACACATTTGGGATCACAACAACTTTTCTAGAGTCCTTTTGAGAGCCAAAAAAGCTTTTTAATGATTTAATTTCGGCAAAACTAGTTATAATGACTTTGTTTTAACGCGAAATGGATTTTTAACGCTTTTCGAGCTCCAAAGGAGTTCCTAAGACTTATTATAATACATTATATGTTCAAATACTCATTTAGCATCAAAACAACTTTGCTAGACATATTTCGAAGCCAAAGAAGCCCTTTAAGGGCTCAGTTTAGGTCAAACTGGTTATAAGCACTTAGTTTTTGCGCGAAGTTAGTTTTTAAATCTTGTTGGAGATCCAAATGAGTCCCTAAGACTGAGTACAATAAATAATATGCTTAAATACACATTTGGGATCAAAACAACCTTTTTAGAGTCACTTCGGAACGAAAAAAGCCCTTTAAAGCCTAGATTTCGGCAAAACTACATATAATAACTTTGTTTTTAAGCGAATTGAGTTTTAAGGCATATTGGAGCTCAAAATGAGTCACTAAGACTTATTATTATATATTATATATTTAAATACACATTTGGGATCAAAACAACTTTGCTAAACTCACTTCGGAACCAAGAAAGACCTTTAAAGGCTCGATTTAGGCACAACTTGCCAAAAGGTCTTAGTTTTTTCGCGTAGTGACTTTTGAAGGCTTGTTGGTGCTCAAAATGAGTCCCCAAGACTTATTATAATATAATATATGTTCAAATACTCATTTAGAATCAAAACAACTTTTCTGGAGTCACTTCGGAGCCGAAAAGCCCTTTAAAAGATCGATTTACGTAAAACTTATTGTAAGCATTTAGATTTAGTGCGAAGTGAGTTTTTAAGGTTTGTTGCATCTTCAAATGAGTCCCTGAGATTTATTATAATATATTATATGTTTAAATACACATTCGGGATCACAACAACTTTGCTAGAGTCCTTTCGGAGCCAAAAAAGCTTTTTAATGGTTGAATTTCGGCAAAACTAGTTATAATGACTTTGTTTTAACGCGAAATGGATTTTTAACGCTTCTTCGAGCTCCAAAGGAGTTCCTAAGACTTATTATAATACATAATATGTTCAAATACTCATTTAGCATCAAAAAAACTTTGCTAGAAATGTTTCAGAGCCAAAGAAGCCCTTTAAAGGCTCGGTTTAGGTCAAACTGGTTATAAGCACTTAGTTTTTGCGCGAAGTTAGCTTTTCAACCTTGTTGGAGCTCCAAATGAGTCCCTAAGACTTAGTACAATAAATTATATGTTTAAATACACATTTGGGATCATAACAACTTTGTTAGAGTCACTTCGGAACTAAAAAAGCCCTTTAAAGCGTCGATTTCGGCAAAACTACTTATAATAACTTTGTTTTAACGCAAATTGAGTTTTAAGACATTTTGGGGCTCCAAATGAGTCATTAAGACTTATTATAATATATTATATGTGTAAATACACAATTGGGATCAAAACAACCTTGCTAAACTCACTTCGTAACCAAAAAAGACCTTCAATGGCTCGATTTAGGCACAACTTGTCAAAACGACTTAGTTCTTTTGCGTAGTGACTTTTGAACGCTTGTTGGTGCTCAAAATGAGTCCCCAAGACTGATTATAATACAATATATATTCAAATACTCATTTAGAATCAAAACAACTTTCCTGGAGTCACTTCGGAGCCGAAAAGCCCTTTAAAGGATCGATTTACGTAAAACTTATTGTAAGCATTTAGATTTTGTGCGAAGTGAGTTTTTAAGGTTTGTTGCATCTTCAAATGAGTCCCTAAGATTTATTGTAATATATTATCTGTTTAAATACACATTTGGGATCACAACAACTTTTCTACAGTCCTTTCAGAGCCAAAAAAGCTATTTAATGGTTCAATTTCGGCAAAACTAGTTATAATGACTTTGTTTTAACGCGAAATGGATTTTTAACGCTTCTTCGAGCTCTAAAGGAGTTCCTAAGACTTATTATAATACATTATATGTTCAAATACTCGTTTAGCATCAAAACAACTTTGCTAGACATATTTCGGAGCCACAGAAGCCCTTTAAAGGCTCGGTTTAGGTCAAACTGGTTATAAGCACTTAGTTTTTGCGCGAAGTTAGTTTTTAAACCTTGTTGGAGCTCCAAATGAGTCCCTAAGACTTAGTATAATAAAATATATGTTTAAAAACACATTTGGGATCATAACAACCTTGTTAGAGTCACTTCGGAAATAAAAAAGCCCTTTAAAGCGTCGATTTCGGCAAAACTACTTATAATAACTTTGTTTTAACGCAAATTGAGTTTTAAGGCATATTGGAGCTCCAAATGAGTCATTAAGACTTATTATGATATATTATATGTGTAAATAAACAATTGGGATCAAAACAACCTTGCTAAACTCACTTCGGAACCAAAAAAGACCTTCAATGGCTCGATTTAGGCACAATTGTGAAAAGGACTTAGTTTTTTTGCGTAGTGACTTTTGAACGCTTGTTGGTGCTCAAAATGAGTCCCCAAGACTTATTATAATACAATATATGTTCAAATACTCATTTAGAATCAAAACAACATTCCTGGAGTCACTTCGGAGCCGAAAAGCCCTTTAAAGGATCGATTTACATAAAACTTATTGTAAGCATTTAAATTTTGTGCGAAGTGAGTTTTTAAGGTTTGTTGCATCTTCAAATGAGTCCCTAAGATTTATTGTAATATATTATCTGTTTAAATACACATTTGGGATCACAACAACTTTTCTAGAGTCCTTTCAGAGCCAAAAAAGCTTTTTAATGATTCAATTTCGGCAAAACTAGTTATAATGACTTTGTTTTAACGCGAAATGGATTTTTAACGCTTCTTCGAGCTCTAAAGGAGTTCCTAAGACTTATTATAATACATTATATGTTCAAATACTCGCTTAGCATCAAAACAACTTTGCTAGACATATTTCGGAGCCAAAGAAGCCCTTTAAAGGCTCGGTTTAGGTCAAACTGGTTATAAGCACTTAGTTTTTGCGCGAAGTTAGTTTTTAAACCTTGTTGGAGCTCCAAATGAGTCCCTAAGACTTAGTATAATAAAATATATGTTTAAATACACATTTGGGATCATAACAACTTTGTTAGAGTCGCTTCGGAAATAAAAAAGCCCTTTAAAGCGTCGATTTCGGCAAAATTACTTATAATAACTTTGTTTTAACGCAAATTGAGTTTTAAGGCATATTGGAGCTCCAAATGAGTCATTAAGACATATTATAATATATTATATGTTCAAATAAACAATTGGGATCAAAACAACCTTGCTAAACTCACTTCGGAACCAAAAAAGACCTTCAATGGCTCGATTTAGGCACAACTTGTCAAAAGGATTTAGTTTTTTTGCGTAGTGACTTTTGAACGCTTGTTGGTGCTCAAAATGAGTCCCCAAGACTTATTATAATACAATATATATTCAAATACTCATTTAGAATCAAAACAACTTTCCTGGAGTCACTTCGGAGCCGAAAAGCCCTTTAAAGGATAGATTTACGTAAAACTTATTGTAAGCATTTAAATTTTGTGCGAAGTGAGTTTTTAAGGTTTGTTGCATCTTCAAATGAGTCCCTAAGATTTATTGTAATATATTATATGTGTAAATACACATTTGGGATCACAACAACTTTTCTAGAGTCCTTTTGAGAGCCAAAAAAGCTTTTTAATGATTTAATTTCGGCAAAACTAGTTATAATGACATTGTTTTAACGCGAAATGGATTTTTAACACTTTTCGAGCTCCAAAGGAGTTCCTAAGACTTATTATAATACATTATATGTTCAAATACTCATTTAGCATCAAAACAACTTTGGTAGACATATTTCGAAGCCAAAGAAGCCCTTTAAGGGCTCAGTTTAGGTCAAACTGGTTATAAGCACTTAGTTTTTGCGCGAAGTTAGTTTTTAAATCTTGTTGGAGATCCAAATGAGTCCCTAAGACTGAGTACAATAAATAATATGCTTAAATACACATTTGGGATCAAAACAACCTTTTTAGAGTCACTTCGGAACGAAAAAAGCCCTTTAAAGCCTAGTTTTCGGCAAAACTACATATAATAACTTTGTTTTTAAGCGAATTGAGTTTTAAGGCATATTGGAGCTCAAAATGAGTCACTAAGACTTATTATCATGTATTATATATTTAAATACACATTTGGGATCAAAACAACTTTGCTAAACTCACTTCGGAACCAAGAAAGACCTTTAAAGGCTCGATTTAGGCACAACTTGCCAAAAGGTCTTAGTTTTTTTGCGTAGTGACTTTTGAAGGCTTGTTGCTGCTCAAAATGAGTCCCCAAGACTTATTATAATATAATATATGTTCAAATACTCATTTAGAATCAAAACAACTTTCCTGGAGTCACTTCGGAGCCGAAAAGCCCTTTAAAAGATCGATTTACGTAAAACTTATTGTAAGCATTTAGATTTAGTGCGAAGTGAGTTTTTAAGGTTTGTTGCATCTTCAAATGAGTCCCTGAGATTTATTATAATATATTATATATTTAAATACACATTCGGGATCACAACAACTTTGCTAGAGTCCTTTCGGAGCCAAAAAAAGCTTTTTAATGGTTGAATTTCGGCAAAACTAGTTATAATGACTTTGTTTTAACGCGAAATAGATTTTTAACGCTTCTTCGAGCTCCAAAGGAGTTCCTAAGACTTATTATAATACATAATATGTTCAAATACTCATTTAGCATCAAAAAAACTTTGCTAGAAATGTTTCAGAGCCAAAGAAGCCCTTTAAAGGCTCGGTTTAGGTCAAACTGGTTATAAGCACTTAGTTTTTGCGCGAAGTTAGTTTTTCAACCTTGTTGGAGCTCCAAATGAGTCCCTAAGACTTAGTACAATAAATGATATGTTTAAATACACATTTGGGATCATAACAACTTTGTTAGAGTCACTTCGGAACTAAAAAAGCCCTTTAAAGCGTCGATTTCGGCAAAACTACTTATAATAACTTTGTTTTAACGGAAATAGAGTTTTAAGGCATATTGGGGCTCCAAATGAGTCATTAAGACTTATTATAATATATTATATGTTTAAATACACAATTGGGATCAAAACAACCTTGCTAAACTCACTTCGTAACCAAAAATGACCTTCAATGGCTCGATTTAGGCACAACTTGTCAAAACGACTTAGTTCTTTTGCGTAGTGACTTTTGAACGCTTGTTGGTGCTCAAAATGAGTCCCCAAGACTGATTATAATACAATATATATTCAAATACTCATTTAGAATCAAAACAACTTTCCTGGAGTCACTTCGGAGCCGAAAAGCCCTTTAAAGGATCGATTTACGTAAAACTTATTGTAAGCATTTAGATTTTGTGCGAAGTGAGTTTTTAAGGTTTGTTGCATCTTCAAATGAGTCCCTAAGATTTATTGTAAAATATTATATGTTTAAATACACATTTGGGATCACAACAACTTTTCTAGAGTCCTTTCAGAGCCAAAAAAGCTTTTTAATGGTTCAATTTCGGCAAAACTAGTTATAATAACTTTGTTTTAACGCGAAATGGATTTTTAACGCTTCTTCGAGCCCAAAGGAGTACCTAAGACTTATTATAATACATTATATGTTCAAATAATCATTTAGCATCAAAACAACTTTGCTAGACATATTTCGGAGCCAAAGAAGCCCTTTAAAGGCTCTGTTTAGGTCAAACTGGTTATAAGCACTTAGTTTTTGCGCGAAGTTAGTTTTTAAACCTTGTTGGAGCTCCAAATGAGTCCCTAAGACTTAGTATAATAAAATATATGTTTAAATACACATTTGGGATCATAACAACCTTGTTAGAGTCACTTCGGAAATAAAAAAGCCCTTTAAAGCGTCGATTTCGGCAAAACTACTTATAATGACTTTGTTTTAACGCAAATTGAGTTTTAAGGCATATTGGAGCTCCAAATGAGTCATTAAGACTTATTATGATATATTATATGTGTGAATAAACAATTGGGATCAAAACAACCTTCCTAAACTCACTTCGGAACCAAAAAAGACCTTCAATGGCTCGATTTAGGCACAACTTGTGAAAAGGACTTAGTTTTTTTGTGTAGCGACTTTTGAACGCTTGTTGGTGCTCAAAATGAGTCCCCAAGACTTATTATAATACAATATATGTTCAAATACTCATTTAGAATCAAAACAACATTCCTGGAGTCACTTCGGAGCCGAAAAGCCCTTTAAAGCATCGATTTACGTAAAACTTATTGTAAGCATTTAAATTTTGTGCGAAGTGAGTTTTTAAGGTTTGTTGCATCTTCAAATGAGTCCCTAAGATTTATTGTAATATATTATATGTTTAAATACACATTTGGGATCACAACAACTTTTCTAGAGTCCTTTCAGAGCCAAAAAAGCTTTTTAATGGTTTAATTTCGGCAAAACTAGTTATAATGACTTTGTTTTAACGCGAAATGGATTTTTAACGCTTCTTCGAGCTCTAAAGGAGTTTCTAAGACTTATTATAATACATTATATGTTCAAATACTCATTTAGCATCAAAACAACTTTGCTAGACATATTTCGGAGCCAAAGAAGCCCTTTAAAGGCTCGGTTTAGGTCAAACTGGTTATAAGCACTTAGTTTTTGCGCGAAGTTAGTTTTTAAACCTTGTTGGAGCTCCAAATGAGTCCCTAAGACTTAGTATAATAAAATATATGTTTAAATACGCATTTGGGATCATAACAACTTTGTTAGAGTCACTTCGGAAATAAAAAAGCCCTTTAAAGCCTCGATTTCGGCAAAACTACTTATATTAACTTTGTTTTAACGCGAATTGAGTTTTAAGGTATATTGGAGCTCCAAATGAGTCATTAAGACTTGTTATAATATATTATACATTTAAATACACAATTGGGATCAAAACAACTTTGCTAAACTCACTTCGGAACCAAAAAAGCCCTTTAAATGATCGATTTACATAAAACTTTTTGTAAGCATTTAGATTTAGTCCGAAGTGAGTTTTTAAGGTTTGTTGCATCTTTAAATGAGTCCCTGAGATTTATTATAATATATTATATGTTTAAATACACATTTGAGATCACAACAACTTTGCTATAGTCCTTTCGGAGCCAAAAAAGCCTTTTAATGGTTCAATTTCGGCAAAACTAGTTATAATGACTTTGTTTTAACACGAAATGGGTTTTTAACGGTTTCATGCAGCTCCAAAGGAATTCCTAAGACTTATTATAATACATTATATGTTCAAATACTCATTTAGGATCAAAACAATTTGCTAGACATATTTCGGAGCCAAAGAAGCCCTTTAAAGACTCGGTTTAGCTCAAACTGGTTATAAGCAATTAGTTTTTGCACGAAGTTAGTTTTTAAATCTTGTTGGAGATCCAAATGAGTCCCTAAGACTTATTACAATAAATTATATGCTTAAATACACATTTGGGATCAAAACAACTTTGTTAGAGTCGCTTCGGAACTAAAAAAGCCCTTTAAAGCCTAGATTTCGGCAAAACTACTTATAATAACTTTGTTTTTAAGCGAATTGAGTTTTAAGGCATATTGGAGCTCCAAATGAGTCACTAAGACTTATTATAATATATTATATGTTTAAATACATATTTGGGATCAAAACAACTTTGCTAAACTCACTCAGGAACCAAGAAAGACCTTTAAAGGCTCGATTTAGGCACAACTTGCCAAAAGGTCTTAGTTTTTTCGCGTAGTGACTTTTGACAGCTTGTTGGTGCTCAAAATGAGCCCCTAAGACTTATTATAATAAAATATATGTTCAAATACTTATGTAGAATCAAAACAACTTTCCTAGAGTCACTTCCGAACCAAAAAAGCCCTTTAAAGGATCGATTTACGTAAAACTTATTGTAAGGATTTAGATTTAGCGCGAAGTGAGTTTTTAGGTTTGTTGCATCTTCAAATGTGCCCCTAAGATTTATTATAATATATTATATGTTTAAATACACATTTGGGATCACAACAACTTTGCTAGAGTCCATTCGGAGCGAAAAAAGCTTTTTAATTGCTCAATTTCGGCAAAACTAGTTATAATGACTTTGTTTTAAAGCGAAGTGGATTTTTAACGCTTTTCGAGCTCCAAAGGAGTTCCTAAGACTTATTATAATACATTATATGTTCAAATACTCATTTAGCATCAAAACAACTTTGCTAGACATATTTCGGAGCCAAAGAAGCCCTTTAAAGGCTCGGTTTAGGTCAAACTGGTTAAAAGCACTTACTTTTTGCGCGAAGTTAGTTTTTAAACCTTGTTGGAGCTCCAAATGAGTCCCTAAGACTTAGTATAATAATATATACGTTTAAATACTCATTTGGGATCATAACAACTTTGTTAGAGTCACTTCAGAAATAAAAAAGCCCTTTAAAGCGTCGATTTCGGCAAAACTACTTATAATAACTTTGTTTTAACGCAAATTGAGTTTTAAGGCATATTAGAGCTCCAAATGAGTAATTAAGACATATTATAATATATTATATGTTTAAATAAACAATTGGGATCAAAACAACCTTGCTAAACTCACTTCGGAACCAAAAAAGACCTTCAATGGCTCGATTTAGACATAACTTGTCAAAAGGACTTAGTTTTTTTGCGTAGTGACTTTTGAAGGCTTGTTGGTGCTCAAAATGAGTCCCCAAGACTTATTATAATACAATATATATTCAAATACTCATTTAGAATAAAAACAACTTTCCTGGAGTCACTTCGGAGCCGAAAAGCCCTTTAAAAGATCGATTTACGTAAAACTTATTGTAAGCATTTAGATTTTGTGCGAAGTGAGTTTTTATGGTTTGTTGCATCTTCAAATGAGTCCCTAAGATTTATTGTAATATATTATATGTTTAAATACACATTTGGGATCACAACAACTTTTCTAGAGTCCTTTCAGAGCCAAAAAAGCTTTTTAATTGTTCAATTTCGGCAAAACTAGTTATAATGACTTTGTTTTAACGCGAAATGGATTTTTAACGCATCTTCGAGCCCAAAGGAGTTCCTAAGACTTATTATAATACATTATATGTTCAAATACTCATTTAGCATCAAAACAACTTTGCTAGACATATTTCAGAGCCAAAGAAGCCCTTTAAAGGCTCGGTTTAGGTCAAACTGGTTATAAGCACTTAGTTTTTGCGCAAAGTTAGTCGAAAAGCCCTTTAAAGGATCGATTTACGTAAAACTTATTGTAAGCATTTAGATTTTGTGCGAAGTGAGTTTTTAAGGTTTGTTGCATCTTCAAATGAGTCCCTAAGATTTATTGTAATATATTATATGTTTAAATACACATTTGGGATCACAACAACTTTTCTAGAGTCCTTTCAGATCCAAAAAAGCTTTTTAATGGTTCAATTTCGGCAAAACTAGTTATAATGACTTTGTTTTAACGCGAAATGGATTTTTAACGCTTCTTCGAGCCCAAAGGAGTTCCTAAGACTTATTATAATACATTATATGTTCAAATACTCATTTAGCATCAAAACAACTTTGCTAGACATATTTCGGAGCCAAAGAAGCCCTTTAAAGACTCGGTTTAGGTCAAACTGGTTATAAGCACTTAGTTTTTACGCGAAGTTAGTTTTTAAACCTTGTTGGAGCTCCAAATGAGTCCCTAAGACTTAGTACAATAAATTATATGTTTAAATACACATTTGGGATGATAACAACTTTGTTAGAGTCACTTCGGAACTAAAAAAGCCCTTTAAAGTCTCGATTTCGGCAAAACTACTTATAATAACTTTGTTTTAACGCGAATAGAGTTTTAAGTCATATTGGAGCTCCAAATGAGTCATTAAGACTTATTATAACATATTATATGTTTAAATACACTATTGGGATCAAAACAACTTTGCGAAACTCACTTCGGAACCAAAAAAGATCTTTAATGGCTCGATTTAGACATAACTTGTCAGAAGGACTTAGTTTTTTTGCGTAGTGACTTTTGAAGGCTTGTTGGTGCTCAAAATGGGTCTCCAAGACTTATTATAATACAATACATATTCAAATACTCATTTAGAATCAAAACAACTTTCCTGGAGTCACTTCGGAGCCGAAAAGCCCTTTAAAAGATCGATTTACGTAAAACTTATTGTAAGCATTTAGATTTTGTGCGAAGTGAGTTTTTAAGGTTTGTTGCATCTTCAAATGAGTCCCTAAGATTTATTGTAATATATTATATGTTTAAATACACATTTGGGATCACAACAGCTTTTCTAGAGTCCTTTCAGAGCCAAAAAAGCTTTTTAATGGTTCAATTTCGGCAAAACTAGTTATAATGACTTTGTTTTAACGCGAAATGGATTTTTAACGCATATTCGAGCCCAAAGGAGTTCCTAAGACTTATTATAATACATTATATGTTCAAATACTCATTTAGCATCAAAACAACTTTGCTAGACATATTTCGTAGCCAAAGAAGCCCTTTAAAGGCTCGGTTTAGGTCAAACTGGTTATAAGCACTTAGTTTTTGCGCAAAGTTAGTTTTTAAACCTTGTTGGAGCTCCAAATGAGTCCCTAAGACTTAGTACAATAAATTATATGTTTAAATACACATTTGGGATCATAACAACTTTGTTAGAGTCACTTCGGAACTAAAAAAGCCCTTTAAAGTCTCGATTTCGGCAAAACTACTTATAATAACTTTATTTTAACGCGAATAGAGTTTTAAGTCATATTGGAGTTCCAAATGAGTCATTAAGACTTATTATAACATATTATATGTTTAAATACACTATTGGGATCAAAACAACTTTGCGAAACTCACTTCGGAACCAAAAAAGATCTTTAATGGCTCGATTTAGACATAACTTGTCAGAAGGACTTAGTTTTTTTGCGTAGTGACTTTTGAAGGCTTGTTGGTGCTCAAAATGGGTCCCCAAGACTTATTATAATACAATACATATTCAAATACTCATTTAGAATCAAAACAACTTTCCTGGAGTCACTTCGGAGCCGAAAAGCCCTTTAAAAGATCGATTTACGTAAAACTTATTGTAAGCATTTAGATTTTGTGCGAAGTGAGTTTTTAAGGTTTGTTGCATCTTCAAATGAGTCCCTAAGATTTATTGTAATATATTATATGTTTAAATACACATTTGGGATCACAACAGCTTTTCTAGAGTCCTTTCAGAGCCAAAAAAGCTTTTTAATGGTTCAATTTCGGCAAAACTAGTTATAATGACTTTGTTTTAACGCGAAATGGATTTTTAACGCATATTCGAGCCCAAAGGAGTTCCTAAGACTTATTATAATACATTATATGTTCAAATACTCATTTAGCATCAAAACAACTTTGCTAGACATATTTCGGAGCCAAAGAAGCCCTTTAAAGGCTCGGTTTAGGTCAAACTGGTTATAAGCACTTAGTTTTTGCGCAAAGTTAGTTTTTAAACCTTGTTGGAGCTCCAAATGAGTCCCTAAGACTTAGTACAATAAATTATATGTTTAAATACACATTTGGGATCATAACAACTTTGTTAGAGTCACTTCGGAACTAAAAAAGCCCTTTAAAGTCTCGATTTCGGCAAAACTACTTATAATAACTTTATTTTAACGCGAATTGAGTTTTAAGTCATATTGGAGCTCCAAATGAGTCATTAAGACTTATTATAACATATTATATGTTTAAATACACTATTGGGATCAAAACAACTTTGCGAAACTTACTTCGGAACCAAAAAAGATCTTTAATGGCTCGATTTAGACATAACTTGTCAAAAGGACTTAGTTTTTTTGCGTAGTGACTTTTAAAGGCTTGTTGGTGCTCAAAATGAGTCCCCAAGACTTATTATAATATAATTTATGTTCAAATACTCATTTAGAATCAAAACAACTTTCCTGGAGTCACTTCGGAGCCGAAAAGCCATTTAAAGGATCGATTTACGTAAAACTTATTGTAAGCATTTAGATTTAGTGCCAAGTGAGTTTTTAAGGTTTGTTGAATCTTTAAATGAGTCCTTGAGATTTATTATAATATATTAAATGTTTAAATACACATTTGGGATTACAACAACTTTGTTAGAGTCCTTTCGGAGCGAAAAAAGCTTTTTAATGGTTCAATTTCAGCAAAACTAGTTATAATGACTTTGTTTTAACGCGGAATGGATTTTTAACGCTTCTTCGAGCTCTAAAGGAGTTTCTAAGAATTATTATAATACATTATATGTTCAAATACTCATTTAGCATCAAAACAACTTTGCTAGACATATTTCGGAGCCAAAGAAGCCCTTTAAAGGCTCGGTTTAGGTCAAACTGGTTATAAGCACTTAGTTTTTGCGCGAAGTTAGTTTTTAAACCTTGTTGGAGCTCCAAATGAGTCCCTAAGACTTAGTATAATAAAATATATGTTTAAATACACATTTGGGATCATAACAACTTTGTTAGAGTCACTTCGGAAATAAAAAAGCCCTTTAAAGCCTCGATTTCGGCAAAACTACTTATATTAACTTTGTTTTAACGCGAATTGAGTTTTAAGGTATATTGGAGCTCCAAATGAGTCATTAAGACTTATTATAATATATTATACATTTAAATACACAATTGGGATCAAAACAACTTTGGTAAACTCACTTCAGAACCAAAAAAGCCCTTTAAAGGATCGATTTACATAAAACTTTTTGTAAGCATTTAGATTTAGTGCGAAGTGAGTTTTTAAGGTTTGTTGCATCTTCAAATGAGTCCCTGAGATTTATTATATATATTATATGTTTAAATACACATTTGGGATCACAAAAACTTTGCTATAGTTCTTTCAGAGACAAAAAAGCCTTTTAATGGTTCAATTTCGGCAAAACTAGTTATAATGACTTTGTTTTAACACGAAATGGGTTTTTAACGCTTCTTGGAGCTCCAAAGGAATTCCTAAGACTTATTATAATACATTATATGTTCAAATACTCATTTAGGATCAAAACAACTTTGCTAGACATATTTCGGAGCCAAAGAAACCCTTTAAAGACTCGGTTTAGCTCAAACTGGTTATAAGCAATTAGTTTTTGCGCGAAGTTAGTTTTTAAATCTTGTTGGAGATCCAAATGAGTCCCTAAGACTTAGTACAATAAATGATATGCTTAAATACACATTTGTGATCAAAACAACTTTGTTAGAGTCACTTCGGAACTAAAAAAGCCCTTTAAAGACTAGATTTCGGCAAAACTACTTATAATAACTTTGTTTTTAAGCGAATTGAGTTTTAAGGCATATTGGAGCTCCAAATGAATCACTAAGACTTATTATAATATATTATATGTTTAAATACACATTTGGGATCAAAACAACTTTGCTAAACTCACTTCGGAACTAAGAAAGACCTTTAAAGGCTCGATTTAGGCACAACTTGCCAAAAGGTCTTAGTTTTTTCGCGTAGTGACTTTTGACGGCTTGCTGGTACTCAAAATGAGCCCCTAAGACTTATTATAATACAATATATGTTCAAATACTTATGTAGAATCAAAACAACTTTCCTAGAGTCACTTCCGAACCAAAAAAGCCCTTTAAAGGATCGATTTACGTAAAACTTATTGTAAGGATCTAGATTTAGTGCGAAGTGAGTTTTTAGGTTTGTTGCATCTTCAAATGTGTCCCTAAGATTTATTATAATATATTATATGTTTAAATACACATTTGGGATCACAACAACTTTGCTAGAGTCCATTCGGAGCGAAAAAAGCTATTTAATTGTTCAATTTCGGCAAAACTAGTTATAATGACTTTGTTTTAACGCGAAATGGATTTTTAACGCTTTTCGAGCTCCAAAGGAGTTCCTAAGACTTATTATAATACATTATATGTTCAAATACTCATTTAGCATCAAAACAACTTTGCTAGACATATTTCGAAGCCAAAGAAGCCCTTTAAAGGCTCGGTTTAGGTCAAACTGGTTATAAGCACTTAGTTTTTGCGCGAAGTTAGTTTTTAAATCTTGCTGGAGATTCAAATGAGTCCCTAAGACTGAGTACAATAAATGATATGCTTAAATACACATTTGGGATCAAAACAACTTTGTTAGAGTCACTTCGGAACTAAAAAAGCCCTTTAAAGCCTGGATTTCGGCAAAACCAGTTATAATAACTTTGTTTTTAAGCGAATTGAGTTTTAAGGCATATTGGAGCTCCAAATGAGTCACTAAGACTTATTATAATATATTATAAATTTAAATACACATTTGGGATCAAAACGACTTTGCTAAACTCACTTCGGAACCAAGAAAGACCTTTAAAGGCTCGATTTAGGCACAACTTGCCAAAAGGTCTTAGTCTTTTCGCGTAGTGACTTTTTAAGGCTTGTTGGTGCTCAAAATGAGCCCCTAAGACTTATTATAATATAATATATGTTCAAATACTCATTTAGAATCAAAACAACTTTCCTGGAGTCACTTCGGAGCCGAAATGCCCTTTAAAGGATCGATTTACGTAAAACTTATTGTAAGCATCTAGATTTAGTGCGAAGTGAGTTTTTAAGGTTTGTTGCATCTTCAAATGAGTCCCTGAGATTTATTATAATATATTATATGTTTAAATACACATTTGGGATCACAACAACTTTGCTAGAGTCCTTTCGGAGCCAAAAAAGCCTTTTAATGTTTCAATTTCGGCAAAACTAGTTATAATGACTTTGTTTTAATGCGAAATGGGTTTTTAACGCTTCTTGGAGCTCCAAGGGAATTCCTAAGACTTATTATAATACATTATATGTTCAAATACTCATTTAGGATCAAAACAACTTTGCTAGACATATTTCGGAGCCAAAGAAGCCCTTTAAAGACTCGGTTTAGCTCAAACTGGTTATAAGCAATGAGTTTTTGCGCGAAGTTAGTTTTTAAATCTTGTTGGAGATCCAAATGAGTCCCTAAGACTTAGTACAATAAATGATATGCTTAAATACACATTTGGGATCAAAACAACTTTGTTAGAGTCACTTCGGAACTAAAAAAGCCCTTTAAAGCCTAGATTTCGGCAAAACTACTTATAATAACTTTGTTTTTAAGCGAATTGAGTTTTAAGGCATATTGGAGCTCCAAATGAGTCACTAAGACTTATTATAATATATTGTATGTTTAAATACACATTTGGGATCAAAACAACTTTGGTAAACTCACTTCGGAACCAAGAAAGACCTTTAAAGGCTCGATTAGGAACAACTTGCCAAAAGGTCTTAGTTTTTCCGCGTAGTGACTTTTGACGGCTTGTTGGTGCTCAAAATGAGCCCCTAAGACTTATTATAATACAATATATGTTCAAATACTTATGTAGAATCAAAACAACTTTCCTAGAGTCACTTCCGAACCAAAAAAGCCCTTTAAAGGATCGATTTACGTAAAACTTATGGTAAGGATTTAGATTTAGTGCGAAGTGAGTTTTTAGGTTTGTTGCATCTTCAAATGTGTCCCTAAGATTTATTATAATATATTATATGTTTAAATACACATTTGGGATCACAACAACTTTGCTAGAGTCCATTCGGAGCGAAAAAAGCTTTTTAATTGTTCAATTTCGGCAAAACTAGTTATAATGACTTTGTTTTAACGCGAAATGGATTTTTAACGCTTTTCAAGCTCCAAAGGAGTTCCTAAGACTTATTATAATACATTATATGTTCAAATACTCATTTAGCATCAAAACAACTTTGCTAGACATATTTCGAAGCCAAAGAAGCCCTTTAAAGGCTCGGTTTAGGTCAAACTGGTTATAAGCACTTAGTTTTTGCGCGAAGTTAGTTTTTAAATCTTGCTGGAGATTCAAATGAGTCCCTAAGACTGAGTACAATAAATGATATGCTTAAATACACATTTGGGATCAAAACAACTTTGTTAGAGTCACTTCGAAACTAAAAAAGCCCTTTAAAGCCTAGATTTCGGCAAAACTACTTATAATAACTTTGTTTTTAAGCGAATTGAGTTTTAAGGCATATTGGAGATCGAAATGAGTCACTAAGACTTATTATAATATATTATATGTTTAAATACACATTTAGGATCAAAACAACTTTGATAAACTCACTTCGGAACCAAGAAAGACCTTTAAAGGCTCGATTTAGGCACAACTTGCCAAAAGGTCTTAGTTTTTTCGCGTAGTGACTTTTGACGGCTTCTTGGTGCTCAAAATGAGCCCCTAAGACTTATTATAATACAATATATGTTCAAATACTTATGTAGAATCAAAACAACTTTCCTAGAGTTACTTCCGAACCAAAAAAGCCCTTTAAAGGATCGATTTACGTAAAACTTATTGTAAGGATTTAGATTTAGTGCGAAGTGAATTTTTAGGTTTGTTGCATCTTCAAATGTGTCCCTAAGATTTATTATAATATATTATATGTTTAAATACACATTTGGGATCACAACAACTTTGCTAGAGTCCATTCGGAGCAAAAAAAGCTTTTTAATTGTTCAATTTCGGCAAAACTAGTTATAATGACTTTGTTTTAACGCGAAATGGATTTTTAACGCTTTTCGAGCTCCAATGGAGTTCCAAAGACTTATTATAATACATTATATGTTCAAATACTCATTTAGCATCAAAACAACTTTGCTAGACATATTTCGAAGCCAAAGAAGCCCTTTAAAGACTCGGTTTAGGTCAAATTGGTTATAAGCAATTAGTTTTTGCGCGAAGTTAGTTTTTAAATCTTGTTGGAGATTAAAATGAGTCTCTAAGACTTAGTACAATAAATGATATGCTTAGATACACATTTGGGATCAAAACAACTTTGTTAGAGTCACTTCGGAACTAAAAAAGCCCTTTAAAGCCTAGATTTCGGCAAAACTACTTATAATAACTTTGTTTTTAACCGAATTGAGTTTTAAGGGATATTGGAGCTTCAAATGAGTCATTAAGACTTATTATAATATATTATATGTTTAAATACACATTTGGGATCAAAACAACTTTGCTAAACTCACTTCGGAACCAAAAAAGACCTTTAAAGCCTCGATTTAGGCACAACTTGCCAAAAGGTCTTAGTTTTTTCGCGTAGTGACTTTTGACGACTTGTTGGTGCTCAAAATGAGCCCCTAAGACTTATTATAATACAAGATATGTTCAAATACTCATGTAGAATCAAAACAACTTTCCTAGAGTCACTTCGGAGCCAAAAAAGCCCTTTAAAGGATCGATTTACGTAAAACTTATCGTAAGCATTTAGATTTAGTGCGAAGTGAGTTTTTAAGGTTTGTTGCATCTCCAAATGTTTCCCTAAGATTTATTATTATATATTATATGCTTAAATACACATTTGGGATCACAACAGCTTTGCTAGAGTCCTTTCGGAGCCAAAAAAGCCCTTTAATGGTTCAATTTCGGCAAAACTAGTTATAATGACTTTGTTTTAATGCGAAATGGATTTTGAACGCTTCTTGGAGCTCCAAAGGAGTTCTAAGACTTATTATAATACATTCTATGTTCAAATACTCATTTAGCATCAAAAAAACTTTCCTAGAGTAAATTCGGAGCCAAAAAGGCCCTTTAAAGAATCTTTTTACGTAAAACTTATTGTAAGGATTTAGATTTAGTGCGAAGTGAGTTTTTAAGGTTTGTTGCATCTCCAAATGTGTCCCTAAGATTTATTATAATATATTATATGTTTAAATACACATTTGGGAGCACAACAACTTTGCTAAAGTCCTTTCAGAGCCAAAAAAGCCTTTTAACGGTTCAATTTCGGCAAAACTACTTATAATGACTTTGTTTTAACGCGAAATGGGTTTTTAACGCTTATTGGATCTCCAAAGGAGTTCCTAAGACTTATTATAATACATTATATGTTCAAATACTCATTTAGGATCAAAACAACTTAGCTAGACGTATTTCGGAGCCAAAGAAGCCCTTTAAAGGCTCGGTTTAGTTCAAACTGGTTATAAGCACTTAGTTTTTGCACGAAGTTCGTTTTTTAAAGCTTGTTGGAGCTCCAAATGAGTCCCTAAGACTTAGTACTAAAAATTACATGTTTAAATACACATTTGGGATCAAAACAACTTTGTTAGAGTCACTTCGGAATTAAAAAAGCCCTTTAAAGCCTCGATTTCGGCAAAACTACTTATAATAACTTTCTTTTAACACGAATTGAGTTTTAAGGCATATTGGAGCTCCAAATGAGCCATTAAGACTTATTATAATATATTATATGTTTAAATACACAATTGGGATCAAAACAATTTTGCTAAACTCATATCGAAACCAAAAAAGGCCTTTAATGACTCGATTTGGGCACAACTTGTCAAAAGGACTTAGTTTTTTTTGCGTAGTGATTTGAAGCCTTGTTGGTGCATAAAATGGGTCCCTAAGACTTATTATAATACAATATATGTTCAAATACTCATTTAGAATCAAAACAACTTTCCTGGAGTCACTTCGAAGCCGAAAAGCCCTTTAAAGGATCGATTTACGTAAAACTTATTGTAAGCATTTAGATTTAGTGCGAAGTGAGTTTTTGAGGTTTGTTGCATCTTTAAATGAGTCCCTAAGATTTATTATAATATATTATATGTTTAAATACACATTTGGTATCACAACAACTTTGCTAGAGTCCTTTCGGAGCCAAAAAAGGTTTTTAATGGTTCAATTTCGGCAAAACTAGTTTTAATGACTTTGTTTAAATGCGAAATGGATTTTCAACGCTTATTGGAACTCCAAAGGAGTTCCTAAGATTTATTATTATACATTCTATGTTCAAATACTCATTTAGCATCAAAACAACTTTGCTAGACATATTTCGAAGCAAAAGAAGCGCTTTAAAGGCTCGGTTTAGGTCAAACTGGTTATAAGCACTTAGTTTTTGTGCGAACTTAGTTTTTAAAGCTTGTTGGAGCTCCAAATAAGTCTCTAAGACATAGTACAATAAATGATATGTTTAAATACACATTTGGGATCCAAACAACTTTGTTAGAGTCCCTGCGGAACTAAAAACGCCTTTTAAAGCCTCGATTTCGGCAAAACTACTTATAATAACTTTGTTTTAACGCGAATTGAGTTTTAAGGCATATTGGAGCTCCAAATGAGTCACCAAGACTTATTATAATATATTATATGTTTAAATACATATTTAGGTTCAAAACAACTTTGCTAAACTCACTTCGGAACCAAAAAAGACCTTTAAAGGCTCGATTTAGGCACAACTTGTCAAAAGGAATTAGGTTTTTTGCGTAGTGACTTTTGATGGCTTGTTGGTGCTCAAAATGAGTCCTAAGACTTATTATAATAAAATATACGTTCAAATACTCATGTAGAATCAAAACAACTTTCATAGAGTCACTTCGGAGCCAAAAAAGCCCTTTAAAGGCTCGATTTACGTAAAACTTATTGTAAGTATATAGATTTAGTGCGAAGTGAGTTTTTAAGGTTTGTTGCATCTCCAAATGTGTCCCTAAGATTTATTATAATATATTATATGTTTAAATACACATTTGGGATCACAACAACTTTGCTAGAGTCCTTTCGGAGCCAAAAAAGCCTTTTAATGGTTCAATTTCGGCAAAACTAGTTATAATGGCTTTGTTTTAACGCGAAATGGATTTTGGACGCTTCTTGGAGCTCCAAAAGAGTTCCTAAGACTTATTATTATACATTCTATGTTCAAATACTCATTTAGCATCAAAACAACTTTCCTAGAGTCAATTCGGAGCCAAAAAAACCCTTTAAAAATCGATTTACGTAAAACTTATTGTAAGGATTTAGATTTAGTGCGAAGTGAGTTTTTAAGGTTTGTTGCATCTCCAAATGTGTCCCTAAGATTTATTATATTATATTATTATTAGTGTA
>CM030882.1:1323421-1359359 GCA_018132145.1 Boehmeria nivea var. tenacissima | reverse complement strand
TTTTGGATAAAGACAACTTTGCTAGAGTCGCTTCGATGCCATAAAAGCTCTTTAAGGGCTCGATTTCGTCAAAACTAGTTATAATGACTTTGTTTTAGCGCGAAGTTAGTTTTTAAGGCTTGTTGCAGCTTCAAACGAGTCCGAAAGACTTACTATATAATATGTTCAAATACTCATTTAGGATAAAAACAACTTTGCTAGAGTCACTTCAAAGCCAAAAAAGACCTTTGAAGTCTTGATTTAGGCAAAACTAGTTATAAAGACTTAGTTTTAGCGCGAAGTGAGTTTTTGAAGTTTTTGGAGCTCCAAATGAGTCCTTAAGACTTATTATAATATATTATACGTTTAAAAACACATTTGGAATCAAAACAACTTTGCTAGAGTCGCATCGATGCCAAAAAAGCCCTTTAAGGGCTCGATTTCGTCAAAACTAGTTATAATGACTTTGTTTTAGCGCGAAGTGAGTTTTTAAGACTTGTTGGAGCTCCAAGTGAGTCCTTATGACCTAGTATAATATAATATATGTGTAAATACACATTTGGAATCAAAACAACTTTGCTAGAATCACTTCAGAGCCAAAAAGCCCTTTAAAGGCTCGATTTAGCCAAAACTAGTAATAAAGACTTAGTTTTAGCGCGAAGAGAGTTTTTGAAGTTTTTGGATCTCCAAATGAGTCCTTAAGACTGATTATAATATATTATATGTGTAAATACACATTTGGGATCAAAATAACTTTTCTAGAATCACTTCGGAATCAAAAAAGCCCTTTAAAGGCCTGATTTAGGCAAAACTAGTTATAATGACTTAGTTTTAGTGCGAAGTGTGTTTTGATGGTTTTTGGAGCTCCAAATGAGTCCTTAAGAATTATTATAATATATTATATGTTTAAATACATATTTGGAATCAAAACAACTTTGCTAGAGTTACATCAAGTCCATAAAAGCCCTTTAAAAGCTCGATTTCGTCCAAACTAGTTATAATGACTTTGTTTTTGCGCGAAGTGAGTTTTTATGGCTTATTGAATCTCCAAATGAGTCCATAAGATTTATTATAATATATTACATATTAAAATACTCATGTAGGAGCAAAGCAACTTTGCTAGAGTCACTTCGCAGCCAAAAAAGCCCTTTAACGGCTCGATTTAGGTCAAACTAGTTATAAGGACTTAGTTTTTGGGCGAAGGGAGTTTTAAAGGCTTGTTGAAGCTCAAAATTAGTCCCTAAGACTTATTATAATATATGATATGTTCAAATACGCATTTAGGATCAAAATAACTTTGTTAGAGTCACTTCGGACCCAAAAAAGCCCCTTAAAGGCTCGATTTAGGCAAAACTAGTTATAAGGACTTAGTTTTAGCGCGAAGTGTGTTTTTAAGGTTTTTGGAGCTCCAAATGAGTCCTTAAAGACTGATTATAATATATTATATGTTTAAATACACATTGGGGATAAAAACAACTTTGCTAGAGTCGCTTCGATGCCATAAAAGCTCTTTAAGGGCTCGATTTCGTCAAAACTAGTTATAATGACTTTGTTTTAGCGCTAAGTTAGTTTTTAAGGCTTGTTGGAGCTCCAAATGAGTTCCAAAGACTTATTATAATATATTATGTGCTTAAATACTCATTTAGGATCAAAACAACTTTGCTATATTAACTTCGGAACCAAAAAAGCCCTTTAACGGCTCGATTTAGGTAAAACTAGTTATAAGGACTTAGTTTATCGGCGAACGGAGTTTTAAAGGCTTGTTGGAGCTCGAAATGAGTAACTAAGACTTATTATAATATAATATAAGTTCAAATACTCATTGAGGATCAAAACAACTCTGTTAGATCACTTCGGAGCGAAAAAAGCCCTTTAAAGGCTCGATTTATGCAAAACTAGTTATAAGGACTTAGTTTTAGCGCGAAGTGCGTTTTTAAGGTTTTCGGAGCTCCAAAGGAGTCCTTAAGACTTATTATAATATATTATATGTTTAAATACACATTTTGGATAAAGACAACTTTGCTAGAGTCGCATCGGTGCCATAAAAGCCCTTTGAAGTCTTGATTTAGGCCAAACTAGTTATACAGACTTAGTTTTAGCGCGAAGAGACTTTTTGAAGTTTTTGGATCTCCAAATGAGTCCTTAAGACTGATAATAATATATTATATGTGTAAATACACATTTGGGATCAAAACAACTTTTCTAGAATCACTTCGGAGTCCAAAAAGCCCTTTAAAGGCTCGATTTAGGCAAAACTAGTTATAAGGACTTAGTTTTAGCGCGAAGTGAGTTTTTAAGGTTTTTGGAGCTCCAAATGAGTCTTTAAGACTTATTATAATATATTATATGTTTAAATACACATTTGGGATAAAAACAACTTTGCCAGAGTCGCTTCGATGCCATAAAAGCTCTTTAAGGGCTCGATTTCGTCAAAACTAGTCATAATGACTTTGTTTTAGCGCGAAGTTAGTTTTTAAGGCTTGTTGGAGATTAAAACGAGTACTAAAGACTTATTATAATATATTATATGTTCAAATACTCATTTAGGATCAAAACAACGTTCCTAGAGTCACTTCGGAGCTAAAAAAGCCCTTTAAAGTCTTGATTTTGGCAAAACTAGTTATAAAGACTTAGTTTTAGCGCGAAGTGAGTTTTTGAAGTTTTTGGAGCTCCAAATCAGTCCTTAAGACTTATTATAATGTATTATATGTGTAAATACACATTGGGGATCAAAACAACTTCGCTAGAATAACTTCGGAGCTAAAAAAGCCCTTTAAAGGCTCGATTTAGGCAAAACTAGTTATAAAGACTTAGTTTTAGCGCGAACTGAGTTTTGGAGGTTTTTGGAACTCCAAATAAGTCTTTAAGACTTATTATAATATATTATATGTGTAAATACAAATTGGAGATCAAAACAACCTTGCTAGAATGACTTCGGAGCGAAAAAAAAGCCCTTTAAAGGCTCGATTTAGGCAAAACTAGTTATAATGACTTAGTTTTAGTGCGAAGTGAGTTTTCAAAGGTTTTTGGAGCTCCAAATGAGCCCTTAAGGGTTATTATAATATATTATCTCTTTAAATAAACATTTGGTATCAAAACAACTTTTCTAGAGTCGCATCGATGCCATCAAAGCCCTCTAAGGGCTCGATTTCGTCAAAACTAGTTATAATGACTTTGTTTTAGCGCGAAGTGAGTTTTTAAGGCTTGTTGGAGCTCCAAGTGAGTCGTTATGACCTATTATAATATAATATATGTGTAAATACACATTTAGAATCAAAACAACTTTGCTAAAATCACTTCGGAGCCAAAAAGCCCTTTAAAGGCTCGATTTAGCCAAAACTAGTAATAAAGACTTAGTTTTAGCGCGAAGAGAGTTTTTGAAGTTTTTGGATCTCCAAATGAGTCCTTAAGACTGATTATAATATATTATATGTGTAAATACACATTTCGGATCAAAACAACTTTTCTAGAATCACTTCGGAATCAAAAAAGCCCTTTAAAGGCCTGATTTAGGCAAAACTAGTGATAATGACTAGTTAGAATTATTATAATTTATTATATGTTTAAATACATATTTGGAATCAAAACAACTTTGCTAGAGTTACATCGAGTCTATAAAAGCCCTTTAAAAGCTCGATTTCGTCAAAACTAGTTATAATGACTTTGTTTTAGCGCGAAGTGAGTTTTTATGGCTTGTTGGAGATCCAAAAGAGCCCATAAGACTTATTATAATATATTACATATTGAAATACTCATTTAGGATCAAAACAACTTTGCTAGAGTCACTTCGCAGCCAAAAAAGCCCTTTAACGGCTCGATTTAGGTAAAACTAGTTATAAGGACTTAGTTTTTGGGCGAAGGGAGTTTTAAAAGGTTGTTGGAGCTCAAAATTAGTCCCTAAGACTTATTATAATATATTGTATGTTAAAATACTCATTTAGGATCAAAATAAATTTGTTAGAGTCACTTCGGACCCAAAAAAGCCCTTTAAAGGCTCGATTTAGGCAAAACTAGTTATAAGGACTTAGTTTTAGCGCGAAGTGAGTTTTTAAGGTCTTTGGAGCTCCAAATGAGTCTTTAAGACTTATTATAATATATTATATGTTTAAATACACATTTGGGATAAAAACAACTTTGCCAGAGTCGCTTCGATGCCATAAAAGCTCTTTAAGGGCTCGATTTCGTCAAAACTAGTCGTAATGATTTTGTTTTAGCGCAAAGTTAGTTTTTAAGGCTTGTTGGAGCTTCAAACGAGTCCCAAAGACTTACTATAATATATAATATGTTCAAATACTCATTTAGGATAAAAACAACTTTGCTAGAGTCACTTCGGAGCCAAAAAAGCCCTTTGAAGTCTTGATTTAGGCCAAACTAGTTATACAGACTTAGTTTTAGCGCGAAGAGAGTTTTTGAAGTTTTTGGATCTCCAAATGAGTCCTTAAGACTGATAATAATATATTATATGTGTAAATACACATTTGGGATCAAAACAACTTTTCTAGAATCACTTCGGAGTCAAAAAAGCCCTTTAAAGGCTCGATTTAGGCAAAACTAGTTATAAGGACTTAGTTTTAGCGCGAAGTGAGTTTTTAAGGTTTTTGGAGCTCCAAATGAGTCTTTAAGACTTATTATAATATATTATATGTTTAAATACACATTTGGGATAAAAACAACTTTGCCAGAGTCGCTTCGATGCCATAAAAGCTCTTTAAGTGCTCGATTTCGTCAAAACTAGTCATAATGACTTTGTTTTAGCGCGAAGTTAGTTTTTAAGACTTGGTGGAGATTCAAACGAGTACTAAAGACTTATTATAATATATTATATGTTCAAATACTCATTTAGGATCAAAACAACGTTCCTAGAGTCACTTCGGAGCTAAAAAAGCCCTTTAAAGTCTTGATTTTGGCAAAACTAGTTACAAAGACTTAGTTTTAGCGCGAAGTGAGTTTTTGAAGTTTTTGGAGCTCCAAATCAGTCCTTAAGACTTATTATAATGTATTATATGTGTAAATACACATTGGGGATCAAAACAACTTCGCTAGAATAACTTCGGAGCCGAAAAAGCCCTTTAAAGGCTCGATTTAGGCAAAACTAGTTATAAAGACTTAGTTTTAGCGCGAACTGAGTTTTGGAGGTTTTTGGAACTCCAAATGAGTCTTTAAGACTTATTATAATATATTATATGTGTAAATACAAATTGGAGATCAAAACAACCTTGCTAGAATGACTTCGGAGCGAAAAAAAAGCCCTTTAAAGGCTCGATTTAGGCAAAACTAGTTATAATGACTTAGTTTTAGTGCGAAGTGAGTTTTCAAAGGTTTTTGGAGCTCCAAATGAGCCCTTAAGGGTTATTATAATATATTATCTCTTTAAATAAACATTTGGTATCAAAACAACTTTTCTAGAGTCGCATCGATTCCATAAAAGCCGTTTAAGGGCTCGATTTCGTCAAAACTAGTTAAAATGACTTTGTTTTAGGCCGAATTGAGTTTTTAACGATTATTGGAGCTCCAAATGAGTCCCAGAGACTTATTATAATATATTATGTGTTTAACTACTCATTTAGAATCAAATCACCTTTGCTAGAGTCACTTCGGAACCAAAAAAGCCCTTTAACGGCTCGATTTAGGTAAAACTAGTTATAAGGACTTAGTTTTTGGGCGAAGGAAGTTTTAAAGGCTTGTTGGAGCTCGAAATGAGTACCTAAGACTTATTACAATATATTATATGTTCAAATACTCGTTTAGGATCAAAACAACTTTGTTAGACCACTTCGGAGCCAAAAAAGCCCTTTAAAGGCTCGATTTATGCAAAAGCAGTTATCAGGACTTAGTTTTAGCGCGAAGTGAGTTTTTAAGGTTTCTGGAGCTCCAAATGAGTCCTTAACATTTATTTTAATATATTATACGTTTAAATACACATTTGGGATCAAAACAACTTTTCTAGAGTCGCATCGATGCCATAAAAGCCCTTTAAGGGCTCGATTTCGTCAAAACTAGTTATAATGACTTTGTTTTAACGCGAAGTGAGTTTTTAAGGTTCGTTGGAACTCCAAGTGAGTCCTTATGACTTATTATAATATAATATATGTGTAAATACACATTTAGAATCAAAACAACTTTGATAGAATCACTTCGGAGCCAAAAAGCCCTTTAAAGGCTCGATTTAGCCAAAACTAGTTATAAAGACTTAGTTTTAGCGCGAAGTGAGTTTTTGAAGTTTTTGGATCTCCAAATGAGTCCTTAAGACTGATGATAATATATTATATGTGTAAATACACATTTGGGATCAAAAAAACTTTGCTAGAATCACTTCGGAGTCAAAAAAGCCCTTTAAAGGCTCGATTTAGGCAAAACTAGTTATAATGACTTAGTTTTAGTGCGAAGTGTGTTTTGATGGTTTTTGGAGCTCCAAATGAGTCCTTAAGAATTATTATAATTTATTATATATTTAAATATATATTTGGAATCAAAACAACTTTGCTAGAGTTACATCGAGTGCATAAAAGCCCTTTAAAAGCTCGATTTCGTCAAAACTAGTTATAATGACTTTGTTTTAGCGCGAAGTCAGTTTTTATGGCTTGTTGGAGATCCAGATGAGCCCATAAGACTTATTATAATATATAACATATTAAAATACTCATTTAGGATCAAAACAACTTTGCTAGAGTCACTTCGCAGCAAAAAAGCCCTTTAACGGCTCGATTTAGGTAAAACTAGTTATAAGTACTTAGTTTTTGGGCGAAGGGAGTTTTAAAGGCTTGTTGAAGCTCAAAATTAGTCCCTAAGACTTATTATAATATATTGTATGTTCAAATACTCATTTAGGATCAAAACAACTTTGTTAGAGTCACTTCGGACCCAAAAAAGCCCTTTAAAGGCTCGATTTAGGCAAAACTAGTTATAAGGACTTAGTTTTAGAGCGAAGTGAGTTTTCAAGGTTTTTGGAGCTCCAAATGAGTCCTTAAGACTTATTATAATATATTATACGTTTAAATACACATTTGGGATAAAAACAACTTTGCTAGAGTCGCTTCGATGCCATAAAAGCTCTTTAAGGGCTCGATTTCGTCAAAACTAGTCATAATGACTTTGTTTTAGCACGAAGTTAGTTTTTAAGGCTTGTTGGAGATTCAAACGAGTACTAAAGACTTATTATAATATATTATATGTTCAAATACTCATTTAGGATCAAAACAACATTGTTAGATCACTTCGGAGCGAAAAAAGCCCTTTAAAGGCCCGATTTATGCAAAACTAGTTATAAGGACTTAGTTTTAGCGCGAAGTGAGTTTTTAACATTTTTGGAGCTCCAAATGAGTCGTTAAGACTTATTATAATATAATATATGTTTAAGTATACATTTAGGATAAAAACAACTTTGCTAGAGTCGCTACGATGCCATAAAGGCTCATTAAGGGCTCGATTTCTTCAAAACTAGTTACAATGACTTTGTTTTAGCGCGAAGTTAGTTTTTAAGGATTGTTGGAGCTTCAAACGAGTCCCAAACACTTATTATAATATATTTTATGTTCGTATACTCATTTAGGATCAAAACAACTTTGTTAGATCACTTCGGAGCGAAAAAAATCCCTTTAAAGGCTCGATTTATGCAAAACTAGTTATAAGGAGTTAGTTTTAGCGCGAAGTGAGTTTTTGAGATTTTTGGAGCTCCAAATGAGTCGTTAAGACTTATTATAATATATTATATGTTTAAATACACATTTGGGATGAAAACAACATTGCTAGAGTCGCTACGATGCCATAAAAGCTCTTTAAGGGCTCGATTTCGTCCAAACAAGTTACAATGACTTTGTTTAAACGCTAAGTTAGTTTTTAAGGCTTGTTGGAGATTCAAACGAGTCCCAAAGACTTATTATAATATATTATATGTTCAAATACTCATTTAGGTTCAAAACAACTTTGCTAGACTTACTTCGGAGCCAAAAAAGCCCTTTAAAGTCTTGATTTAGGCAAAACTAGTTATAAAGACTTAATTTTAGCACGAAGTGAGTTTTTGAAGTTTTTGGAGCTCCAAATCAGTCCTAAAGACTTATTATAATGTATTATATGTGTAAATACACATTGGGGATCAAAATAACCTTGCTAGAATCACTTCGGAGCCAAAAAAGCCCTTTAAAGGCTCGGTTTAGGCAAAACTAGTTATAAAGACTTAGTTTTCGCGCGAAGTGAGTTTTTGAAGTTTTTGGAGCTCCAAATGAGTCCTTAAGACTTATTATAATGTATTATATTGATAAATACACATTGGGGATAAAAACAACCTTGCTAGAATCACTTCGGAGCCAAAAAAAAAAAAAACCCTTTAAAGGCTCGATTTAGGCAAAACTAGTTATAATGACCTACTTTTAGCTCGAAGTGAGTTTTCGAAGGTTTTTGGAGCTCTAAATGAGTCCCTAAGACTTATTATAATATATTATCTGTTTAAATACATATTTGGTATCAAAACCACTTTGCTAGAGTCGCATCGATGCCATAAAAGCCCTTTAAGGGCTCGATTTCGTCAAAACTAGTTATAATGACTTTGTTTTAGGGTGAAGGGAGTTTTTAAGACTTATTATAATATATTATGTGTTTAAATACTCATTTAGGATCAAAACAACTTTGCTAGAGTCACTTCGGAACCAAAAAATCCCTTTAACGACTCGATTTAGGTAAAACTAGTTATAAGGACTTAGTTTTTAGGCGAAGGGAGTTTTAAAGGCTTGTTGGAGCTCGAAATGAGTACCTAAGACTTATTATAATATATTATATGTTCAAATACTCATTTATGATTAAAACAACATTGTTAGATCACTTCGGAGCGAATAAAGCCCTTTAAAGGCTCGATTTATGCAAAACTAGTTATAAGGACATAGTTTTAGAGCGAAGTGAGTTTTTAAGATTTTTTGAGCTCCAAATGAGTCGTTAAGACTTATTATAATATATTATATGTTTAAGTACACATTTAGGATAAAAACAACATTGCTAGAGTCGCTTCGATGCCATAAAAGCTCTTTAGGGGCTCGATTTCGTCAAAACTAGTTACAATGACTTTGTTTTAGCGCTAAGTTAGATTTTAAGGCTTGTTGGAGCTTCAAACGAGTCCCAAAGACTTATTATAATATATTATATGTTCAAATACTCATTTAGGATCAAAACAACTTTGCTAGAGTCACTTCGGAGCCAAAAAAAGCCCTTTAAAGTCTTGATTTAGGCAAAACTAGTTATAAATACTTAGTTTTAGCGCGAAGTGAGTTTTTGGAGCACCAAATCAGTCATTATGACTTATTATAATGTATTATATGTGTAAATACACATTGGGGATCGAAACAACTTTGCTAGAATCACTTCGGAGCCAAAAAAGCCTTTTAAAGGCTCGATTTAGGCAAAACTAGTTACAATGACCTAGTTTTAGCGCGAAGTGAGTTTTCAAAGGTTTTTGGAGCTCCAAATGAGCCCTTAAGACTTTTTATAATATATTATCTGTTTAAATATACATTTGGTATCAAAACAACTTTGCTAGAGTCGCATCGATGCCATAAAAGCCCTTTAAGGGCTCGATTTCGTCAAAACTAGTTATAATGACTTTGTTTTAGGGCGAAGGGCGTTTTTAAGGCTTGTTGGAGCTCCAAATGAGTCCCAAAGACTTATTACAATATATTATGTGTTTAAATACTCATTTAGTATCAAAACAACTTTGCTAGAGTCACTTCGGAACCATAAAAGCCCTTTATCGGCTCGATTTAGGTAAAACTAGTCATAAGGACTTAGTTTTTGGGCGAAGGGAGTTTTAAAGGCTTGTTGGAGCTCGAAATGAGTACCTAAGACTTATTATAATATATTATATGTTGAAATACTCATTTAGGATCAAAACAACATTGTTAGATCACTTCGGAGCGAAAAAAAGCCCTTCAAAGGCTCGATTTATGCAAAACTAGTTATAAGGACTTAGTTTTAGCGCGAAGTGAGTTTTTTAGATTTTTGGAGCTCCAAATGAGTCGTTAAGACTTATTATAATATATTATATGTTTAAATACACATTTGGGATAAAAACAACTTTGCTAGAGTCGCTACGATGCCATAAAAGCTCTTTAAGGGCTCGATTTTGTCAAAACTAGTTACAATGACTTTGTTTTAGTGCTAAGTTAGTTTTTAAGGCTTGTTAGAGATTCAAACGAGTCCCAAAGACTAATTATAATATATTATATGTTCAAATACTCATTTAGGATCAAAACAACTTTGCTAGAGTCACTTCGCAGCCAAAAAAGCCCTTTAAAGTCTTGATTTAGGCAAACTAGTTATAAAGACTTAGTTTTAGCGCGAAGTGAGTTTTTGAAGTTTTTGGATCTCCAAATCAGTCCTTAAGACTGATTATAATATATTATATGTGTAAATACACATTTGGGATCAAAACAGCTTTGTTAGAATCACTTCGGAGCCAAAAAAGCCCTTTAAAGGCTCGATTTATGCAAACCTAGTTATAAAGACTTAGTTTTAGCGCGAAGTGAGTTTTTGAAATTTTTGGAGCTCCAAATGAGTCCTTAAGACTTATTATAATACTAGTGATGGCACGTGCGTTGCACGTGCATATACTTCATTTAATTTTACTTTTTAATATATATTTTATTTCTTATAGAATTGTCAATAAATATTTTTATTTAAAAAATTATTTATTTCTATTAGTCTACTCAACTAAATAACTAAAAGAAAAGAATTCTCCATAAATCAAAAGATGATATGTTAGTTGTTGTATTTAAATAATTGAAGTTGAATAATTATTCTTAAGTCGATTACGTTGTAATAAAATATGAATCACAAGTTACTAAAATTACAATTTTGGCATTAAGAGATAGAAAATAATACATATAATCATTGATTAAATGTAAAAAATATGAGAAATAAAAAGACAAACAATTTAATCATTAAAAGAGATAAAGAGATAAGAAAAAAAAATGAGAATTTGGAAAAGATGAAATCTAAAAAAAAAATGCAAAATATAGATATGGATATTATGCAACTTTGATGAGTGGTGATAATTTATTGGGGGCCGGGGATTATTTATTTGCCATCTATTAGAAAGTTGATCATGAACAAAAGAAATGCTCTACTAATTATTATAAGCATTGTTGCATACCTTCTAAATAATGACATTTTTTTTGTTCTTTAAAAAGAGGATAGATTTAGATACAAAATACACAGTTTGAGTTCAATCTGTTTAAACAAAAAAAAAATTGAATATGAAAAAAAAAATTCATGATTTTGGCTTTTATATACACAGTAAATACGACTATTATTAAGAGAAACTGACTAATAAACATTACTTATTTTCAAAATATAAGAGTAATAAAAATACTCTCTCATATTGTTGTAATTAACCCTCTACGTTTTAGCATATTATTGCGTATAGATCAAGATTTGTCATTTTTTTTAATTGTACAAAAGAAGTCTCACATAACTCCTATTATAATAAAAAGCGTAAAAAATACCCATATTTTGAGTTCAATTTTAGAAAATGGACCAATTAACCCTCTATGTTTTAGTATATTAGGTTAGTGCAAGCTTATTTTTCAATAGTGTAACCCGCTAGTCAACACATGTTTTTCTTTCCTTGTGGTTGAGAACAAAATATTGTTCTGTGCTGTGGATGTTTTTTTTAAGCTGTCGATATTTTTTTTTTTGTTGGTCAAAGAAGAAGATTTATTTATTTATATTATTCTATTGTTGCTATTGTTACTTGTCATTCCTCTTATTCAATGTAGAATATGTATAACCTTAGATAAATAAAACATGATAAATTGCCTTTTAAAATATATATAAAAAAAGATGCCTAATTTAGTTTTTTTTTTCACCCTATATGTAAAATAGTATTTTTCTTCGACAAGAACTAACACACACCTTGTTCTATTGACATGTTTCCAATTTTCGTTAAAAATAGATGGGGGAGGAAAATTTGTAAATAGTGTGTAATGTTAAGATGGATAAATCACACTTTTTCTACTTCAGGGTCACAACGAAACAAAAACTAAAAATTTAGGAAACTTTATGTGATTTACCCTTCCCTGACTAATTTTTGGTTCTTTGTTAAAGAAAAAAAGATCTAATATATTCCACTTTCTGGACTTGTTGCTAAAGATAAATTATGTTGAACTAATTTTCGTAGATTTTAAACCCTCTATTATGAAAATCAAAAAGAAATTTATGTTTTATTTTTATTAAAACCATTTCCATCTGTCTACATTAGTTGTTCATTTTTCTTTCTAAATACAATTATACTATATTGTTTGACTTGATTATTAGTTTTTACTGATTAACTAACAACGACAATTGTTCATTTTTTTTTTCTATCAATTAGCAGTCAAAGGAATCTACATGTCTATCTATATAATATAGGAGAAAGTTTGTTTGCTATTACTTTTCTCACAAAAACACTACTCATATTTTTAATTAAGTTAGTTTGTCTCGTACTTAAGTTTTTTTGGTTCTAAAATCTAAATAAGTCAAATCAAGCACACACACATACTATATATATAAAAGAGAAAGTTTGTTTACCATTACTCTTCTCTTAAAATATTATTCAAACTTTCAGTAAAGTTATATTTGTCTTATTGAAGTTGTTTTTTTTAAGTCTAAGGAGTTGTTTGGTAAACGGATTCCAATCTATTTTTTTGGGCCATTTAGACGAATTTGTCAATTTAAATCGTCGTTTAAGATTTTTTTTTATAAATTTAAATGCAAAAAACTCATTCAAACAGTTAAAATTCAAATTCTAGCCACCCTCAAATTTTAACAGTTTGGATCTATTTTCAGTAGTTCTTTTTTATTAATTTGACATTTTAACCACTATTTTTATAACTCAAATCATATATTTCTATATTAATTCAAACAACAATTCAAATAATATTTTCAATCTAAATCATTTGAGCACATAATAATTTAAATTCTTCATTCAAATTGCACAAGTTAAAATTTTTAATTTGAATGAAAGAAGTTTAAATTGTCACAATTTAAACCCGTTTATCAAACGACACCTACATAAGTCAAATCAAACACATATAAAAGGACTAAGCAGTTTGTATTCCATAGCACACATCACTAATTATTATTTAAATTTTGGAGTTTTTTAGCAATTGTTTTTGTTCTTTTATTTATTTTGTTTTATTTTTTTTCTTCTTTATTTTCAATTTTTCCTAATATTTTAAATTATCCTATGTAGTTATTAACAATTTGCTCCATTAAGTTATAATTTTTTTTCTCTCTCTCTAAGGTTCCAGTTTCATAAGAAGGAAGTAAAGTTTATAGAAAGAAAAATATGAGAGGGTAGAAAATAAAAGAAAAAGAAAAAAAATATTTTTTCTTTATAGTGTTTGGTATATTAAGAAAGTAAGAAAATATTTGGTTAAAGTATTAGCCTCTTATATATTTATTTTATTATTTTAATTTAAAAATGTGGATAAATAGGATGAGAAGTGTTTTCTACTCAAACATTGATTGATTAGCATCTAAACTTCCATCCACTCATTTCTTTCCTTCTAGTTTTGTACCTTACCATGTAGGGGTGTTTAAAGGACCGATGACACCAAACCAAACTTTCTAAACCAACATAAATTAAACCAACTAATTTCAAATCGATTATTATTAGTTTGCTTTGGTTTGATTTGATTTGAGATTTTTCAAATTGAAATTGGTTTGATTTAATTCATATTTGACCTTGTTAAAAAATCAAACTAAACTAAACCAACTTTAATATATATATATATATATATATATATTTAAAATTATATTATATAAACATACATATAAACTATTTAGCAATTTTTAAGATTTATAGACTTTTTTTTTTGGCAGAAAAGTATATAAAAGATATTAAAAATATAAATGGCATAATCAATCAATGGCTTTTTATTATGGTTTTCCTCTTGTTATATCTTATTGACTTATTCGATTATTCTCATTAAAGCCTTCACTATATTTACCGTCACTAACAAATTTTATTTCTTTATAACAAATTATCAAGTATTTTATTAAGCCCTCGTTAATTACTTATATGAGCCTAAATTTAATAAAAGACTCGAACCGATTAAAAAAATTAAGTCAAACTAATTATAATTAGTTTAATTTGATTTGATTTTAATTATTTAAATGATTTAATTTTAATATAAAATAATAGTTTGATTTGGTTAAACACTCCTATTACCAAAAATACTCTACAAGAAAAGATTTCATTATGCTAAATCAAACAAGACGGTGTGCCAATGAAGGAAAATTCGCAAACTGAAATTGACCCGGCGGGTCAAAGCATCTACTTTAGTGCTAAAATGACGAAATATGCTTATTTCTTGTAACAAAAATATACACTATTTTTTAAAAAAAGTTTAACATTTTAGCGTGAAAATTAAAACTATAAATAGACAAAGTTAACATTTTGCTTTCCAATAGAATAAGCTGCAACAATTTATTTATACCACACACACTCTAATAGTACGTGTAACGTGACTCGATCAACTAAATTTTATCAATAGACTTTGGCTCGTCATCAATTTAATCAATCAACTAAAAGAACCATGGAAGACCGATTAGAAAAGTGCGACAGATAAGGAGAAGCAGAAGGAGATGTTTAAGAACTCTCGTGCCAATCGCCACATGCAAAGACAATTGTGTGTCAATAGCCATATTGCATCAAACAGCCAAAGCAAGCCACGACCTAGTAAAAATAAATCAAATTCCTTCTTTTAATACCTACACATCCATACTTAGGCTATCTTTACATTGTTTCTTAATTTTGTTCTTCTCAGCCTCCTCCTCTTCATCCATTACCAATATCTGCCAACGCCCAAATGACAAAAAAACCATATTTCCTTCGTCCAAACCCGTTACCAACCATATACTGAATATGGGTCTCTAATTTGAATGACGCAACATAAGTTTGAAGAGATCAACTGTCAAACATAGTCGGGGACCAAAATGGGAATCTAATTTGAAAACCATGATTCCATAGCCGGACCAGAATCTTAATTTTTTTCCCTCCTCCCTTGTGTCCGCCAACACACAATAGCACACACTAGGGCTGAACATTGGGCGGGTTTCGGTTTTTTGGGCAGTTTTGGTTTTGGAAAGAGTGTCGGAATTTTGAAAACTCAAACCCAAAACCGTCCAAAATTTTTTTGGGCGGTTTCGGTTTTGGTATGTCGGTTTTGGGCGGTTTACCAAAAAAATAAAATATGTTATTGATTTTGAACTTTTTTTGCCAAAAAGAAATATTACATGAACTTTCATATTAGATAAACTATCATATTTAACCACATCCATTAATACTTAACTTCACCACAATTGAAATTTCAAACACTAAGCAAATGAAAATGATTTGTAACATTATGTGTCCATAGTCCATACATATTACATTTTAGTAAATTTAACAAAATATAAAATATAAAGTCCATAAACTAAATGAAAACATGAAGTCCATAAGCCAAACTAGATTAATCAAATACAACATTTTAACTTCTAAAGTTCCACATTTTTGTCATTTGCGGCATCAAAATGAGGTGATCAACGAAGGGGTGGGCTTATCATCATCTCTGAAAAATAAAAACCCAAAAACTATATAAGTAAAATTGTAAATAAGTTTACTCAATTAGCATAACTAAAAATAGGAGGTATATTAAGTCTACCTTGTTCAAGTTGTTGAGATATCTCAAGTATCTCTGCTTCATCCATGTATTCTTTGATTATTACTGGTTGTTTGTTTCCACTCCACCAATTCTTAAGACAAATGATGCCTTCTACAGTCTTAGGACTTAGTGAACTCCTAAATGGATCGAGTATGCGGCCTCCTGTAGAAAATGCGGACTCTGATGGCACAGTTGTCACAGGGACTGCCAATACATCACGAGCCATGGCAGATAAAACTTTATACTTTTCAGAATTCAGCTTCCACCATCCCAAAATGTCAAAGTGTTGACCTTGAATCAGATCTTCACATGGTTCTATAAAATACTTATCAATTTCACTTTTTACTTTGCCGTCATCTTCATGAATTCTTTTGTTCAAAAATTTAGACATCACTTTTCCTGGTTGGGAACTCAAAGTTATAGGAGGAGTTGAACTATTTGGAGGAGTTGTTTTCTTGACACCATATAAACTCTCATTGTAATGATCAGATATTCTGATAAAAGTGTCTTTAACAGTCTTCACCAACTTTGCACATTCAGGTCAATCATGGAAAAGCTCAAATGAATGCTTGACATATTCAAGCTTGTATCGTGGATCAAGCACAGTGGCTATAATCAATTGACTATTAGTAGCACTGATGTTACCCCAATACTTCTCATACTTCCTTTTCATCAAAGCAGCCATATTCTTACACGATTCATCTCTAACTTCATCCTCCCCCATTCCTTCTAACTCGGCTTGAATTTCACAAATTTCTAAGAAGTACAAATTAGAAGTGACGTAAGTAGAACCACTAAATTTCAATGTCACTTCATAAAAAGTTCTTAAAAACTTCACAAAAGCAGCAGCATTGTCCCAATCGCTCTCCCGTGGTGGCCCACATCTTGAGATCCCATCTTTCTCTTTTTCAGCAAAGTAACTCATGAAATTTAAATCATCATTCATACTCTCAAATGCCTTCTGAAACTTTAAGGCACTTTCTAACATTAAGTATGTAGAGTTCCATCTAGTAGGCACATCCAAGCTTAAGAGCTTTTTGCAGTCAATCCCTTCTCTTTGTACACATTCTTTAAATATCAACAACCTAGAAGGAGATGACCGAACATACCTCACTGCATTACGGATAGCACTGATTGAATAATGTTTCTCCTTTAAGCCCTCCGTCACAATTAGATTCACTATGTGTGCGCAACATCTTAAGTGTAGGAATTCACCATCCAAAACAAGCGCATATTTCTTCGTTCTGAATTTTCTTTTTATGTACTCAATGGCAGTGTTATTCGAGGAGGCATTATCCACAGTGATGGTAAAGAGCTTATGAATACCCCACTCATTGATACATGCTTCTAGCTCCTTCCCAATTGTCTCTCCTTTGTGGTCGCTTATTTGACAAAAATTAATGATTCTCTTTTGCAACTTCCAGTCTCTATCTATCCAATGTGCAGTAATACACATATAATTGATGTTCTGAATTGAAGTCCATGTGTCGGTGGTGAATGAAATCCTCTAATTCTTTAGTACTTTCTTCAACTTCTCTTTCTCATCCAAATAAAGTTGAATAATATCTCTACTAATCGTGAGACGGGACGGTATAGAAAGCCGAGGCTCTAGCACGAAAACTAACTCCTTGAACCCCTCACTTTCTACATGCCGAAATGGTAATTCTTCAACCACAACGTACTTCGCAATAGCCAACCGACAAGCTTTTTTATCGAAATACACACTAATTAGGTTCCCACCTTGGTCATCTCCTTCTTTCTTTGCTTCAAAGGCCAAAACTTGTTGTCCTTTAAGGTCACCTTTCTTCCGATTCTTCTCACAAAATTTGTGGTGGTTCCAGAGACCGCTAGTTCCACTTCTCCTAACATCTGCGGCAAGATCCTTTCCACAAAGATTATGTCGAGCCCGAGGCGGATTAGTCCCCTCAATAATTGAAAAAAATTGCCAAACTCCAGACTGAAATCTTCTTTTCTTCTCCGGTTTATCAACATTTTCATCATTTATAGCTTCCTCGCATTCAACATCAACCTCTTCAATTTCGATATCTTCCATTTTTCACCTACAAATGAGAATTCAATTATCCCAACTCCCAATAACAAAATAGAACAGCCCATGTATACAATCGCAGCCCATCTTTCAGTTATCACACAATGAATTACAGTATTACAGTATTAATTGCTAATTAGAAGAGAGAACCTGCTGTTGTTTTTTTTTTTTTTTTGGTTTGGAAGCATACTTATTAATTTGGGTACAAAGCAAAACTTCCATTCAGATGAGCAATAAAAAAGCTAAGACAAATTGGCTAGTACAATACAACAATTCAAGCCATTAACTACAATTACACTCCTTGAAAACGAATAGGAACCGAAAAAAAAAAAACATAAATTCCAAATAGGCAAATACCAATCAATTATCAAAAGTCAAAACAGTAGTGCACCAAATAGGGAACACCAATGACCAAACGGCGACAGGCAAAATATACAGCCCGAATAATCATCACCAAATGGCAAACACCAATTATAAACCGCCCAAAATGTATTCACAAACATCACCAAACGGCAAACACCAATTATAAAAGGAACCCAATCCACCGACGACCAAACAAGAGGGAACGAAAATGACTTGTGAATAACAATTTACATTTGAAGACCAAAAATAGAACAAAATCAAGCTAAGACTTTACCTACGACCAAGCAATCCTCCGGCGAGTGCGCTGTTGAAGACGAGCAATCCACCGACGACCAAGCAATCGAGACTCGAGAGTGCACTGTTGAAGACGAAGTTTCTCTTGCGCGATGACGGCGTCGGGCGTCGGCGAGTGGCGATGACAGCGTTTGACTCAGCAAACTTCTCTGCAGCGACGACGGCGTCGGCGGCATCACCAAACGGCAAACACTATTTATAAAAGGAACCCAATCCACCGGCGACCAAACAAGAGGGAACGAAAATGACTTGTGAATAACAATTTACATTTGAAGACCAAAAACAGAACAAAATCAAGCTAAGACTTTACCTGCGACCAAGCAATCCTCCGGCGAGTGCGCTGTTGAAGACGAGCAATCCACCGGCGACCAAGCAATCGAGACTCGAGAGTGCGCTGTTGAAGACGAAGTTTCTCTGGCGCGATGACAGCGTCTGACTCAGTAAACTTCTCTGCAGCGACGACGGCATCGGCGGCCTACTCCTCAAGGCTCAGGTGACGGCGCCGGTATGAAGTGAAGTCGCTGAAGCTTAACACAGATTGAGAGAGAGGCGTGAAAACTGAGTGAAATGTATTCGGCATCGGCAACCCTAGATCTAAAACGAAAAGAACAAATAAAACTAAAATAAAACATTTAATATTTTAAGCTATTTTGGGCGGTTTCGGGAAAACTGAAAACCAAACTTTCAAACCCAAAAACCGCCCAAAAAGTTTTCGGGAAATACCAAAACCGCCCATTTTTTTTTTGGTATACCAAAATATTTTTTTTTTCGGGCGAGACGGTTGTGGGCGGGCGGGAAGCTCGGTTTTGCGGATTTCATGAACAACCCTAGCACACACAACCTACCTCATTTCCATAGCCAAAATAACTAAACACAAAAAACCATCAAAAACCAAATTATCCGCCTTCATTTTCCCAAACAACGTAGCAAGAAATATTGCATTCCTTTATTACAACGGAAAATTGAGCAGCTCACACCAAAAGAAATGCACATGCCATCGTATTGACAAATACTTGCTTCGGACTCTTCGAACCGAGCTGCATTACCGTCCACTGCGCTAACCTCATATAGCATTTGAAGACCCGGCCCCTTGCTTCACGCTAGCCTCCTTAATTTTCAGCTTCAAAATCCCATCTCTGCCCCTCCCATTCCTAAGCGCAAATTCTCGATCCAAACTCTCGGCGCCGTAAAGCCGAACATTGCCATAATCGAATTGACCCTTATCGAGTCGAGGAAGATGACTCTCTCAACATAAAGGTTGTCGGCGACGGTGTGCGAGCTGATTAAGAAGTCCAAGGTGCACCCATCAGAGGAAGGCAAAGGAAAAATTAAAAAAGAAAAGAGGAAAAAAAGATGAACCTGCGATTGCATCATGGAGGTCGACGGCGGCGCAGGGCGTCAAGCCAGCGGGGTCGCTGTTCGGCGGTACAGAGGCGAGGCGGTTTCGTTAGGGCAAGGGAGAGAGAGAGAGAGAGGAACAGGGGGAAAGACGAGAGGACATTTAGTACTTTTTTATTTTATTTTTTTTTTAATGTTGGCTTACTCGAAACGACGCCGTAGAGGACGAAAATTTTCATACCTAACGGCGTCGTTTAATGGTAAATGGGCTACAGTGATCGCCAAGTTAAAGATTTATAGGCAATTTTTTGAAATAAAAATCATAATAAACAGGTAGGCACTAATTCAGAATAAATATCAAAATTGTTCTAGATAATTCCTAGATATTTACAATTTTTTAAACAATAATAATTTACTAATATTATAAAATAAAAGATCTAGTATTAAGAAAGTGCATGAAATATAAATATTATAAAACATAAACCTCATTAATAATGAGTCTGATGACAAACAGCGAAGTAATAGATGGCAATACTATTTGAAATCTAAATGCAATAAATGATATTCAGATAGATGGCCAATACTATCGGAAATCTCAATGCAATAAATGATGCTCAGAAAATACTGTGCGTAAACAGTAAACGTCAATCATAGAGTGACATCAAATCTTGGCTGATAATGCACCAATGCATTTGAAATATCATCATTGTTATAGATTACTTTCAGATTTTTATGGTAATAAAAATTAATTAATTATTAATTTTCATGAGAAAAAAGAACAGAAGAGAAATATGTATTTAATAATTCAAGGTTCATTAATGAGTCCTGATCATGAACAGAAGTATCACTTAAAAGTTAAAACCGTGACTAATCAATTACTTCAGTCCTAATTTTTTCTACAGAATTAAATGCAATGAATTGTAATTGTAAAAAAAAAAAATCTGTACGAATACAATGATAATGACAAATCACAATCCCAGATTAATCTATACCCTCATATATCACAGTTCCAGAATAATCTATACCCTCACAGATAAATTGATGATTAAAGATGAAAACTTGATTTCATAATATTTAATGAACCAAAATGCAACAAATAATAGAGCAACATTTAAACAACAGAAATGATTAAACAAAAAATGACATGTAATTCAAGGTTATCAAAGCACGAATTTTTTTTATAAAAAAAGTAACAAAAAAATATTGAAAATACAGATACCTACACACAGTCATGCATATTCATATATACACACATCTAGACAGATTCAAATACTTATAGTTATAAATCCAAACAGAAGCAGAAACAAATATTTTGTTATACTAAGCAAATCCAAACACAAAAATATCAAGTAACAGAAATCAAAACAGTATTTACAAATCAAAACAACACATAATCAACATATTTGGTCCAAGATATGGCCAATGATACAAACACTCAATAATCTTAGACCAAACAGCAGAAAGGCAAGATTTTTTTTTTTAAAGGAAAGACGACTTAGCCGCAAGATCTAACCGTCCAAGCTCCGACAGAGGAACAGCCAGACATCCATAAGAAAAGCAAATAGCAATTCTTCAACAAAATCAACCAAAAACATATGAATAAGCACAAAATAATAACAAAACCGGATAAATAGCAAAAAAACATAATAAGAAACAAGAAAACCAAATATTGAAACACTTATTATAATGTATTATATGTGTAAATACACATTGGGGATCAAAACAACTTTGCTAGAATCACTTCAAAGCCAAAAAAGCCCCTTAAAGGCTCGATTCAGGCAAAACTAGTTATAAAGACTTAGTTTTCGCGCGAAGTGAGTTTTTGAAGTTTTTGGAGCTCCAAATGAGTCCTTAAGACTTATTATAATGTATTATATTTGTAAATACACTTTTTGGATCAAAACAACCTTACTAGAATCACTTCGGAGCCAAAAAAAAAAGGCCTTTAAAGGCTCGATTTAGGCAAAACTAGTTATAATGACCTAGTTTTAGCGTGAAGTGAGTTTTCAAAGGTTTTTGGAGCTCCAAATGAGTCCTTAAGACTTATTATAATATATTATCTGTTTAAATATACATTTGGTATCAAAAAAACTTTGCTAGAGTCGCATCGATGCCATAAATGCGCTTTAAGGGCTCGATTTCGTCAAAACTAGTTATAATGACTTTGATTTAGGGCGAAGGGCCTTTTTAAGGCTTGTTGGAGCTCCAAATGAGTCCCAAAGACTTATTACAATATATTATGTGTTTAAATACTCATTTAGGATCAAAACAACTTTTCTAGAGTCACTTCGGAACCAAAAAGGCCCTTTAACGACTCGATTTAGGTAAAACTAGTTATAAGGACTTAGTTTTTGGGCGAAGGGAGTTTTAAAGGCTTATTGGAGCTCGCAATGAGTACCTAAGACTTATTATAATATATTATATGTTCAAATACTCATTTAGGATCAAAACAACATTGTTAGATCACTTCGGAGCGAAAAAAAGCCCTTCAAAGGCTCGATTTATGCAAAACTAGTTATAAGGACTTAGTTTTAGCGCGAAGTGAGTTTTTAAGATTTTTGGAGCTCCAAATGAGTCGTTAAGACTTATTATAATATATTATATGTTTAAGTACACATTTAGGATAAAAACAACTTTGCTAGAGTCGCTACGATGCCATAAAAGCTCTTTAAGGGCTCGATTTCGTCAAAACCAGTTACAATGAGTTTGTTTTAGCGGTAAGTTAGATTTTAAGGCTTGTTGGAGCTTCAAACGAGTCCCAAAGACTTATTATAATATATTATAAGTTCAAATACTCATTTAGGATCAAAACAACTTTGCTAGAGTCACTTCGGAGCCAAGAAAGCCCTTTAAAATCTTGATTTAGGCAAAACTAATTATAAATACTTAGTTTTAGCGCGAACTGGGTTTTTGAAGTTTTTGGAGCTCCAAATGAGTCCTTAAGACTTATTATAATGTATTATATTTGTAAATACACATTGGGGATCAAAACAACCTTGCTAGAATCACTTCGGAGCCAAAAAAAAAGCCCTTTAAAGGCTCGATTTAGGCAAAACTAGTTATAATGACCTAGTTTTAGCGCGAAGTGAGTTTTTAAAGGTTTTTGGAGCTCCAAATGAGTCCTTAAGACTTATTATAATATATTATATGTGTAAATACACATTGGAGATCAAAACAACATTGTTAGAATCACTTCGGAGCCAAAAAAGCCCTTTAAAGGCTCGATTTAGGCAAAACTAGTTATAAAGACTTAGTTTTAGCGCGAACTGAGTTTTTGAAGTTTTTGGAGCTCCAAATGAGTCCTTAAGACTTATTATAATTTATTATATATATAAATACACATTGGGGATTAAAACAACTTTGCTAGAATCACTTTGGAGTCAACAAAGCCCTTTAAAGGCTCGATTTAGGCAAAACTCGTTATAAAGACTTAGTTTTAGCGCGAAGTGAGTTTTTGAAGTTTTTGGAGCTCCAAATGAGTCCTTACGACTTATTATAATATATTATATATGTAAATACACATTGGGGATTAAAACAACTTTGCCAGAATCACTTCGGAGCCAACAAAGCCCTTTAAAAGCTCGATTTAGGCAGAACTAGTTATAATGACTTAGTTTTAGCGCGAAGTGAGTTTTTAAGGTTTTTGGAATACACATTTGGAATCAAAACAACTTTGCTAGAGTAGCATCGATGCCATAAAAGTCCTTTAAGGGCTCGATTTCTTCAAAACTAGTTATAATGACATTGTTTTAGCGAGAAGTGAGTTTTTACGACTTGTTGGAGCTCCAAGTGGGTCCTTAAGACTTATTACAATATAATATATGTGTAAATACACATTTGGGATCGAAACAACTTTGCTAGAATCATTTCGGAGCCAAAAAAGCCCTTTAAAGGCTCGATTTAGGCAAAACTAGTTATAAAGACTTTGTTTTAGCGCGAAGTGAGTTTTTGAATTTTTTGGGCCTCCAAATGAGTCCTTATCCTGAGGGTAGTTCTCATGATGCGGTGACTTCGCTTAGTTCGGTGGAGTCGGGGGTTTTGGGCTTCCACGATAGTGCCCCGGAGATCGCTCCTGGACTCACTGGTTGACGAAAAATCACTGACAACATATTATAAGTTCAAATACTCATTTAGGATCGAAACAACTTAGTTAGATCACTTCGGAGCCAAAAAAGCCCTTTAAAAGCTCGATTTATGCAAAACTAGTTATAATGACTTAGTTTTAGCGCGAAGTGAGTTTTTAAGGTTTTTGGATCTCCAAATGAGTCATTAAGACTTATTATAACATATAATATGTTGAAATACACATTTGGAATCAAAAAAACTTTGCTAGAGTAGCATCGATGCAATAAAAGCCCATTAAGGGCTCGATTTCGTCAAAAGTAGTTATAATGACTTTGTTTTAGGGCGAAGTGAGTTTTTAAGGCTTGTTGGAGCTCCAAATGAGTCCCAAAGACTTATTATAATATATTATATGTTTAAATACTCATTTAGGATCAAAACAACTTTGCTAGAGTCACTTCAGAGCCAAAAAAGCCCTTTAACGGCTCGATTCAGGTAAAACTAGTTATAAGGACTTAGTGTTTGGGCGAAGGGAGTTTTAAAGGCTTGTTGGAGCTCGAAATGAGTCCTTAAGACTTATTATAATCTATTATCTGTTTAAATATACATATAGTATCAAAACAACTTTGCAAGAGTCGCATCGATGCCATAAAAGCCCATTAAGGGCTCGATTTCGTCAAAACTAGTTATAATGACTTAGTTTTAGCGCGAAGTGAGTTTTTAAGGTTTTTGGAGCTCCAAATGAGTCCGTAAGACTTATTATAATATATTATATATTTAAATACACATTTGGTATGAAAATAACTTTGTTAGAGTTGCATCGATGCCATAAAAGTCCTTTAAGGGCTCCATTTCATCAAAACTAGTTATAATGACATTATTTTAGCGCGAAGTGAGTTTTTGAAGTTTTTAGAGCTCAAAATGAGTCCTTAAGACTTATTATATTATATTATATGTGTAAATACACATTTAGCATCAAAACAACTTTGCTAGATTCGCATCGATGCCATAAAAGCCCTTTAGGGGCTCGATGTCGTCAAAACTAGTTATAATGACTTTGTTTTAGCGCAAAGTGAGTTTCTAAGGCTTGTTTGAGCTCCAAGTGAGTCTTTAAGACCTATTACAATATAATATATGTGTAAATACACATTTGGGATCGAAACAACTTTGCTAGAATCAATTCGGAGCCAAAAAATCCCTTTAAAGGCTCGATTTAGGCAAAACAAGTTATAAAGACTTAGTTTTAGCGCAAAGTGAGTTTTTAAATTTTTTGGACCTCCAAATGAGTCCTTATCCTGAGGGTAGTTCTCATGATGCGGTGACTTCGCTTAGTTCGGTGGAGTCGGGAGTTTTTGACTTCCACGATAGTGCCCCGGAGTTCGCTCCTGGACTCACTGGTTGACGAAAAATCACTGACAACATATTATAAGTTCAAATACTCATTTAGGATCGAAACAACTTAGTTAGATCACTTCGGAGCCAAAAAAGCTCTTTAAAGGCTCGATTTATGCAAAACTAGTTATAAGGACTTAGTTTTAGCGCGAAGTGAGGTTTTAAGGTTTCTGGAGCTCCAAATGAGTCCTTAAGACTGATTATATTATATTATATGTTCAAATACACATTCGGGATCAAAACAACTTTGCTAGAGTCGCATCGATGCCTTAAAAGCCCTTTAATGGCTCGATTTCGTCAAAACTAGTTATAATGACTTTGTTTTAGCGCGAAGTTAGATTTTAAGGCTTGTTGGAGCTTCAAATGAGTCCGAAAGACTTATTATAATATATTATATGCTCAAATACTCATTTAGGATCAAAACAACTTTGCTAGAGTCACTTCGGAGCGAAAAAAGCCCTTTAAAGGCTTGATTTAGGCAAAACTAGTTATAAAGACTTAGTTTTATCGCGAAGTGAGTTTTTAAAGTTTTTGGATCTCCAAATGAGTCCTTACGACTTATTATAATATATTATATATGTAAATACACATTGGGGATTAAAACAACTTTTCCAGAATCACTTCGGAGCCAACAAAGCCCTTTAAAGGCTCGATTTAGGCAGAACTAGTTATAATGACTTAGTTTTAGCGCAAAGTGAGTTTTAAGGTTTTTGGATCTCCAAATGAGTCATTAAGACTTATTATAACATATAATATGTTGAAATATACATTTGGAATCAAAACAACTTTGCTAGAGTAGCATCGATGCCATAAAAGCCCATTAAGGGCTCGATTTCGTCAAAAGTAGTTATAATGACTTTGTTTTAGGGCGAAGTGAGTTTTTAAGGCTTGTTGGAGCTCCAAATGAGTCCCAAAGAGTTATTATAATATATTATATGTTTAAATACTCATTTAGGATCAAAACAACTTTGCTAGAGTCACTTCGGAGCCAAAAAAGCCCTTTAACGGCTGGATTCAGGTAAAACTAGTTATAAGGACTTAGTGTTTGGGCGAAGGGAGTTTTAAAGGCTTGTTGGAGCTCGAAATGACTCCTTAAGACTTATTATAATATATTATCTGTTTAAATATACATATGGTATCAAAACAACTTTGCAAGAGTCGCATCGATGCCATAAAAGCCCATTAAGGGCTCGATTTCGTCAAAACTAGTTATAATGACTTAGTTTTAGCGCGAAGTGAGTTTTTAAGGTTTTTGGAGCTCTAAATGAGTCCGTAAGACTTATTATAATATATTATATGTTTAAATACACACTTGGTATGAAAATAACTTTTGTTAGAGTTGCATCGATGCCATAAAAGTCCTTGAAGGGCTCGATTTCGTCAAAACTAGTTATAATGACATTATTTTAGCGCAAAGTGAGTTTTTGAAGTTTTTAGAGCTCAAAATGAGTCCTTAAGACTTATTGTATTATATTATATGTGTAAATACACATTTAGCATCAAAACAACTTTGCTAGAGTCGCATCGATGCCATAAAAGCCCTTTAGGGGCTCGATGTCGTCAAAACTAGTTATAATGACTTTGTTTTAGCGCAAAGTGAGTTTCTAAGGCTTGTTTGAGCTCCAAGTGAGTCCTTAAGACCTATTACAATATAATATATGTGTAAATACACATTTGGGATCGAAACAACTTTGCTAGAATCATTTCGGAGCCAAAAAATCCCTTTAAAGGCTCGATTTAGGCAAAACTAGTTATAAAGACTTAGTTTTAGTGCAAAGTGAGTTTTTAAATTTTTTGGACCTCCAAATGAGTCCTTATCCTGAGGGTAGTTCTCATGATGCGGTGACTTCGCTTAGTTCGGTGGAGTCGGGGGTTTTGGGCTTCCACGATAGTGCCCCGGAGATCGCTCCTGGACTCACTGGTTGACGACAAATCAATGACAACATATTATAAGTTCAAATACTCATTTAGGATCGAAACAACTTAGTTAGATCACTTCGGAGCCAAAAAAGCCCTTTAAAGGCTCGATTTATGCAAAACTAGTTATAAGGACTTAGTTTTAGCGCGAAGTGAGGTTTTAAGGTTTCTGGAGCTCCAAATGAGTCCTTAAGACTGATTATATTATATTATATGTTCAAATACACATTCGGGATCAAAACAACTTTGCTAGAGTCGCATCGATGTCATAAAAGCCCTTTAATGGCTCGATTTCGTCAAAACTAGTTATAATGACTAGTACAAAAATGGGATTTAATGACGTAGTTTGTGAGTCATTAAAAGTTTTTAAGACGGATAAATATGAGTCATAAAAAGTGGTGTCATTGTAAATAGTGAACTTTTAAAGACTCATAAAATGCGTCATAAAAAGGGTGCATTTTAAGATGGACGTAAAAAAGGTGTCATAATAGAGTAAGTTTTTATGACGCATTTCTTCTCCCCGTCATAAATTTAATATACTTTCTAAGACGCATCTCTATTCCACGTCATAATAACTTACCAGCTTTTTAAGACGGTTATTTTTAACCCGCCTTTAGAGGTGATTTTTTTTTTAATTTTCGTTTTTTTTTTGTTTTTTTTATTTTCGTTTTTTTTTTAATTTTTGTTTTGTTTATTTAATTTTCGTCAGGTTACAATTTTTGTCGGTTTACAATTCCATTCCAAAAGCTGCCGTACACAATCGAATTGAAGACGAGAAACCACATCCAAATAACAAAAAAAATACCAATACAAATTTTTCATAGCTAGAACCAAATTTAGCTGTAAATACAAAACGAGCATCCACAATCAAATTTACCACATAATTCCAAAACAAGCATCATATAGCTACAATAATCAAATTAATCAAAAAAATTTTAGATTCACAATATAGCCAAATTAATTTGCCAAAACAAACATTACATAACTAGAACCAAATTTACCAATATAACTTCGTATGTTCAAGTAGTTCCACAATATCTCCACACATGACATTGTGACTGCAAAAGTAAAGAACATATAAGACCATATGATTTGGAGAGATATCATTAATTTCAAAAAACAAAACAAATAGAAGAGAGATTTGATGTTACCTAGCTACTTAGCTTTGGTTCCAATGTTGAAGAGTATGTTTAGCCCATTCATCTCTCACAGTATTTATCTCATCAACATTGAAAAATTCTCTATTCTCAAACTAAAGAAAACAAATCAAACCATTAATATTCATTAAGACTACAATATATACTTCAACAACGACGATGAAATATTTTATTTAGGATATATACCTTTGAGGCTAGCAATGAAGTATATGAGCGCGCTAGTACGAGATCTCTCATCATTCTCATAACATAGTAGCCACACTCAAAATTCTCAGGCTGTCGTGGGACCTAAACAATAATTTTAATATATTTTAAAGAAATCTTAACTTTTAAGTACTAAATAAGTAAACATTGAAGTTTTGCAACAAAAGTAATTGAATATATACCTTAAGATTTTTCCACTCACAAATTTCTTTTGAATTGGTCGATTTTTTTTTGCCTTGTTCAACCAAATAATTGACAAAAGCCCTGCACACAACAAGAAAATAATAAACAAGTAATTAAGAGCATAAAGGACAATAACAATATAAATATTGAGATTTAGAAAGTTATATATACTTACATATTAATAATGCTACGAATGTCCGCACGCGAACTTGGCTTTTGAAGAGGATCTAGAACATATGTTCTCTCAATCCATGGGTTAACAATCACCAAAACCTAATGGCCCCTAAATAATTATAGTTATGAAAATGAACTGCTAAGTAATTATTCTTATATTGTTCAATATAAATAATACAAAGCCAAAAATATAAATTACTTACCCTAAATTCCATGGAATGAATAAGCTTTGACCCGCTAAGAGGCTTGACATTCTATTAGCAATAGCTTGGGCTCGATCGTCATCATGATATGTCGATGAAGCAATACGTGATGGGTCCATAAAAAGTATATGGCCCTCACGTCCTCTTTGCTTCAACACATCATGCAAATAACTTATAATTGAAAAAGAATTCATATTAAACATTATGATTATAAAATATACATAGAACAAGAAATATCAAAATTATTTTACCAACCTCATGTAAACAATTAATATCGTTGAACCATTTCTCTCATTTCGAGAAATTGTTCGATGTCATCCTTCATAATCATTAACACAACACCAACTCCAAGCACTTGCTCATTTAAATGCAATGAAGTGACGACAGTTGTGTCTTCTATATTTCTTATATTATTCCAAAGCAATTGTAATGATTTTGGCAAATTAGCTACTGCAAAATAATTAGAAGCTTGTGGTAACTGAGTGCTAGAAGATGCACTACCATGCTCAGTTTGTTGTTTTTGTACATCACAAGTTTTCTTCTTTGGGACAACTATCTTTCTTGATTTTGGTACCTATTCAGAAAGTTTGGAGAAAAAAATACTAAGTAATGAATAATGTTTTATATAAATTTAAATGAATTAGTAAACTATCTTACCGGGCCATCACCAAGCATGACAAGATGTTTTGGCCATGCCACTTGTGAACCGAGAGCCGAAGAAACAGTAGTCATTTCGTCATTAACAAGAATTGGAAGAGGGGTTTCACCGACTATGGATACTTCAACTGCAACTCGGTAGTTCATATCTCCTAGAGGTTTGCCATGAATCATTGGATTTTTAACATTTGTTTCGATAACTAAGCCTTCAGCAACAACAATGTTGGAATCAGTAAGAAGTTTGCATTTTTTCCCCTGCATCATTTCAAGACTTTTAGCTTACTTAATCGTAATACTGTAAGATACAGAAATAGATAACTAAAAATATATAAATTTACTAGTTTATTTCTTAATTCAATCTTTTGATTTTGAATAACTTCTTGAGGCTGAAGAGCGCCCTTTTTCTTTGGTGGTTGCGGTGTCGAAAGTTGTACTTTTTCTCGTTCGGGCGTGACAAATTGGTGTATATTAGCTTGTGTTGGTGAATCATTCTGTTGTGACAGTGAAGGCTGAACAATCTGTGGTTGTGGGGGCACAAGTTGTTGCATATCCCCTGGTGGAGTTGAAACAGTTTGTTGAACATGAGACTGCTGATACGGTGGAATGCTATCAAACTGTTGTTTAGAGGAAATCGACTGTGGTGGAGCACTAAAAGATGCATCCTGATATATCTCATTGAATTGTTGTTGCACTTGAGATAAAAATGAATGTGAAGGGCCACCAAAGAGTTGTTGAAAGAATGGAGGACATGCTTGCTGATTAACAGTTGGCAATCCTAACTGCGGTGCCTCCCCAAGTTGTTGTGGAGGAAAAGTTTGCTGATTAGTACTTGGTGTTCCTGACTGAGCACTACGTAAGATTCGAAGTTCCTCCTCCACCCTTTCTAATCTTTCCAAGTATTGTCGTTGTATGTAAAGTTCTTTTTCGTTTTTTGTCATTTCCTTAGGTGTATGGAACCACAACTTATGTCCCACATATGCTCCAACTGCACGTACCCGACCAGGGTGTTCAGCCTTTTCTAGTGCAGTTGTCAAAATATCTGCACTTCCAATTTGGGTAAAGCTTCCTTTTTTCTTGTGTTCAACCAAATCAGCCTGAAATATATTATAAAATGATATGAAAAAAAAACAACCAACAAAATTGAAAGAAAGCAATATAAATAGACACAATCACTTACAATCTTTTTTGCTACTTTCTTCGATCTTTCTCCCATAATTTCACCTTTTTTATTCTTCCTTGATTCGATCCACACAATTGCTCGATCTGGCTTACCCTATTAAAAATAAACCATAATAGTATTTACATAACAATAAAAATTATTGACTGATTAGATAAACATATTACTTCTTACCAGTTCTTCAAAAAGATGCGCCAATGGTTTCCTTGAAGTTCTATGATGATCAGAACTTTGCGCTTGGTGTTCTTTCTGTTGTTTTGAAAGTCTCTGCATTAAAAAGAATCGAATGTTAAGTATCAATCAATTTTTGATGTTAAATTTTAAAATACGAAATCTAACTTAGTATTTATTTGCACCTCGAACTCTATAGATAGGCGATTTTTGACAAATAGTCTCCATGCATTCTTGAAGATTCCAGACCTTTGCTTTTGAGGTGGTTTTGCAAGTTTGTCAGGACAAAATTTGTATTTACTGACATAATCAGACATACGATAACGGAATTGTCTTGCTTTTGCCCCAACAGATGCCATAGCTTGCTTTTTATCTTCTGGCCCGACAACAAAAGTTTCCTGCAAAACGTAACAAAAGTCAAACTACATTTTTGTTATTCAAACATTTATTCATTCAACTACAAAATAATAAAAAAAAGGCTTTATTAAACCTGAATTTTGAACCATATCGAATCCTTATACCGATCAGGAACTTTAAGCCAGTCAGTATAACATATTGGAACTTCTCTGCGAGCCAGAACACCCAGGTAACTTTGATACTTAATACCATTTTTACATATCAGCTGACCCTGTTTGTTGCGTGACAATGTAAATTTTTCACCTTTACTACGATTTTTGATGATGTCTAACATTTTCGTCACCCCTCTAACTCCTTTCTTTTTGTTGTTGTCTTCTTCATCTGTGAATGGCTCATCATCGTCTATGTTGTACTCTTCAACTTCTCTACTTTGACCCAATTCACCGTCATCCTCGACATCTTCATCTGGCATAACATCATCTTCATTATAATCAGATATAATATCATCCTCGCACTGATCAGAGAAATTATGCTCCTCGCAATCAGCCATATTAACCTACACAATAACAGATCGTAGTTAATACATAATACAAAAAGAAATTATTGGGTAAAAAATAAAACAACATACTTACACAAATACAATACTAAGTTTTATTTTCAATCCAAACTCCTTCTCCATCATGCCGAACATAATCGTGTTCCTCTTCAAATTTATCGTCAACAATTAAAGGTTCGGTTAAACCTTTAATCGGAGTTAAAAGTTCAACTATGGTATCATCGTCGGCCTGTTCGTATCCACCATAGTCCTTTGGTTGAGTAGGAAATACATGACACCAATGATCATTACTACTATTTCGCACATAAAAAACTTGTTTCGCCTGAGATGCCATGATAAACGGTTCCTCTTTATGCGCTAACCTGTTAAAGTTAACTAAAGTAAAACCGTTTTTATCAACTCGAACACCGTTGTTGATATCAAACCACTCACATAAGAATAATGGAATACGAAATGATGTATAATCTAGTTCCCATACTTCTTTGACTACACCATAGTATACTACATCACAGTAAATTGGATTTTTGTCTTTCGCACTAGAGAATTGCATTGTTTTTGCAATAATGCTTACACCACTATTCTGTGTAGTCCGATTATTATCCCTCTCTTCAGTGTCGAAATGAATCCCATTGATGACATAGCCAGAATATTTGATGACATGTACACTAGGTCCATAAGAAAGTGCACGTAATGTACTCGATATATTATTGTCATCACTTCTCATTTCATTCGAAATCTACCAAAAAAAAAATTGTATTAGAAGGACATATATAAATAATAAGCTAGGTTTTTGTAAATGAGAGTGATTTACTTGCTGTCGAAACCAACTAATAAACTGTCGATGATGTTCATCTTGTAACCACTTTTGTCTCCTTGACTTCGTAGGATTTTCAGCCTTCAACCAATCAAAATGCTTACTACAAATATGATTTTTAACTTAGTATAAGAGCTTGTGTATCAATATCATTGATTATAATAAAAAGTTAAGAAAAATAAAAACAAGTTCTTACTTGATATAGTGTTGTACTTCGTTAGTGTTTTGCAATACATTGCGGTGTGCTTGATAAAGTTGGTCACGATCAACTTTACAGACAAAACCGCTACTTATGCCCCTATTTATGTTGAACGTATTGTTGTCATCTTCACGAGTCAACCCACTAGCACTTGCATCTCTTAAATATTCTGAACAGAAATTCATGGCCTCTTCTGCTATATAACTTTCGACAATAGAACCCTCGGGACGATTTCGATTTCTTACATAACTCTTCAAAACTTTCATGTATCTCTCGAACGGGTACATCCATCGCATATAAACTGGTCCACCTAATTTTACTTCATTCACCAAATGGACCGTTAAATGAACCATAATATCGAAGAATGACGGTGGGAAATATTGTTCGAGTAAACACAAAGTCACTGCAATGTCATTTTGAAGTGAGTCTAATTTCTCGACATCTACCACTTTCGAACATATTATATTGAAGAACATGCACAATCTAGTAACAGCATCTCGGACACGTTCAGGCAAAACAGAATAAATAGCCACTGGTAGAAGGTTTTGCATCAATATATGACAATCATGAGACTTGAGCCCAAATAATTTTAATTCTTCCATTGACACATTGTTTCGAATATTAGATGAATAACCTTCTGGGACTTTAACATCAGCCAATATTTGACAAAATTGACGTTTTTCATCTCTTTTTAAAGTGAAGCAAGCCGGGGGCAAATACGTGCGTCCAGCAATATTATCTGGAGCCAATTCAGGTCGAATTCCCATCTCAACCATGTCTAACCTAGCTGCAATTCCATCTTTACTCTAGCCGTTAATGTTCAAAAAAGTTCCAACCAAGCTGTCACAAACATTCTTTTCAATGTGCATTACATCTAAATTATGACGCAAGATTAAATGCTTCCAGTAATCAAGTTGAAAGAAAATTGATTTTTTTTTCCAACAACTACGCTCTTGAGTTTCAATTGCTTCTGTTCGACGTCTCTTTTTGGGCTTTTCAATAACAACTTTATTTTTGCTTTTCTTTGTAGACTTTTTTCCTGCATTATTTTTCTTAAACTTGGGAACTTTTCCAAATGGTTTAAAAGTCATTTTTGATAACTTTATTTCAATCTCAACCCCAGATAAAGAGAGGGGGGGCATCTCGAGCTCTGGTTCGCCGTTAAATGCCTTCTTCCACCTTCTGAAACGATGATTACGCGGTAAAAACCTTCTATGCCCATCGTATATGATTTTACTGCCATGCTTTAATCTCTTACTCCGTGTACCCTCCTGACATATTGGGCACCCCAAATATCCTTTGACCGAGCATCCAGATAAATTACCATAAGCAGGAAAGTCATTAATGGTCCACAATAGAGCAGCTTTAAGCGTAAAATCTTCGTTTCTATAACCATCAAATGCTCTAATACCATCTTTCCACAAAATATTCAAATCATCAACCAACGGAGCTAGATAAACATCGATATCATTACCTGGTTGTTTTGGTCCAGATATTACCGTTGATAGAAGCATAAATCTCTTTTTCATGCACAACCAGGGCGGTAAGTTATAGATAACAATTATTACATGCCAACAACTGTATCTACTGCTTAAAGAACTGTGGGGGTTTATTCCGTCTGCAGAAAGTCCTAAACGAAGGTTTCTCGTTTCTGTTGCAAACTCAGGATATATGTGATCGAAAGTTTTCCATGCAGGTGCATCTGCTGGGTGACATAATTTTCCATCTTCAATACGCTCGTCATCGTGCCACGTCAAATTTTTGGCATGTTCAGGATTCCGAAATAACCGAGTAAGTCGAGGAATAATCGGGATGTACCACAACACTTTTGCAGGAATCCCGTCCATTATCCCGTCACCGTTCTGCTTCTTCTTCCACCTCGACACCTTACACTCTGGGCAAGCAACTGAATCTTTCAACTCATTCCGATATAAAATACAATCGTTTGGACAAGCGTGTATTTTTTCATACCCCATGCCCAGTGCACTTAGAGTCTTTTTCGCTTCATAAAAGGATTTCGGTATCTCATTATCTTGTGGTAATAACTCTCCAAGAAACATAAGTAGCTCTGAGAAAAATATGTTACTCACGCCGTGTCTCACTTTTAGATTGAAAAGTCTAACCAAAGTTGACAACTTTGTAAATTTTGCACAATTAGGATAAATTGGCTTCTCAGCATTTGTCAACAATTCCTCAAATTCATTTGGGTTATCTATAAATTCATCTTCAATATCATCAAACATTTGAGGCAAACGATCATAATCAAATTCATCACAAGGAATTGATCCTTCACCATCTAAGTTAAGGTTGTCTTTCGCACAAAGTTTATCGCTTGACTTAGGCTCGCCATGCTCAGTCCAGTTTTGATAACTTCTATCTATACCATTACAGATAAGGTGGTCTTTTAATTGTTTAATCCTCACTGACTTAGTATTCCCACACGATAAACACGGGCACTTTATAGATTTTAAGTTTTTACAAATGGATGAACAATACTCCACAAACTTTTCCACCCCAGTCTGATACTCGTTTGATGATCTATCAGCAAGCATCCATTTCTTATCCATTTTCAACTAATTAAAATACACAATATGAAAAATTATTAATAACTATACATCAAAATCAATAACATGCTAAACACAATTAACTATTTAATTAACTATCTATCAAGATCAATAAAATTATAACTTAATTATTTAAAGACATCATAAGCTACAGTAGAGTTCCAATGTCAAACACAAAAAGACAAATCAGTTTGTTCTATGACGGCATTTAGACAACCGCTTAAAAGTGAAGCACAAATCCACAAGCATACATTTTTCAACATTCATGTGGGACCTATCAATATCAGTATTATCTGTACACATTATAATAATCTGTTTCAATGGCTTAAAAGCTTCTATCCCAGTTTTAATTTCCAAAAGCAATAGACCAATTAATTAAATCCACAAAGCTCAACAAAATCAACTACATATTAAAAAAACCCACATATAATATTCATCCAATAAAAAAATATAACATATATA